>CM051239.1:115863203-116206516 GCA_027917425.1 Gastrophryne carolinensis
CCTTACGGACACTGCTATTGGATGTCCCATACGTAAGGACTTCTTGAAGCAGGCCGTGCCATGCAATAGGAAAAATACAATTCTACAGGTGGGGACTCACAGAATTGTTTTTACTATTCATGGCAAGGCCTGCTTTACCCCACACTTGTTATCGTTATTCTTGGTTGCCTCTTTATGGTGAGTGTTCCAAGTTAGTTGGGGTTGTTACCTTTTTTACCTTTATTATCTCCCGGATTCTTGTATAACTGCTTGTCAACGCTGGGGAGGTCTATTGGTGATCCTGTTTTTATATGGTGCCGGGAGGAGCCACAACTCTTCTGCAGTACACTGCGCCACCTTGTGGCAGAATATCCCATACGTAAGGACTTCTTGAAGCAGGCCATGCCATGCATAGTAAAAACAATGCTACAGGTGAGTACTCACAGAATTGTATTTTATTATCCTAAATATTTGGTTGTTTCTGTGGCCAGTGACTCTAAATTAGTACTGCTTGCTACAAACTGTCAGGTCTGGGCGGGTCTGTGGCGCTAATATGGAAAAACTTTATCAAGTGTCCATTCTCCTAATGGTGGTCTACATAACCCATCATTGAAGGAGTAAGAAGAAAAACTGTGTCTTTCATGTGACTTATACAGAAAATGTAATTGGATGTTTCCTACAGAATTTTAACATCTTGCAATCGTTCTGCCACACTGTACCCTTTAATTGGAGCCAATTAAGACTTTATTTACTCTGGGTTTTTATTTTGGCTGGTTGTGTGAATGCAATGTAGTGTTCTGGCTGAAATAGCTATGATGTCCAGACATCCAATCACACCATTTGCCTCCCTTGGTGCTTAGGAAGAAGGGGGGGGTTTACAACCAAAAAAGCTCCTTACCTTACTTTGTTCTCGCAGCATTTCGGGTCCTGGGGGCTCTCCCATCCCCCACTTTGTGCGAGGCCTCACCTGTCCAATCACTTGAAGACTAGACAGGTGCACAGTACGGGGGATGCCGCTCTGCATTGCCCATGCAGCTGCCACAGGAGTGCTGCTAACAGCACTGGATCCAGGCGAGGTAAGCTTTTTTTTTTTTTAGTTTTTTTTTTTGTAAACCCCTCTGCCCAGGGTGGCAGGCCCGACAGTGATTGGAAGGCTGGACTATTTTTGTAGACATTTTCCACAGGCCTCAGATCAGGGCTGCACCATAGGGTGCTAGACGCCCACCTTTCCGCCAGTCGGTCTCCTTCAGTCACAGTTTGTGAAGCTGGAAGTTGCACTTACTGGTTTTAGCTAGTGGGTGGGCGTGGCCTGTGTACAACTGGCTTATATGGAGAACAACATTGCCAAGTGTACGTAGGTGTCTCAATGGGAACCGGCCCTACACAAGCCACACCTACCTGCGTTCCTGGCTGCTTCCCTTCTGGGATGTGGGTCTGCTTTATTTAGCAGTTGCTGATGTGTCCCCTTTGAATCGAACAATTGTTTAACATTGTAATTCAAGTTACATTTCAGATATGTTTGAGAACTGTTTTATATGTTCCTGAACAGGTGAAGTAAAAATGAACTACCTGTCCAAACCTTATGTTGCAATGGTCACTACTTACCAGATGGCGGTCTTATTGGCCTTCAACAACAGCGAAAACGTGGCCTACAAAGAGCTACAAGACAGCACTCAGATGAATGAGAAAGAGCTAACCAAAACTATCAAGTCCCTGCTTGATGTCAAGATGATCAACCAGGAGCCTGAAAAGGTCTGATTTTCCAAGATCCACTATTTACTTTTTTATTGCTTTAACAATCATTAAACACTTGTAAAAATGTAATGCTTTTTTATGATGGCCTTTAGAAAAATAAATATCTAAATACTTTATTTGGAAAAAAAAAAAATCCTGACTTGAACTCCTGAGTTAAGGAGCCATCAGTCTCTCACCATGCTAGCACACCAGCCCCTTTGCCCTTCAAGGAACCACTTTAGGCAAGACCCAAAGATGTAAGGATCAAGCCAAGAATACACTGGGATTCTGGCAAAAAAAACACACACAGATAAGACTTTTGAACCTTGGATTCGTTTTTTTTTTTTCTAAGGGATTAAAAAAACAAAAGGCTACTCTTGTCCCCCACTTGGAATATTCATACTCCAGCAATCACCAACAATCGCTGGATCACACCGGGTCCAAGGTGTCAGAATGAGCCCCTCTACTATCAGTCACAGAGACCCTCCTGCCATTCCCTCTGCATTGTTGCTTCATTGTCGTGGATAGAGAGGTCATGGTAGTGCTCCTGTGACTGATGCCGAGGGTGCGCAAGTCCAACAAGTGTCAGTGACAGAAGTTCAGAGCCAGCTGGTGCGGAATGTGATCCAGCAATTGGGTGAGCTGCTAATCTCCAGAGTAGGACCAATCAGCTGCAGGGGACAATAACACCTCATACCCTATGACAGTGTAGGAATCGGTTTGCCAAAACCCTCTTCTAGGCACGGAAGAACAGGGTGTCCATCTGTCTCAACCCAGTCCGAGTTGCTCATTTTCGGGGCCACCCCTGGCAGATCATTAGATGTATGCCCAAGGGTATATGGGCTGATAATGTTGCATGGCCAGAGGCAATTTATGTGGCTTCCTAGCCATGGCAATGGCCACTCTCTGCTATGTGCACTGCACCTTCAATATTGCTTGTAGATGAGCTACGAAACGCAACTGAAATCCAAAATTCAAAAACATTGGTGTGAAAGACGCATAAATGCATCTGTCTGATGGTGGCGTTTGTAACCTCTCTATTCAGTAGTCTGTTGGTGCACCATGGCATGAGATTGTTGCCCATTCCAGCCAGTACAGCATTACTGGCCAGCTGCTATTTTCTCTGTGTACCATAATCTTTAAACTCTTATTCCTAACTTTTTACTTGTCTGCTAAAAGTTCAACTCCAGCCAAGACATATTCAGTTTTGTATGACTTTCTTTTTTCCAATGCAGGAAGATGTGGACAACGAATCATTGTTTTCGTTAAATATGAATTTTAGCAGTAAACGGACAAAATTTAAAATCACAACACCAATGCAGAAGGACACACCACAGGTATGTAGTTTTTTTTGTCTGTTGATGTGGTTGTAAATTTTAGTCAAACTGCTCTCTGTTCTAACGCTTCAATCTTCAATTTACATGTACATATCGGGATACCCTCGATATGTTTAGAGAACCTCCAGTCTATAATGACACAGAAACAATAGCACTTGATGGAGAAGCACAAAATCAGACATTCTGTTAGTTTTGGAACGGGGGTTGAATATTAATAGAGGTGGTTTAGTTCCCCTAATTTTACACCCCTGCATCTGGCAGTTGTTGCTAGGTGGGGGGTCCATCATTCCTGGCCAGCATTTTCAGCCTGTCTGTCCTAAGGAGTACATCAATCCCTAATTGGTTCACCAATCACTCTGCATTGTCATAAGCATGGTTAGGGGGTATAGGAGGATTAAAGTGGACCAAAACTTTAACAACCACCCCTGTTATGAAGAACCCCGCCAATCACCTGCTTTCCTTACCTTCTCAATGAGGCCATGGCACATGCAAGGCCAGCGACTGTATCTCTCGCATCTTTATCGCATCCAGCTCTGCACGGTCCCATCCGCTGTAACTAAATGGTTGGTATGGCAACGCACAGGCAAGGGATGCAGGGGGTGCCACGCGCCAATCACATGTGCGGCTAGTCTTCCTTTCAGTTTCTCCAGCCACACATTAAAGTGGACCAAAACCAGATTCCAGGGCCGCTAGATTCCCTCCCCCCGGGGCATCCAGAATCGGGATGCTCTGCTGCGTGAAGCCCCCAGGTCGCCCGGAAACTCACATCCTTTCTGATGCATGCACGAGCATCGGACGCATCCCTGTTATCCCTTTAGCATGGCCCTGGCATGCTCCGTGTTAGAGGGTAGCGGGGGATACGGCTGCCAGCGTGCTCGGATCTGCTCACCTTAGACGAATCGGAGGAAGCCGATCTGAGCGCGATGATTGGATGAGACAGTGCATGCACTGTAGGACCAGGTGAGTGAGTCAGATTGGGCGACCTAGGGGCATTCACAGAGCAGGGCATCCCTGATCGGGGTGCCCCGGGTGAAGGACCAGGAAAAATCCTGGTCAAAATCTAGTCAAAATCCTGGGTTTTCATCCACTTTAATATGCCTGTCTGTAGCTCATTGGAGGAGAGCCAGGTCTTTGCTGTGAGAACGCAGGGAGGTATGTATAGTAGCCTGGGAGGTTTCACACAGCGGGGCATCCCAAAACAGGATGACCCAGCTGAATGGACCAAACCCCAGGATGGTGAAAATCCCGGGTACTGCTTCACTTTAAAGTGACCCGAAAGCCCTCTGGTATGATGGTACAAAGCAGAGAGCGCTTTCCTAAAATGGAAAGTATTTGTATGGGGCATACAAGCCAAGGATAAAAGGATTTCTCCCGCAATGTTTTGGGCTTTAGGCCCTCGTCTGTACAAGGCTGAAGTTAGCGCTACAGCTTCCTGCGGCTGTGATGATGGCTTATGGGGACAAGCAATGCCATCTACGCTGGAACAGCATTGTTACCAGATAGATCTTCATTCACTAAGATGCATCTGTCTTTAAGAAGGTACTAGAGACGAGGCATTCAAAAGATTTTGCTCACCCTAATAATAGTTAACACGAATCAAGAGAGTGGATACATAATTAAATTAGGGATTCCTAAAGAACAGAAATAAGCACACCAACAACAAAATAGTTTTAATTCTCCTTCTACTCGAATATGAGTTTTCAGGCAGACCTCTCGTCATCTGTGTCCAGACATTTTTAAAAGGCCAATCATCAAGTCTCTGAAATGTAACTATTCAGCTATTGTAAGGGTTTACCTGGGCAGAGAGACAAGACGGCAATGGAAGAAGCCCAGATTCATCATTAGTGCTTTCAACAACTTCCAAGTCTCCAGCAGAAAACTCTGTGAAGATTCGCTGGTCTAGGCCAAATTGTGACAGGATCGGGGGGGAACCCAGATTGCTGAAGCCCTCCAAAACAGCCGCACACATCGCCCCGCTCCTCAAATCCTTACCTGAACCGCGATACTTGGCCGAATTGTTGCCATTGGCCACTGGGGTTGCATCCTCTAGTCCGGCTGCCACGTGATCGTCAGCAGCCAATTGCAGGGCTGTCACTGTTAAGGTATAAATTGGCAGGTGATGTGTAGGGACCTGGACCCACATCCGTGAGATAGGCAGCGGGGGTGGGTCCACTTCAAGGAAGCTGTGTCTGCAATAGGAGACATCAGTGGACAGTGGTAAGTGAACTTGTGATATGAAGCAAGGATCCCCTGGTGGGGGCATTGAGAGACCTGCAGAAGGTGGCCTCTAGTACAGGTCAAAATTGGCATTTCTGGGTCACAAGTTACTCCGCAAGTATGAAAAGGTGCCACCAGGCTTCCATACATGAGTCCTACAGAGCAATTTCCTGGTCTTTTATTTGCACCTTTTCTGTGTTGATGTCTTTGACATTAACAGATTCCAAGGTACTGGGCCCTAGACTGGCCCACACAGTCCCTATGCAATTAATTTTTGAATATATTAACAGATTCCAGTCTTATTTATAAGGCATTGCTTGTCATTTATTTATATTTAAATAAATATATTTTGGGACATCTCCCTAGCAATTCTGTCCCCCCAGTGGGAAGTAGAAAGAGATTTAGAATACTTGCTGTAAAATAATGGCATTCTATGTCACGCACATCCCATCCCATGTTCATACAGCTGTCATTTTCCTACATTGGTCTGTTGCCATGTGGTTTTTAAACTGGACCTTCACCCTGAATAAGAGTCTATCTTATATGCTTCCCCCACCCTGTACATACAGATTGCTCACATTAAAAATCATCCTACCTGCATCTACTGCATTTTCTGAGCCTTTAAACATCCAAGATGGCTGCCTGCAAACAGGAAGTGTCTTCTGGTTGTACCTCTCTGCATTGTGGGATTGCTGCCCTTTTCCTGACCCAAGCTCTGCTCTATCTGTGCAAAGCACAGCTATATGCCCGCCCCCGCACTTTTGCCCCCTCTCCTCAGTATGTACAATGCAGTCAAGATGGCAGCGCCCATATCCTAGAGTCCTGAACAGAGTTGCAGCCCAAGTGGGGGAAAGAATAAAAAGTGACTAAAAACAATTTTTGGGGGATGCTGGGGAATCTCTTTTTTAAGGGTTTGGGCTTTTCATTAAATGATGCTGAAGGTCTGGTTTAAGTTGCTACTGTTTACTGACTACTTGTTACAGCTTCAGTTGAGATCCTTGATGCCCTGGTATAGGTCCTGAGAGGTGGACTAATGCTCTTAGTTCCAACCTTCTGGTGAAAAATATTCTGGGGAATAATTGTGTCCCCAAGCAAAATTGATAAGAAAATGTATTTACGAGAAGCACACTACAATCCCTTGTTAGAGTAAACTAGCCTCCTGTTATATTGACTCTTGTATTGAGTTGAGTCTGGTAGAGGAATACATGACACAGTTACCAGCGCATAAAAACAAACTCGTGATTCAAATTTTGAATTACTGATCATTGCACATTTGGCAAGCAGCTCATTTTTTTATGACTGCACATCAAAGAGAAACTGGAAGTCAACATAACTTCAAGTCTGGTGACTGTTTGGATGTGTTTCAAGGAGCCTCACTATTCCGAAATACAAAACTATTGTGATCTTTACATCTCTGAGACGTTGCTGATTTTTATTTTTTTTTTTTGTGTACAGTTAAAGTTCGAAGCCTGGTGTAAAGAAATGTATTAACTGACCAACATAAGTAGTTTTGTTTAGAAAGCCATACCTATTTACCTATTACAGGACCATGACTATGTATAGATTATAATAGATTTGCAGGTAACAGAATACTGAGTGCTGCAATAATATAATGTTAATCTGCATACATATACAGATAGATAGGCACAGGTTATATTTGATAGCTGTGTTTCATCTCCATTTAGGAACCAAATGGCTAAACATTTGATTTGTTGATACCGAAATGGGGCTCCTTAGCCATTTGTGTCCTGCATATTTACTGATTTTAGTGCTTCATGTCAGTTCAATAAATAATGGCTGGCCCTTGCCAGGTGAAGGTAGTATGCCAGAGCATGTAGCTTGACGTGAAATGTGAAACAGATGCCTTTGTCTGGAGAGAAGTATGAGGGTGTCCTTTCAGGCCGATTTCTATAAAAATATTAATGCCAGTTGCCACGTCTTTTAAATCGGACCTTCAGCATCATTTAATGAAAATCCCAAATCCTTATAAAACTACTCCCTAGCATCTAAAATTAATATTTTTTTAGTCGCTTTTTATATTTTCCCTCACTGGGCTGCAACTCCAAGATACGGCCGCCGCTACTCCTTGTTCCTTCCCAGCATCACAAGCTGAGGAAAGAAGGGCAGGTTATAGCTGTGTTCTGCACAGACAGAGCAGGGCTGGGGTCCGGAAATGAATAGCAATCCCAGAATGCAGAGTGGCATAGACAGAAGACACTTCCTGTCTGCAAGCAGCCTGAGACTTGGGGCCACCATTTGGGATGTTTAAAGGCTCAGAAAACACACTAGGTGTTGGCAGGATGATTTTTAATGTGGGCGTTCTTTATGTACAGGGTAGGGGGAACATACAAGATAGGCTCTTATTCAGGGTGAAGGTCCGGTTTAAGGCTCAATACTCCAATACTGACCAGGAATGAGCCTACTGACGATTTGTTTTTTTTACTGGCCTCTAATGTCTGTCCCTTATAACCACCTCAACAGCATATCTACTCCAGCTTATAGTGGTAAGTGGTGGAGCTCCAGACAGTGAAAAGTTTAATCAAACCTTGGTTTTATGTGTTTCAGGAAGTAGAACAGACCCGAAGTGCTGTAGATGAGGACCGAAAAATGTATCTTCAAGCTGCTATAGTGCGTATCATGAAAGCAAGAAAACTGCTGCGGCATAATGCACTCATACAAGAGGTAAGGTTAAATCTTGTACTTGTGAAAATGCAATATATTAAACCATGATAAATGTCTGGAGTTTTGGGCTGGATAGTAGAATCCCTAGAAGCATCAGAATTTGGGATATCTCACTTGTCTCTTTGACCGAGCAGCACACTCAGTTAGCCACAATCCAGCATTGTCCTCAAACTCAGCACTGGAAGTGCACACAGTGGTTGTCCCCTCAGAATCTTACTAAATGGAGCAAAAAATGTCTGGAACTTTTGCTCCGGTTTAAAATAAACCAACACCCCCAAAGAATAATCTGTCACATCTTTACAACCTCACTCTGCACCTTACAATAAATATATCAGCAGAAAGACTTAGAGTGACTGCTACAGGCTACAGTGGGGCCTAGCAGGTCAAATTGGAGATAAGGGCCAAGTGCACTACTTACCAGCCTGTACACTAGGATAAGCCACTTATCTCATTACTTTCCTTGATGCATTCCATTGGTTGATGCTAATACACCAGTCATGTCAACCGTGAGCAGCAAATGCGTGACTTGTTACAAAGCCCAAGTAGGGCATTTTTTATTATTGTCCCTTGGACCAGTGACCTGATCGAATGGCAGTTTAGTTGTTATCTGCAATTCACAGCAATGTTAAGGTTAAGCCACGCTCCTCTGTTCCTAGAGTAGTGTGATATAATATAATATCTAAAAGTGGTGACACTAGGTCATTGGGGAGGGGGGAACTGTGATGCGTTCAGTAGACATGGCGTAGCTCTTGGCTTCTTCTCAGCTAGAATTTCTACAGGAAGATAAACTGACTGCTGTGTAGCAAGAAAACTGGACAAAAGAAAAAGCTGTAGGTGAGAGCTTGAGGTCATCAGTAAGGTATTTGCTTATTTTCTAACCTGATCTGCCAAAACTGCATCTGGTTTTGACTAATGGAAACGTGTCCAATATTTACTGCTGCAAGAGAGCTGGGGGATGTTTAAAGAGCTGGGAATGTGGAGGGGAAAGTAAATGGAGCTCGTTAACAGCCTCCAAGGACCCAGCGTGATTTTGGACGCCTAGCGGTAGTGGAAGCAACAGCCATGAAGCTGTCCAGTTGCAATTATGCTCCAAAGCACTGTTATTACATTGCTTCAACTACAGTTGGGGATTATACAGCATCGTTAGCCTCCTACCAGAAGGTTGGATTCTATATTGAGCACTGGAAAGAGACCTGTAGATACATCACACAGGAAGAACTACTCGTTAACCTGTAATAATGTGCAGGTGGAGGTGGACACTGTAGGCTGAATTGCCTGAAGTCTATTTTGTGCCATATCAAGGAGTCGTTTCCACTCATGAGGATCTGCTATGCTGAAATGCAGCTGTTGGGATTAAGAATGGCTGCTACTACTATGGCAAAGGCTGATGGCGTTTCTTACAGCTGTCTGGTCTGTTGCCATGTGGTTTTTAAGTTGCTGCTGTTTGCTGACTACTTCTTACAGTTGAGTTTCAGATCATAGCACTACTGAACAGACATATCTGCATTTCCCAGGCTCCCACCTTTTGCAGACCTCCATTAGCACCGAGCACCAACTGGTAGTTCTGTGGTTTCTGTGACAAAGGACTTAGAGGGCAATACTATGTTTTGTAGAGGAGGCTCTTCTAAAGAGGAGAACATGGTGCCCCAACACAAATCTTCATGGGCAACCTTATTTAGTAGGGTTATGGAATTCTTAAACCAGACCTTCAGCATCATTTAATGAAAATCTCAAAACCTTAAGAAACTATTCCCCAGCATATAAAATTAATATGTTTTAAGTATTTAGTCCCTTATTTTTCTTTCCCTGGTGGGGCTTCAACTCTGTTCAGGACTCTAGGATGCGGGGCCGCCATCTTGCCTCAGAAGCATCACATACTGAGGAGAGGGGTGAAAAGTATGGGGGGTGGGTTATAGCTGTGTTTTGCACAAACAGAGCAAAGCGCAGGGGTCAGGAAAAGGACAGAAATCCCAGACTGCTGAGCTGCATAGTCAGAAGACTGCAGGGAGCCTGAGGCTCCGTGGGCCGCCATCTTGGATGTTTAAAGGCTCAAAAAAAGCAGTAGGTGCAGACAGAATGATTTTTTTAATATGGGCAATCAGTATGTACAGGGTGGGGGAAACATGCTAGGAGGGTTCTTATTCAAGGTGAAGGTTCAGTTTAAAGGTTTCACATTGAGTCCTGTGAATGTTTACATCACCATTTAGGGCACCGGGGATCATAGGTTTTAATATGCCGCATCCAAAAGCCACCTTGGACATCAGCTACACAGTTTGTATATTGTTACTGTGCACATACTGTACATACACAGTATAGGCATTTTAGACACACTGGAGTTATTAGGCTTTGAATTGAATTTCACTAAGTATATAATTGAGTATTGCATGATACTACTTCATCTGTTCTTTCAACTTTGCGACCATGATGGGAAGCGGCTTATCTGCTTTCTACATAATAGTAAAAGAAACAAGTCCTTCTTCTGTGTCAGTTTGTGTGTTGTCTGAAGAGTAATTGAATGTTACTCATAACTTTTCAATCCTGTCCTATGACTCCACTTAAGGCAAGTCATTGTTGCACTATGAGCTTTTTTTTTTTGAGGGGAGCCTTCATGCTACAAGCAGGTTCAGGTCAGGTAATCTGCCGCTTCTCTCCTTGGGGATGGGGGTGGTGCTCCCAATCTAGCCTGTAGCTTTGCTCCCACTAAAAGTCTCCTCATAACCACTATGCCTTCTTCGGACACTGCTTGCTTGGTAGTGCAGATCATAGGCCCCAAGGGGATTAAAAGGGTGGAAGCTGTTAAAGTATGATTTGTCAAATGACCTGTTACTTCTTACCCACAGGTTACTAAATACAATGGTACAGCATGAAAGCATGGGGGGTTCCCTGAAAGTGGTCACAGAGCTAGTTCATCTCTCAGCAGTAACTAGGAGATTTGTATAGGATTTCATAAAGAGTGGCCAGTCAATCTGTATTTCCAGTCTGCCTTATTCTCCAAGTGTTGTAGATGCCCTGGATTCCCTGATCCCAATTTTCGGTCCTCCATCCTTGGTGTTTTAAAAAAGAAGTAGGGTTGCTGACAACCGTGTAGTATTCAGCCTGTGTATGGAGCTGCCTTCAGTCCCAGTTAAAAGTTTAAACGACAAAAGAAGATTCAGTGCTCCCAGGGGTATAGGACAGTACAGTAAAATGTCATTTTTAATTCCATGATGATAAAAAAAATTCCACATCCTTGTTGGGTTAATCCAGGCATTCCTGATGGTCCGACGCACTTCAGGTGGGATATCACCCTATATTAAGCCAATCAATTGGTGTTTTGCTTAGAGCCTGGTTTCCACCCTGATGCAGGAACCTCATTCTCACTCGCAGTGCACCCTAACACCAAATCGCAAACGTGATGTATCCCCCAAAAGCAATGTACTGTACCACAAGCACATAGATGGGAATGTCCCCAAAGTAGCTGACAATCTAGTATCTGTACCTGTAGCCCACCGGTTTGCACAGAACCCAAATAATGTATTCAGGTCTGATATAATGTTATAGCCTTGTAAACTAGATTTACATTTCTACCTTCTTACTCTGATCCCTTATGCCCCATGCATACGATATGTCATCCTAAGATTATGTAACCTGGTCTCCAGTAAACAAACATAAGCTTCATAAAATATTAATCTTCTGCATTTCTATAGACAAGACTATGCAGCTAGAGCCAGTTCCTTGTAGCAGGTACAGAAATACAGAATGCCCAGAATGACCTCCAGGCTACTAGTCTCAGGGGCATCTACAAAGGCAGATCCTTATTTTATGGTTCTAAAGATTCCTGATGTACACCAGTGGTAATATTTTGGCTGTTCATTTCTTACATTGGATGGGAGGTTAACATAAAGTCCAGACTCCTTGGCCATTAAATTCTTACAGACACAATGGGGTCACAATTGTCTTTGCCTGAAATATCACTTTAATGTTCTTATGTGTTTGTCCCCTGCCAGGTCATCAGCCAGTCCAGAGCTCGGTTTAACCCCAGCATCAGTATGATTAAGAAGTGCATTGAGGTCCTCATAGACAAGCAGTACATAGAGCGAAGCCAGGCCTCAGCAGACGAGTACAGCTATGTGGCATGACACAGCCGCCTCATTGGCTAGTGCGAGAGGAAGTCATCGCTGTCACTGTTGGGTGTGGTGGAAGACGCAGCCCTTTGGCTCCATATTCGTCACCTGGCAGCCCCGTTTCTTTCTGCTGTTTACAACATCACCAGTGCCACCAGTGTCATGAGCATCCGTGAAGATGCCTCTGAATATTTTCAGCTCATGCCATTATAACGTTTCTTACAGCTCTTCTAAAGGAAGGAGTGAAGTATTTCTGGAATGTGGATTTATTTTTTTTTATTTTAACTTTTTTTTTGGGTAATTTTTTTTCCCCCTTCCTCATCACGTTTGCAGTTGATGTGTTCATTTTTTTTAATGTATCTTAAAGGACCTAAAGTCAAAACTAAATATTGTAATATTACAAAAAAATAACTGAATAACTAATATCTACTTTAAAATGTACAAAATGGCAAACATGATATTGCTGCTTGTGATATTAAAAAATAAAGACCTGGTCTGTGTATAGGAATCATTTATACAGCAGAGGAGTGCTAACCATATTCTAATAATGCTGAATCGGCCCTTACATTGTTATGACATGAGCTTCTCTGTGATACTGGAGGTGGTAAACGGAGTTCCTGTTGAGGTGGGACATTGGGCCTGTGGGCCTGTGGCTCTGGTTAATCAGATGTTGTCTGGCTTTAAAATACAGTGGCTTTGATTTTTTGGGGGAAAGCTGGTGCAATCAATATTCCTGAATTAGGGAATATGTTGGACTGAAGAACAAAAAACAGTTTCTGCCTCTAGTTCTACTAAAAACATCCCTTTCGTTCCACAAATAGGGCTCCTAGTTGGGGCATTAGTTTGCTGCTAAAAAGTGGCACAGATGAGCTTCAATTGCAGTTTCACATTTCATACACTTAAAAGGATTATTCATGCAAAAGGTTAAAACAAATAATCAGTGGCTTCCCTTGCCAAGCATTCATCCAGTGATGTCTCCTCTCAGCTCTGCACCTAGAATGAGGAATTACCTTTCCTCATCAGACCTTCCAGCATCATCCTGCAGATGTGGACCACCATTTCTAGCTTGCGGAGCTAGTCCAGACCACACCCCCTCTGTATTGATAGCCTTCTCAGAGCTGCCATTCAAACCCAGCTAACCTCCTCCCCGCCCAGCTTCCTCCTAGCAAGCAGTCTTGCTCCCAGTGCTGACATTCTGCTGATTATTATGCAGCTTCACAGCTCCAAGGGCCATTCCCACATGCTGCAGAAGAGAAATTGTAAGGTAAATCTGTAATGCCTGATATCTCTACCATTTCTTCTTCAGTTTTGAAAACAGAAAAAAGTTCAGGCCAGTGCCAGACATAGCCTGACACAACGGTGTAACAATTGCCTTTGCCTGAAATATCACTTTAAATCCTAGCCTCTATGTAACTGTTTTAAAGCAGATCAAAACCCATACGATTCGACACTGAAATCTAAAAGATTCCAGGGCCTGGCACTAGCCTACCCCCCTGGGCATCCTATAGTGGGATGGCCCGCTGTGTGAAACCCCCGGGTTAACTGGTATACTGGGGTGGAAGCACGTGCACGCCACTGGGGATGCAGTGATTGTAAATCAGCCGTTTGCCAAAAGGCCCAGGCATGCACCATTGGAGCAGGGACAGTGAGTTTTTATATGAGCTCTGGGGGGTTTCACACCGCGGGGTGCCTCGAGGAAAAGCCAGCGACCAGTCCCGGAATGTCCCAGCTCGTACACTGGTAGGATTTGTTCTGCTTTAACAAAGAAGTAACATCAACTCATCACTTCCTCATTCACTTGTATAGCAGCAAATGGCAGCAAGTCACGCAACCCCTTCACATTTAATGTGCAAGCCCACTCCGCAAACCCAAATGGTCGCCAGTAGGCATGTGATTGACAGTCATTCAATGAATGTGGAAGTGATTAGCATGGTCTGATTTCCTCTATAATACTTCCTATGAAGTCCTGAGAAATGAGCCAAACAGGGATTAAAATGGTGCCTGATATGTGCTGTGCTCCTGGATGGTCCACATCTAGTAACAGGTAGTAAAGTCACTCTACAGGTACCTCCTTTTAATTCTAAAAT
This sequence comes from Gastrophryne carolinensis, assembly GCA_027917425.1. Classification (NCBI taxonomy): domain Eukaryota; kingdom Metazoa; phylum Chordata; class Amphibia; order Anura; family Microhylidae; genus Gastrophryne; species Gastrophryne carolinensis. The sequence goes on from CM051239.1 coordinate 115,877,343, forward strand.
TCTCCACCCCCTCCTCCTCAATTTGAGAAAAGCAGCCGCCACTCACATGCTACTGATAGGTGACTACCATATTCAGGTGTCTCCAGTAGCCCCCTATCTTCTGCCATTTCTTTCCTCTCTGCAGCTCCCATTCACATGATAGGTAGACATTCCTCATTATCAAACACTGGTTGTGCGGTGGATCCAATATAAAAAAACAATGTTTTACAAATAGTGACCTTAAAGTCTAGTCCAACATTTAGTTCAGCCTTTACGAAGAACTAACACATTTTGCATGATATAAACGTATGTATGTGTGGACCAAAACCCACAGTGATCGGCCCGGGAACCTGATCGATTCTCTCCCCCCAGGGGATCCAAAATTGCGATGCCCCGCTATCCCTCTAGGTCGCCCATACACTTACTCTCTTTTCCGGTCTGAAGGCGCATACATGAGCCGCGGCTGCATCCCCGCTATCCCTCTAGCAGGGCGTGGCCAGCGGCGGCACACTCCCTGTTCAGAGAGTAGTGGGGGATGCGGCCGTCAGCGTGCTCGGAGTCACTAGCCTTAGACAAAGGCTTAGACATGCTGACGTGAGCAAATCCGAGCACGCTGATTGGATGAGCAGCTGCGCCGTAGGGTCTAGAAGGGGGTGAGTTTGTTTGGGCAACCTGTTGTGGTTTGCACGGGGGCAAGGACCAAAACCAAGGATAGTCAAAATCATGGGTCCTGATTCACTTTAATGTGCTCTCCTGTTGCCAGCGCATTCACTTCTTGAAATTGTGAGGCTCCAGCATTCACTTAACAGAGTCATGCTGCTAAGTGATTTCTCCCTCTTTCCCCTCTCCAAGCCCTGAAAGGGTTAAGAATGAGAAGCAGGAAGTGAGGAGAAATCATTCAGAAGAGCAGGAGACGGTAATAGAAGCTTGTGAATGTGGCTGCAGCAGGAGAAGGCGCCTATCTGTGGTTAGTCAACAACTAATTGAAATTTGAGAAGGCTTTATATTATCCAAAATCTGTTCATTGCTGGAGGAGCTCTCGTCAGGGCTAAAATTGGACCTTACAAGACACAGTGCTCATATGCATCTCACCCAAGGACAATTCAGATTGCTGCAAATAGAAATTAATTTACCTTTTTGTATCTCCTGCCATGGTCTGTTTTCCACACTCAATGGCGGCCTGTGGATCTGCCAGCGACCTGCAAAGAGGAAGTGCTGCTGGGTTTCCTGCCACTGTGCATTGTGGGTTATGTCCGTTAAGTCTAAGCAGCAGCACAACTGCGATGCTAGGGAAAGTAAGAAGCTCCTGGGTGCTCCAAGATGGCAACTGACAGGTGGATGCAGGAGCAAATGTAAGTGCTGACAATGATTCAGTAGCATGCATGCAGGTGAGTTTTGGGGAGTTTATTTTTCTTCAACTATGTACTGTGCAAGTACATTTTTGAAAACAAAAACTAGGGTTCTATATTATATAAATCTCATTCACAAAAAAATGAAAATGTTATAGCAGCACTAGGAGGTGTTAAAAATAAAATACATTTTTGCCACAGTATATTTGCAGGTCCCTTGTGAGCAGGAGCCTGGCCATTTGCCTTAGCCGCTGCTTATGGAAGTTGTGGCCAGCGAGTCCTGCTGCTAACTCGTAATGTGGAACTATAGTAATTCTTTTGGCTTGCTGTGTTTGCTCAAGCACTAAGGGACGGAATGGCTATGGAACCGCTATTCTAAGCATACAGCACGTCCTGCTCCAGAATAGTAATAACATGTGGGTAATCCTCCGCCTCAGGCGCCGTGCACTGCAGACATGTAGAAAACAAGCTCCTCCCGGCCCTTCATATACCGAGGGACCTCCCACAAATCCCCAGATTTCTCTGCAGTGCTGAGCTGCGAAGACATGAAGTATCACTCTCTCGCAGGCGAGCGGGGCTTTACAGCCCGAGGCCCTGCGGGACTATTTCCACCCGTCCTCTTCGGAAGTATATGCCTCCCAGCCTGGGCTGCACGGGTCGGGTGAAGGTAGGCAGCACCTGGTGTGCTGAACGGAGGCATGCTCCACCGCAATCCCCCTCCATAGGGTAGGCGGTTAGGCCGATGGTGAGCCTCTAGTGGATGCCCCTCCCGCATTCTTGCCCGTGCCCCTCACAGACTTAGTCCATGGACGCTGTCCGCTTCTCCCTCGCTTCCTCCCGTATCTCGGGGGAAAAAGAAAGGGGGGGGGGGGGGTATGTGTGGCAGTCCTAGTGTTAAGCATCACGTTAAGGCCTTTGGTTTTTATTTTTATTGGGTGTCAGTGTCGCGCTTCGGCTATACAGTGTGAGCCGTTTGTCTTTCATTAACAACTGCCTAGACGGCAGCATAATTTCCAGCGTGTCAGCATCTTTATGCATACGCCTTCTATCCAACTGTGCTACTCACTTCTGTTGGTTAGAGCTTCGTGCTCTTTGGGGGAGGCATCATAGCTTGGCCTGGCCCACCCCTCGAGGTTCGCTTGGCGCCATTTTGACAATCTTCGTGCGTGGTGCGATCCGCCTCCTCCCTTGGTCATGTAAGTGCCCTCCAGGGCGGCATGGTTCTATGTCTATTCGGCTGCGCATGACACTGACTCCACCCCTCTTGTCCCATTATGTCTTTCAGACGCCAGGACTTCGGTGGCTTCTCCCGGCCTAACATATATTACAGCGGGTCCACATAACAAATTCTCCCACTTCCTAGCGGATCTTGGGGCATCCAGGGTTGCCTATTGCGTAAATCCCTGCGGGCATACTGCTCTGATAATCACCATATGGAGGCATCTCAGAATGATGTAACCGGGGTCCCTCCGGGGCATGACTGGCTGTGTGCAGTGTGTGGTCAGCCCCAGGCTGAGGCTGACAGAGCACGGGTCTGCGGACCGTGTGCTGAACAGGCAGGTCTGCCGATGGCTGCACCCCCCTTCAATACACCTGTCTCCCTGGACCTAAATATCACTCCTGATGAGTCCCACTCGAGCGGGGATGACCTGATCCGTGCCGCGCCTGCTGCCTACGGCGGAGCAGGTGCTTTCTGGATTGGCGGAGCGTATGGGCTCTGGTAAGAAGCGGTCCCTGACGCCTCCTGCCTCTCCGGTTCCTAACGATACCGATGACTCTGCTGATATGCAGGACCTTGATCCTTCTGAGGAAGGTGAGCTATTCTCAGATTCGGGCTCCTCGAACGAGATGCCCGGGGGATGTGATGATTCTGAGCCCGGGTCTTGGGGCCTGTGTGACACAGATGAAATTCTTATTAAGATTTTTGAGGTTTTGTCAATCTCCCCCCCTGGGGAGAACCCCAAGCCTAAGAAGGAGAGTTTCCATACAGCGCCGCCGCGCTTGGAGTTCCTAGAACAGGATCATTTCCAGAATCTTATATCCCAAGAATGGGAATCGCCTAGTAAACTTAAAGGGGTCCCAGGGGTCTGGGATTGGAAGTACCCTTTCCCTCCTGATGTGGTTAATTTCTGGTCGGCACCTCTTGTGGTGGATGCACCGGTTATAGGGGTTACTAACCCCCCTTTCATGACTGCTCCTTTTTACCGTACCCTTCGGGATGCTGAGGACCGGCGCATTGACAGACTGGCTTCCCACGCCTTCTCGTGTGCTGGGACGGCTCTGCGCCCGGTCTGTGCCGCGGCCATCACTGCGGTGGCCGCCAGGACTCTTGTCAGAAAAGTACTAGATCACCGTCCTGAGGACCTCCCTTGGGGGGTGTTTAATGCGCTATCAGACTGTGATGCGTTTCTGAAGTTTATTCTATCAGCGCTGGACGACACCATTAAGATGTGTGCTAGAACCTCTGCCCTTGTGGTAGCTATTCGCCACCTGGTCTGGCTGCGACAGTGGGGTGCTGACGATGCTACAAAAAAGGCTCTCACTTGCCTTCCCTTCAGAGGACGCCGGCTATTTGGGGCCCGTGTGGACCTTTTCGGTAAAAGGGGTAAAGCACCCTTGCACAGAAGGCGGCTCCGGCCTCCCCGGAGCAGGGTCACCCCTCCACCTCCCTACGTTAGTGTCAAACACGAACCTGAGGTGTGCTTCCAACTGTTCGGTGTGGATTTCCACCATGGGGTGGGCAGGCAGCGCCCTGGGCCCTCTGGCAGGACTAAGTCCAAATCTGCTAAGACCTCCCAAGCATGAAGGGACGCCCTCGCCCTTCTGGGCGAGGGTACTGCTGCAGCAGCTGTCTCCCATCTAGGAATGTACCTCCTCCTTCTGGTGGTTCCAGGAGGTAGTTCGCCTGGACACAGGATAGCTTTTGCTGGGCGGTCCCTCTCAGTGGTTGTCAGGGTGCTTCTAGCCCCTGCTTTTCCTTCTGGAATTGGCGCAGGCCGTACTGGGCCTACAGAGTTTGGGCTTACTTACAGGTGGCTCTTAACAGTATGGGGTTATGGCCTCTATATTAACCTTCCTCCTTCCCTCAACAGTATGAGGCAGTCTGGGCCACGCTGGCCTATGGTAGGCCTTGCAATTCTACTCTCACAGGTAGTCCCTATATGACACCTCTGTCTTGGGACACAGGCGCCCTGTGCAAGGGGGGCTTCTGGCCTCCTGTGGAGTGCTAGATCTTCTTAGTTCCCCTTGTGTCTGCTGGACACCAAGACCATTACTAGACGGTGTTGCAGGACCAACCCTGCGGATTGAGGCATTATTTGTGGCCTCTCTTTCGTTCCCAGGCTACGCGCCATGGCGCGAAAGGGGGTAATGTCTCGGACATACCTGGTGGGGGCGTCTGCATTAGGACCTACCGGGTCGTCCTTCCTTACTCCCCAGTTTCTACGTCAGGCCGAGTGGATTGGTCGGCCAGCGGTGTCCCCTGGGAGTTACTGGATGGGTGCTCAGTCACCTCAATCCCTCATGGTCCCTTCCTGGGATTCGGTTCAGGCCTCAGCCTTCTTCTCTGGCAACAAGGGGACTCCCGGTTAAGGGGGCTCTGTCCCCCTTTACTGACATCTTACTTTCACCAGGCGGGATGGCAGCTGGTTGGCCCGTTGGTGGCATATCTGATGATGTCCCTTATATACCGAGCCCTTGGGCTCTCCGGCACAGTAGGTTATTGAGCTTACATGGGGTTCCAGCACCCCTGGGGCTTGGTCTGTGCTCATTCCCCCTTGGCAAGGTGGTTCCTCTTGAGCTGATCATATTCAAGGGCCCTGTCAGGGGGCACCCCCTTCCTTACTTGCATCTTCCTGTGAATGGTCACCTTGGGTACCAAGTCTCGCAGGTTGGCGGGGGGGGGGGGGAATTTCTTCCACAACCCCCCGTGGTTCCTAGGTAGGGTCTTCTAGAGGGTCCATCTTACCTGCTGGTTTTGTTGTAACGGTGTGCCTTCCGTTGACTCTATACGGCTGTACTTCTCCTCCTTTAGAATCTGTCTATTTGGGGACTCTTGGCCTGTTGGATGACAATGGCCTGTTTTATTATTGGTCTGGAGCTTGAAGCAGGATGCTCCCTCTGGAGGGTCCCTGATCCTGCCTTGGGCGGGGGTCTACGTCCCCTGTTCTCAGCGGTATTCGCTCCAATGGATGCCTTTTAGCGGCAGGTTATGCTATCCTGGTGTCGCTCTGGGAGCCTACTAGTGTGGCTCTGTTGGGTCTTGCTTATACCATGGGGGCTCCGCCCTTGTTTTTACTGTCCCAGAATATTCTGACTCTGGTCATGGGGGCTTAGTAAACTTATGCATAGACTTTCTATTTTATATGCCTTCTCTTCGTCACCCTACTTGTGGGGTTCTGCGCACGGTGCTGATACAGAGACCCGTGAGATTGATGGCCTGGGTGGCCTTGTGAACTGTGGTTCGCAGATGCTTCTGCTGAAGTCTGCTGAGCTGTTTGCTCTCTCAGGAGCGCGGTTCTGCCCTTGTCAGGCCCCTTCTTTTGTCGTCCCAATATACAGACTCTAGTCTGGGGATTGACAGCTGATTCATTCACCCCTTGGAGACGGGCCTTCTCATCTGAGTGACTCAGTATATGGGGGGGCTAGGAGCAAGCTTCCTTGGCTTCCCCTTCCCCCGTCTATTGGGGTTTTTATGGTATACCCATATTGATTGGCATGAGTCTTGGTCTCTTCCCTGTTAGACGTTCTCGGTTCCCAGGGTTCTAGAGTCATTACAGCATAGGTTGGGGTTGGCTCCCCATCTAGGGGCTCTGAAGGTTCAGGTTCTGTCCTGGCTGTCTTCCTGTAGGAGTCTGGTTCTGTCTTCCTTGTGAGGAGTTCTCTTTGGGATTGCTTAGGTGCATCTCCCAAGTAGTTCCACGGTCCCTGTTGGGATCAATTTTCATTTTGTTGCCCTGCGGATTTTTCCCTGGGGACTTTCTGCTGGATGATGTCTGGGCTGCCTTGTAGTCCAAGTCGCTTCTCTGGGGGCTCCTGCCCCAGCCAGACGTGTGCCTGAGAAGGTGGATCTGATTACTTAGCCTTGGCTCGATATATATATATATTTATATATATATATATATGGGGGTATTCCTTCTTACGCCGGACCTCAGATCCAAGTGGTGTTCTATGTTCATGGTGTTAGTCTGTTTCGTCTAACTACGGACCTTATTCTTAATAATGCTAATATGAGGGTCTACATTCCCTCAACAGGTGTTGCAATTTTTCCCCTGAGGGTTTCTTGTCCCTTAAGTGGACTGATGCCCTTGGAGTCTGCGGGCACCTCCTTATGTATGCGCCTGATATCGCCTGTTTCCAGCGCCACTGCGTCCTTTGGATTTGGATTAATCCTTCTTGGATGTCTCCTGGTCCTGTGTAAAGCCCTTGGCTTCGTGATAGTTAGGGGTCAGTATTCCCGCCTTGGTCGGGTGACCAGTTCTCTTTTCCTTTAGGGGGTGTTATAAGTTTTCCACAAGGCTTCTGTTGCCTGTGGGCTGGTTGGGTTGTTACACTGGCCTATTCCTCTTTAGGGGGCAGAATCCCCCCTTTTTCATTTTATTCCGTTATATAGGTGCTTGGGTACCACTGGCCCTTCAGCACCAGGTTTTGTCTGTTGAATAAGTTACTAGACTGATTGCTTGTCTCTGTTCATACCTTTCAACGGTCTTGTTATGAGATTGACGTTAGAGCCTCTGTTCATGTCATGCCTGTTGCAAGTTTTACAGGTGACAGCGCCTTTACTGTCCGCTGTGCCTTGTTTTTTTTGGGGGGGGTCCACCCTACTTTACGGACACTGCTATTGGATGTCCCACATGTTATTACTATTCTGGAGCAGGACGTGCTGTATGCTTAGAATAATACAACTCTGTGAAGTACTCACCTGCAGAGTTGATATTATACGCATACAGCACGTCCTGCTCCACCTCACCCTGGTTTCACTTGTTCTGGATCCCCTGTATGGTGATTGTTATCAATTGATATTATTGCCAGTTTCTGGGTGGTTTGTTCCTCCCGGCTTCTCTTCTCACTGCTTTTCAATGCTGGGGATTTGTGGGAGGTCCTTCGGTATATGTAGGGCCGGGAGGAGCTTGTTTTCTACATGTCTGCAGTGCACGGCGCCTGAGGCAGAGGATTACCCACATGTTATTACTATTCTGGAGCAGGACATGCTGTATGCGTATAATATCAACTCTACAGGTGAGTACTTCACAGAGTTGTATTTTTTCTGCATGTTGCTGGAGGAATAAAATTGAAAAATGGGCAAATTCAGAGCCCTGCTACAGCTTCTACCTTGCGCTGCATGAAATGGAGCAGAGGCACATGGGACAGGCAGCCAGTGAGCTGCTTGCTGGCTAATTATTTTTGTTGGGTTAACAGTCCCTTTAAACGCCGGCCACAGTTAGACATGTATAGCGCAAAATAGTAAAAATGGCCTTGCAACAGAGGGTGACAATATATCCAGGTAGGCTGGCAGCAAAAGTATTAATTCCATCCAAGCTTTCTTTTTTCTTTTACCATTAGGAAAAGGAATGAGGTGTTTTGATTGTACCATTCTGCTTTTACAGGACAGAACTGCTCGAAAACAGCCTGTCCCTTGAACTATTCTGTGATAAAATGACAGCTTATTGATACTGCAATTCGTGGCTTTTACCCATCATGCAATGTATTGGGAAGAAGAGCAGTTAGGTGAGCTAATCTCCACTTTAAATGTGGAATGGTACACTCAAAAACCTGTCGCCCCTGGATTTTATTCCTACCTGTGGAGGAAAACCAATAGCTTGACTCTCAGGCTTTTTTTCTGATAAAGTGAACTTTTTCTACCATAGTTTTTTTAGGCCAAAGTGTATAAGGGACTACTGGTTGTGCTAATTAGCATATCTATAAAAATTTATATAAGATAATTTCACAATAGGGCTCCTTTAAAGTGGACCTTCACCCTGAATAAGAACATACCTTATATGTTTCCCCCACCCTGCACATACAGATTGCTCACATTAAAAATCATCCTAGCGGCACCTATTGCCTTTTCTGAGCCATTTAACATCCAAGGTGGCCGCTCTGCATTCTGGGATTGCTGTCCCTTTCCCGACCCTGCTCTGCAGCTCTGCAAAGCACAGCTATAACCCCGTTCCCTGCACTCCCTGCCCCTCTCCTCTTCAGTATGTGATGCTTCTAAGGCAAGATGGCGGCACCCGTAACCTAGACTCCTGACCAGAGTTGCAGCCCAGCAGGGCAAAGAATATAAAGTAAGTGAGTTAAAATATATCAATTTTAGATGCTGGGAGCGTTTGGGCTTTTCATGAAATGATGCTGAAGGTCCGGTTTAATAAGAGGACTGCAGCCAAGTTTTGAACTTGTCTGCTAACTTTCTAAATCTCAGGCTTTAATCTCTTTCTCTAGAAAAAGGCAAAATGCGCTAAGCCGGATTTTTAGGCCGATTTAATCTGATAAAACTGGACAAAATGAGCAACCACTTTACATGTCGGACCCAAAACTTATGATGAGGCCTCTAACCTGTGTATGCAGCAGCTGCTTGGCTTTTGTTTAACTCCATCTGAGGTCTCTTTCATATTAATGGAGGCACACGCCCTTCCCTCAGGAGCGCCGGAGTCCTGGCTGTGCAGATTTCCAGTCTTGATGTCATCTCTGGCAGACTTGTTTTGCTAGTGCCGAGCTTCTGCTAATAACTCCAACCTGTAAATCTCCAGAAGGAGGATGTGGGATCCCACCATGCTGGTCTTATTCTGCTCCATCTACACTTATACTTAAGTATCTCTTTTGATGTATCATCACCCTTTTCTTTTGTTTTCTGTTATCTGTAAAGAAGCCTGATGGTGGCAGATGTCCTGATATATAGAAGGTAATATGAAAATGGTATAAGAATTGCTACTTCTTGTATAAAATGAGTACTCTCTTGGTAGGAGAGATGGTGGTCTTGGATGGTGAAGCGAACCAGGGCTCACCAACACCCCCACGCCTGCATTTAGTTCCCAGTGAGGGGGAAGCCAGCAGGGGGTCTCAATCGGACTTGGCGCTCCGAGTGGCCAGTCTAGAGAGACAATTATCGTGCTCGGCCGCCGGCAAGGCCGCGAGTAAGAAGCGGCATATTGAGCTGTGTTATTCGCTTTTTGCTGATGATGATTATGAGGCGTTTGGTGGCCGAGACTCCATGGAGGAGGGCGAGTTGTTTCATGACTGACTCCTCAGGGGATCGACCAGGTGGCTATGACAGCGACCATGGGTCTTCCTCTGACTGGGATTTGTGGCTCCCTGATGACACGGAAAAGTTATCTGCAGTTTTTGGGACCTTGCACATTGTACCCCGGAAGGCGGCCAAAAAGAAGCAGGGGAACTTATTTCGGCCTCAGAGACAGCGCCTTGTTCCTGAGCAGGGCCACTTCTCCAAGGTGGTTTTTAAGGAATGGGCCTATTAAATTGCCGTTGGTGGTTAAGGGCCTGGACAGACGATACCCTTTCTCTGAGGAGTTGATTCGCCTTTGGCCCCGTCCCCCGGAGGTGGATGCTCCTGTTTTGGGGCTCTCCAATACCACGGTTATGCCGTCACGCGATACTGCTTCCTTGCGCGACCCTGCTGACAGGCGCATGGATCAGCTGGCTCTTCACGCCTTCACCTTTGTGGGTGCTGGCCTTCGTCCGGTTTGCGCCGCGGCCATTGTCTCCCTAGCCATCACGAAGAAGTTGAAACGTCTTGTTGATCTCGCAAGCGGGCGGAGGAGTATAAGGATCTCCTAGTGTGCTGTTACACAGTTGATGTTTCATTATTATGATGGCATCTACATAGTTAATTTCTGTATTGCTGCTTCTATGGACATTTCTATAGTCAGTTATGCTGCCACCTTTGGACGTTTTGTGTATTGTACTTGTATGTCAGAGTTTTGACTCATTTCCCGTTGTCTAAACCACTCCCATCTTCTCCAGTGAGCATTTCCTGTTTTATTTTTCATTGTCTTTCTGCCTTAATTTGTACAGTCTGGAGGAAAGAAGGGAGAGGGGGGACATGATTGAGACCTTTAAATATGTGAAAGGATTGAATAAGGTTCAGGAGGGAAGTGTTTTTAAGAAGAAGCTTAATGATAGAACAAGGGGGCACAACCTGAAGCTAGTCGGGGGGGAAGATTAGGAGCAATGTTAGAAAATATTATTTTACAGAAAGAGTAGTAGATGCTTGGAACAAACTTCCAGCAGAGGTAGTTGAAAAATCAACAGTCACTGAATTTAAACATGCCTGGGATAAGCACACATCTATCCTAAGATAAAGAGTACATACAGTATACACATAAGGGCAGACTAGATGGACCGTATGGTCTCCTTCTGCCGTCAACCTTCTATGTTTCTATGTTTATGAGACACACGTGTATTCTGCATGCTACTCTGATCAAAGCATCATCTTTTGACCGCCGCATGATACTGAAATCCATTCATTTTGCTGTACCCCACTGTTGTGATGGACTGAATAAATCGGCTTTGTGGATGAACACTCTCTAACTTAAACGGGCCAAGGCACTGAGCTCTTACAAGGGAAAGAATCACTATTACAACCTTCTGAGTCAGAATACCTAGCCTGCACTGACTTTATTGCTTTTATAGCCTCTGCCATAGACGATAGTGTCCGGCTTGGCGGCAGGGCTTCGGCCCTGCTTGTTCTTGGAGGGACTTGCTGCTGGCGAGCTGTGGATCTGTGAGTTTCTTGTTACATGTTGCGTGTCTGTTTGTCTCCTACCCAGCTGGTCCCTTTGATTAACTAGTGTAGTTTTTGTGTGTGTTACGTATTTTAGTTGGCGCATTGCACTTTATCCATTAGGTGCTGCTTACAGCACCAATGGTGGTATTTCACAGGATAGGAATTCAAATACTTAATAATAAGTTTGTTGCACAGTATTTTTTATATTGCACTGTGGATTATATCAGATTCTTAGATTGCCAGCCTGGTTACAGACGCCAATTGATATATATATTTTTATTGTGACCAGCATTTTGGCCAAGCGGCATTATATTTTCCATCTATTTGTTTGCTCCATTCCCCCTCCCCCATCCCCCCCTCTGGTTTCTATTGTGTTTGTGTTTTTAAATTTGATTTTAAAGTATCTTTTTGCATTGTACATATACATGAACTAATAAAAGTTGTATATATATTTGTATCAAAAATATAGCGGTGCCACTGAATTTATTGGGGTTTTGGTTTTCTGGGGAGTGTGGGATCCCCATTGTCCTTTGCCTGCTTTTTGCGCTCCGTCGCTCTATCTGGCTGTGGCAGTGGGCAGCCGACGCCGCTGCCGAGAAATCGCTCACTGGTATCCCCTTTTTGGGGCTTCGGTTATTTGGGGAGCGTCTGGATCTCCTGACGAAGGATGGGAGACTCCCTCAGCGACGGAAGCCTGTGCTGCTCCTTTCGAGGAGGAAGAGGCTCTTCCTTTTCAGGTGGCCGCAGAGATTCCTGGGGATGAGGTAGGATCCCTCTTGGGGATCCAAGTCCAAGCCCCCCGCCAAGACCCCTCAGGCATGAAGAGGCTCCCTCACCCATTCAGGTGGGGGGACGACTTCTGCTATTTACTCACGTCTGGAGACTGCACATCTTGGATCGGTGGATTCAGGAGGTGGTGTCCTCCGGTTACAAAATAGAGCTGGCAGCTTGGCCGCCCCCGAGATTTCTTCAGTCACGGATATCCCAGAACCCATTGGCGGTGCAGGGTCTAAGAATGGCTGTTCAGTGCCTTCTGTTATCCGGGGTGATTTGTCCGGTGCCACACCCGGAGCGAGGTCGAGGGTTCTATTCCAATCTTTTCACGGTACCCAAAAAGGACGGTACTCTGAGGCCTATCCTGGACCTGAAGGATCTCAACAAGTTTGTCAGAGTCAGACATTTTCGCATGGAGACCTTACGGTCTGCGGTGAGTTTGCTTCGGCCGGGTGACTTTATGACCACAGTGGATATCAGGGATGCTTACTTGCACAATCCTGTATTCCAGGGACATCAGAAGTTCCTGAGCTTAGTGCTGGAGGATCAGCACTACCAGTTTGTGGCGCTACCGTTTGGGATATCCTCAGCCCCCCAGGTGTTCACCAAGGTGCTCGCTGGCTTTATTGCCCTCCTGCGGAGCCAGGGCATTCGTGTTCTTCCTTATCTGGACGACTTGCTGATTGCTGCTCAATCTCTTCAGCAGGCCGAGAGCGACACCCAGATGGTATTGTCCACTCTCAAGGATTTCGGATGGGTGATCAATTACCCCAAGTTTTCGATTACTCCCTCATTGGTGAGGTCTTCCTGGGCATGATGTTGGACACCTCTCAGGTCGAGGTTTTCCTCCCCCAGCACAAGGTGGAGGGCCTTCAGACACAGGCCTTACTGTCGTGCCAGCGGCCATCCATCCATCTGGGGATGAAGCTGGTGGGTCTACGGGGTCGTGCAGTCCAGGTCCGCTCAGACAATCAGACGTCTGTCGCCTACATCAATCACCAGGGCGGGACTCGGAGCAAGCGAGCCCTCAGAGAGGTGACCCAGATCCTGACATCGGCGGAGGAGAATGTTCCGTGCATCTCGGCGGTTTACATCCTCGGGGTGGAGAACCAGGAGGCAGACTCCCTGAGCAGGGGGGTCTCTCAGCATCTTTCACGCTCTGTGTCGCCGCTGGGGTCAGCCGGATGTGGACCTGTTTGAGTCCCGACACAATCACAAGCTTCCACAGTTCGTCTCTCTATCAAGAGAACCTCTGGCCCTCGCCACGGACGCTCTGGCGATTCCTTGGTCGGAGTTCCGTCTTCTTTGCGCCTTTCCTCCTTTTCCGCTCCTGGGTCGGGTGCTGCGCAAGATTGCCCAGGAGGGGGTACCAACCATTCTGGTGGCTCCTCGTTGGCTGAGGCGGTGTTGGTTCGCGGACATAGTTCAGATGTCGGTGGATCGCTACGTCATGCCCGACGATCCAGGGCGTCTCACTCAGGGGCGGCTGCGCCACCCCAATTTACAAATTCTGGCTTTGACGGCTTGGCTGCTGAAAACTCCATCTTGATGGAGAAAGGACTGTCTGCCTTGGTTGTGCGAACCATGATTCAGTCTCGGAAGAAATCCTCCTCCATGATTTATTACAGAATCTGGCACGTTTACATTGCCTGGTGTGAGTCCAAGAGTCTCCCCTGTCGCACATTCTCCTTTTCTAGAATTTTGGAATTCTTACAACATGGATTGGATTCCGGTCTCCAGCTGAGTACCCTCAAAGGTCAGGCTGGCTATTTTTTTCCAAAGATCCTTCGCCAATCATAGACTTATCAAGACTTTTTCCAAGGAGCTACACATGTACGTCCACCGCGTAAGCCTATATTACCAGTGTGGGATTTGAACTTGGTGCTTTCTGCTCTCCAGGGTCTGCCCTTTGAGCCCTTGTGCAATGCGGCTTTATCCATTCTGACTCTAAAGGTAGTCTTTTTGGTAGCTATCACTTTGGTGCGTCGCGTTTCAGAGCTGGCGGCACTTTGTATGAAGCCTCCTTACTTTGAGCGGCATCAGGATATGGTGGTTTTTCGCCTCAAACCGGATTTTCTACCTAAGGTTGTTTCTTCCTTTCATCTCAATGAGGACATTGTTTTGCCTTCCTTGTGGCCTGCACCTTCCTATTCTAAGGAGAGGACCCTCCATGCCTTGCATGTGGTCAGAGCTCTTAAGTACTACCTGGTTGCTACAGAATCCTTCAGGAAATCGGATTCCTTTTTTGTCCTCCCTGACGGGCCTAGGAAGGGCTTGCCTCCAGCCAAATCCACTTTCAGCAGGTGGATCAGACAGGCGGTGGTGCAAGCATATTCTGCAAAGGGGAAGGAACCCCCTTTTCGGATCACAGCTCACTCTACCAGAGCTATTGGTGCCTCTTGGGCTTTTCAGCACCAGGCTTCGGTTGAACAGGTTTGTAAGGCCGCTACTTGTTCTTCAGTTCATACTTTTACAAAGCTTTACAAGGTTGATGTTAGGGCCTCAGCTGATGCTGTTTTTGGCCGTAAGGTGCTTCAGGCGGTAGTGTCATGAACTACATGCTGTCGCTCTTCGGGGATCCCACCCTTCTTTTGGACACTGCTTTTGGATGTCCCACTTGTCAGAAATGGAGCGACCTGAACAGGACACTGGGAAAAATACAATTCTGTGAGTACTCACCTGTAGAATTGTTTTTGGAAGTGTCCTGTTCAGGTCGCTCCATCCCACCCTTGTTCTGTTATCTCCGTTTGCCTGTTATGGTGATTACTGTTGTATTTGTTTTTTTACTTGAGAGAGTACGTGCTGAAGCTATGTGAAGTAACATGGTTTCCTGGCCTCCCGGCATGTCTCTGTTTTACTGCTTTGAACTACTGGGGGATTTTGGAAGACAGCTGCCTTATATGGAGCCGGGAGGAGCTTCAATTTTCATCTTGCAGTCACTGCCCCACCTTCTGGCGGATAACCCACTTGTCAGAAATGGAGAGATCTAAACAGGACACTGGGAAAAATACAATTCTGTGAGTACTCACCTGTAGAATTGTTTTTGGCAGTGTTCTGTTCAGGTCGCTCCATCCCACCCTTGTTCTGTTATCTCCATTTGCCTGTTATGGTGATTACTGTTGTATTTGGTTTTTTACTTGAGAGAGTATGTGCTGAAGCTATGTGAAGTAACATGGTTTCCTGGCCTCCCAGCATGTCTCTGTTTTACTGCTTTGAACCACTAGGGCATTTTGGGAGACAGCTGCAGTACATGGAGCCGGGAGGAGCTTCGATTTTCATCTTGCAGTCACTGCGCCACCTTCTGGCGGATAACCCACTTGTCAGAAATGGAGAGACCTGAACAGGACACTGCCAAAAACAATTCTACAGGTGAGTACTCACAGAATTGTATTTTTGCACCACTTACATTTGCACTGATGTGGTGTGGTGTATCAGGCAAATACACGGTTGTTGGAGACAACCAGAAGTTGACATAAAACACAGTTGACATCCAAGAACATGAATAGGATGTTGCAATGTACCTCATTGCCATCATATCGCATCTTGCAGGTAGACACTGCAGTCAGTCAGACAGGCTCAGAGTCTTGGAAGTCATTACACGCACCAGGAAGATAGAATGGGGCAACTGCCAGGATTTAAACTCCACATGTACCAGCAACAAGCCACTTGTGCTTACTAAAATGAATCTTAAGAAGTCATTGGTCTCCAAATGATCTGCTTCAGAGGTCATTGGTTTTTAAAGTATCAGTAATTAAAGTTTCATTCGTCCACCATGGTGTGTCTATTTTGTAGGGAGCCAAATGAAGGGTGAAGGACCCATGCTTCAGAATCAGAATGATCTGTCCTTGGAACATCAAAATGAACCTCACTGAAGCAATGAGAAGGGTACTGGATATTTCAGATCCTAGGACTGAAAAGATGGTGCAAGGTAAAACAACACATTTTTAAAGCGGTCATAAGGAGACACCCCCCCCCCCCCTCCCCACCATTCTACCCTGGCGCTGAGGCAGGATGGGGGGGTTAGAACAAAAAAAAAGTTACCTTCTCCTTGGACCAGCTCTGCTCCCCCGGTCTCTGTGCGGAGGCGGTGGAGAAAGCACAAAACTGCATCCCCAGGTTCCGCGTGCGCTCCTGCCACGCATTCACTTGAAGTAAGTATTTTTATCCAATTCACTAAGAGGAGTTCATATATGTTTTATTTTATGCAACCTTCCTTAGGACGTGGTTGTTCCACTTTTTGGAAAATGCCTGCACTTGAGATCTTCTCTAACCCCCAAAAAATAGGTAGAGAAACAGGGCCGGAAAAAAGAAGGTGCAAATTTGTGCTCCCTCTCTGAGGCCTCCACCACTAACAAGGGCAGGGGACCACGTCCACTTACATTTGCACTGATGTGGTGTATACTGGCAGAAGTGCTTAATAAATAAGGCTCTTAATACGCTTTTACATGGTGGATTTGTGGAAAATATATTTCAGCTCATTGAAAAACGTTCTCACCTGACTCAGAGAACTTCTGCATCTCATCAAGATTAAAAGAAAAAACGTTGTGTACTTTATTGTGCTTTGTATTTCACTTGGCTTGTGTGTAGAAGTGTAACTAAATGTAACCATAGCTTGGTGCAGATATAAATTAGGGGCCCCAGCTTTGCTTATACAACAACTTCTTTGCTGGCACAGGATGCCAGGTTTTATCTAATTAGGATACAATTAGACTATGAAAAGATTAAACAGGCAAATACAGTGAGCACAAATTGGATACACTAATGGTGGGGCCCCCCTACTTCATGAGTCCCAAAATGGTTGCTACATCTGCTCCCCTTTCGTTTTGCCCCTGCTTGTGTGTAATTAAATTGACAGTCAAAGCAATGGCAATAATAAGCTGGCAAGGAGCTCACCTGAAAGGTATATATAAGAATTTAAAAAAGTATACTCACCCCTTGTCCCCCACAGCTGATCAATCTGAGTCTGGCAATCAGCAACTCACCTGATTGCTTCCCATGCTTTCCCTGGATACAAAAGTCTTAAAGGAGCCACAGCACTCAACCCCGTTAGCTTGCAGACAACCTAAAATATGTCTCTAAATCTGGTTTAGAGGTCTCAGTCCACACACATCTTCAGAAGTATGCTGAAGCTGCACCACCAAGCACCCAGGTGCCTCTGTGAGGTGCAGTCCTAACTCTAATCTCTGAGAGCCCCATGTGGGACATACAATGCAATAGATAAATTGGGACCAGGCTTACCTGAGGTTGTCCTAAAACCTTGTGCGCCTCCCAGGTTAGTTATAAAATGGTCTGAGCGGCTGCCATCCCTCCCATGACGACCCGGGCCTGTGTCCCCCGCCCCAGTGACAGGAGTATGACCACACCAATTTAACTGAGAGGGCATCAGGCTTCGGCACACTCCTCCATTGCAACAAATGGAGAGGGCGTGGTAACACTCCTGTGACTGATGTTCAGATCCAGCAATCAGGTAAGATGGATTCAAACCGATCAGCCGCAGGGGACAAAAAAGTGAGTAGCCCCTTTTTGTTTTTGTGGTCAATCACTTGAAACCTGTCCCATGTGCCTCTCCTCCACTTTCCTGCAGAACACTGTAGATGCTGTAGCAATCCTCCATAACCACCGTCAAATGTCACAAATCAGCCCGTTTCTCAGTGGTCACAACGTGAGCGCTCCTGGAAATACTCAACAATCGCACTTGCTAATCTCACTCGCTCATTGTGCGACCACATTTTGAGCTGATGGATGGAAAGGAGGGGGCAAACTTAAAGTTATACAATAGGCAAGCCTGATTGTTGTCCCATTGTCTCAGGCTACACGTTGCACTGTCCTAGACTTCAATCCATTTTCAAAAAGACCCTGTAGTTAGAAAAAATTAGGAGAAACGGTGGGTGTGGCAACAGAGATGTGATATAAGCACACTAGGGTTGATTCAGAGCCCCTTTCTCGCCTTTTTCTTGCATGAAAATTTCCATTTTCGTTAATTTTTTCCCCTCGTCTGATTCAGCAAAGCCTTTATTTCTGCGAGAACTTTAGTGTGAAACGTTTGGTAGCAAGACCTCCATAAACATGATGAGAAAGGGGCTCTGAATCAACCCTACTGTGTGATTTACATATATCAGAGTAAAAAAATAAGTGCATTGTTGTGCCTCTAGTTATTACTGCCAACACATACCCCTCGATTCAAAGAGCAAAAGTTAATTGATTTCGTATCGAGAATCGTAAGTTTGGGTGGGTGTTTGTCATTTTTTCTTGTTTTTTTGCCCATTTCGTATTCGCACGATCGTTCGCGCATAGACGTATATGAACATACGCATTTCGTACGGAAATCGTATATTTTGCGTTAGTTCGTGTCTTTTTCCCGTCCAAATCGTATATTTTGCGTCAGATCCTATTTTTTACGTCATTCACATGGGCTTGCGACCAATTCAGAGAGCTGATTGCTAATTGTTTTGAAGCCCATTAAATAGCTGCTTTACGAAATGTTTGCCGGCAGCTATTTGGCCTCGGGAGTAGGATGGAGAGGAGCGAGTTTGTGGCACATCAAGGGCTTATGCTTTTTGGCATTGAGTTGATCCAGATGTCTGAGAGCAGATTGCCCCTGCGTCGTCGCATGAACATCGATAGCATGAATGATGTTGAGCTGTTCGAGCTGACCAGGCTTAATCGCGCTTCCCTTCATAAATTATATAGTGAGCTGCGGCCATGGTTAGCCCACACCACAAGGAAGGGGCATGCAATTTCAGGTATGACCAAGATGCTTGGCTGCCTGCAATTTTTGGCGAACGGCTCGTTCCAGAGGCTGGGTGCCCTCTCCGTGGGGATCTCACAGCCTACGCTGAGCCGCGCACTATCTAAATTTTTGGAAGGCATGGCTGCCATAACTCCAAAATATATTTATTTTCCGGATGATATGGCAGCCAGAACCGCCATTAAGCTTGGTTTTTATAATGTGGCCGACATGCCCAACGTAATTGGTGCTGTTGACTGCACACATGTGGCACTCGTACCTAGGGCAGCCGACGAGTATATATATAGGTATTTATATTTTGTTTTAGGTTATTATGTTGCCCAACGTGTAATGTAACCTGTTTTCCTTTGCGGCAGCATATTGTTTTTTGGCTCATTTGTGTACATGCCTTATTTAGGCTTTTCATTAGTAGTTTCAAATAGAGTGCAGACATGTTTTAAATTTTTGATCCTTTTTTCAATTATCAATTACCCTTTTTGTATGCTTTTGCCTTAAGGAATCGAAAAATGGGACACTCCCTTAATGTCCAGGCCGTGGTTGGGCCGGACATGCGTTTTCTGAGTGTCCTTGCCGGCTACCCAGGATCGTCGCACGACTCATATATACTCAGACGATCTGGGTTGTTTCGGAGATTTGAGTCAGGTGAATTTTCGGGTGCATGGCTGCTTGGTAAGTGTGTCCTATTTATTTGGTATTAAATTTCTGATTAATCTGTTATTTGTTGATATTTTTGATTTTGTATTCTTTACATAAGCCTGAAACTGCATTTTAGTTGGGTCGTATTTTCGGAACTCAAAACCAAAATGCTTGCCTCACTTTGTCCTTCAGAATGTTTTCCCTTTAGTTAGGATGTCTGTAAGTTCCATGTCCCAAAATATATTGGTTGGGAGTTTATACCCAAGTATCTGTTAGTTTATGGTCCTTTTGTAGTATTGGTCTTTAAATGGCAAAGTGGACTTAAACTGCATACATTGTATTCTTTATATAAATGTTGAGTGCCCCTCAGCAGCATCCTAATTGTAACATGTCAGAAAACCAAAAATATCTAAAAATTCTAACTACCCTTGCCTGTGCAGGTGTTTTATCATTCTTTTGTATATTTAAGCGGCATTTTTATTTATGTACTACATTAGTGACAATAGTTATTTTGCTAATGTGCCCTGGGTGTATTTTTACGCCCTTTACCTTACATCATTTTGATATATGTCAAATTCTTTGTGTTTGTTGTCTTGCCTTTTTAATTTTTATTAACTTTAATTGTCTTGTTAAGGTGATTCCGGGTACCCACTTCTCCCCTGGCTCATGACGCCTGTGCTGCGGCCCCAGGATGCCTCTCAGGAAGCGTACAACCGTGCGCACCGCAAGACCAGGGCTGTTGTGGAGAGGGCCTTTGGGCTGTTGAAGACCGTTTTCGTTGTTTGGACCATACTGGGGGCGCCCTGCAATATGATCCCAAAAAAGTGATCGACATCATCATGGCATGTGCTGTTTTGCACAATTTTGCAATACTAGAACGTGTCCCACGTTATGTGGATAGTCTGCCCTCTACAGCCCTAGAGGATGATGGAGACAATTATGTTGGGCCACCCAGTGAGTCTGGACAATCAGTTAGAGCAAACTTGATATTGCAGCATTTTAGTTAATTTTATTTCGTTTTTCAACATTCTGTGTGTCTGTCTTAGCCTTTTTGTTCAATATGTTGTTTTGCCGTAATGTGGCATTACCTTAAATTAAAACATTTTTCCCTTAATTGTTGCCTAATGTATTTCATGTTGTTTACTTAGCTTGATATTTGCATTGTTACACCTCTTAAACCAAAAAGTATCTGGTTTAGCCCAAGCTGATTTAAAATGTGTTTCCACTAAAAACGCCACAAGTATTGTAATTGTGAAATTTGTTTTACTTTGTTGAATTAGAATTATTGTGCTTAACATAAAACATTCCACATACAACTGTGGTTAAAAAGGCATGATATAACAAAAAACAAATCGAGCACATCTACACCTGGAAGTGAGTGGCACAACCAAACAAGGACACCCAGTCCAAAGGCCAGCCTAGTCCAGTACTTAATCTTGCCTGTGTCTTGGGATATTTTTCCATGGCCATAATGTCACACAAACATGTCTGCAAACAGGAGGAGCACAAACCAAATACATATTTAAAGCCATAAGTGGCCAGATACACTCCACATAGACCTATGGCATTGGCTAGTGGCCTTAATCATTACTCTAAGGAGCTATATGGGAGCAAATACAAAACACAACCTGCATGAGCAACACAAAATGGATTGTTTGAAACCTCAAAGGACAAGTAAATACAGTGGGGGGTAAGAGAAAAGATGTCCCACACAATCATGGCTTAATAAGGTGGCTGCCCATAATACCCAGGTGGAGGTCCGTGGGGATGGGACCTAGCCTGGGCCATGGCTGCATTGTGAATTTGAAACTGCTCCATAATGTTTCTCTGCATATTGGTCATCTCAGCCATGGCTGACTGGATGCCATTACTTGCAGTTACCATGTTGCTGTTGAGGGTACGCAACTCCGCGAGGATGCCCTGTAAGGTGTTATTTATGTTGACCATGTCGGCATGCCTTTCCTCACGCTCAGTAACGAGCTGTGCCTCAAAAGAGTCCCTCTCTTGGGTCCATAATTGAAGCAGGGCACTCTGCCTCCCCTGGGAAATTGTGGGGCGGCGTAATGGAGTCCGCCGCACAATTACCCTGGCTCTTGGGCGTGCCCTGCCGCGTTGTGTCGTCCCCTCAACAGCAACAGGCATGCTTGGCAAATCCTCAGCAGCAGAGTGAACACTGGGGACTGTTGTGTCAGTCTCCCCATGTGCATGCACAATGGATGGAGATTCACTCTGCTGCTGAGGATTGGCCAGAGAAACATTAGGGAGCAGTTCCAGATTGGGACCCAGGGGGAGGTCATCGGACGTGCCCTGCAGGGAGACATCAGCTTCCTCCATTTCCTGGATCTCTTCCATGAGTGTGCGGGTCTGTAGGGACATATAAAAAAAAGGGTAAGTTGGCGTCCAAATTTGGGATTCCATCAGTTTAACACATGCTTAAGCACTTGGTAGTATTTATGGTACTAAATTAACTTACCGGAAATCTCGGATCTGGGCTCCTATGCTGTACGGACCTGGTAGGCATAAGCAAACTGGGGGGTGAGTTTACCCTTGCTGAGGGGTCATGCTGGGCTGAAGAAGAGAAAACAAAACAAGGTAAACACACACATAAGCATTGTTTTTTTAGTTAATAAAAAAAGCCACTATTTGTAATATTAAGCAACTCTACAGCAATGGGGACAATTGTTAAAATACACGCAATTTTAGATAGGTGCAATGGCTCGAGAAAACTGCTAACTGACCTCAGTTCAAAGTCAGGAAGTGTACCCAGTCAGCATACAACTTGCACAGCAACTATTTGGATTTTGACTACCATTCTCTAGGTCAGGGGTACTCAAACACTTCTTGTAAAGGTCCATTTAAAGGTATGTGGTGAGAGGTGAATGTCTGGGCATGGGGCTGTCGCAGGGGGTGTCTAGTTAGAAATAAACACACTGGGGGAGGGGCTGGAGATTGCCAAGTGCAAACTAATAAAGGCTGCTTGCCCTTGCTGGGCTGGATGGGGCAGAGCTGAGGGGACAGGGATTGGATGGCTAAAGGTGGGAGGTCAGGAATTGATGGTGATGGGATGGATGGAGCAAATATGTTAGAAATGTATGGGGCTGATGTGGGGGGGGGGGCAGATGGTGGGACTGTGGCAGATGGGGCAGAGCTGGGGCAGCGGGACAGGATTGGACCAAGAGAAAGATGCACCAAGTTACTGTGTACCTTGCAATGCCACTTCCTGTGCAGTACTTCATATTGCAATGCTATGTTTCAGGGAGCCATGACATTGGGCAGGAGACCAACCACTACATTGCCGATCAAGGGGGCAGCTCTGAGCACGTCAACACAGAAGTAACTGAGTGCAGGGCTGTCTGGGCAGGGGTCCGGGAATCTGGTGCCAAGGTCCGCATTGGGACCCCGGGCCGCCAGTTGAGTCTCGCTGCTCTAGGTCAGATATGTTTGGGGGTGTGTAATTAAATTGTTACCTCAAACACAACTCACACAACAAATAGCCAACCCATCCCTAATGATGTGTGTTTTGTGATTGAGTCCAAATATATCACTTTTCAGGATAAACTTCGTTACTTGACAAATCTTTTTTGTTAATTGGTCTTTTACATAATGTATGTGGTCCTAAATGTGTGATTCACAGGGACCAAAACAGGACACAAACAGGCACAGTAGTGCGAGCCCAAGCAAGCCACACCATAGGGCCATACCGTCATCTTGGTACTAGTGAACTTTAAATTGTTGCCCAAACAGGCAAACATGCAGATTAAGAGTACTCACCGTGGGTATGGGTCGGTGAGTCTGTGTCCCTTAGACCCGCATGGCCACCGACCGCGACCGGATGGAGAAGGCCCAGCACAATCTCCTCAGCAGGGGTAAACTCCAGTTTGGTAGGAAAGCCACCTCCAGTTTGCATGCTGAAAAGAGAAAATCGTTTGGTACTCAGAAAAGGTGCATACAGTACATCCTAATCCTTATATTTGGAGACATCATTTATTTACCTGTAATTATGCCTTTTAATTTCTTCTTGACGTACAGCATATTTGAGATCCGAGATTTTCTTTTGAATTTGTGGCACATATTTCCTCTCTTCCCCCGCTGCATTTACTTGTCGTAGGATGGTTTCAAACAATTCCATCTTGCGCTGCTTCGTGGTGTGTTTTGATTTGCTCCCATAGAGCTCGTCATAGTATAATGTAAGGCCACTAGCCAATGCCATATTTTGGTCATGGGAGAATCTCCCACTCAACTGGCCGCGGCGCAATGTGCGGCCAGATGGTTGGCTTGGGTGCTCCTCCATGTGTGCAGACACATGTGGTGACATTATGGCCTGGGGCTGGGTAGGGGAATGGACGGATTGCTGGCTTCCCAGGGATTGGATGGCTAAAGGTGGGAGGTCAGGAATTGATGGTGATGGGATGGATGGAGCAAATATGTTAGAAATGTATGGGGCTGATGTGGGGGGGGGGGCAGATGGTGGGACTGTGGCAGATGGGGCAGAGCTGGGGCAGCGGGACAGGATTGGACCAAGAGAAAGATGCACCAAGTTACTGTGTACCTTGCAATGCCACTTCCTGTGCAGTACTTCATATTGCAATGCTATGTTTCAGGGAGCCATGACATTGGGCAGGAGACCAACCACTACATCGCCGATCAAGGGGGCAGCTCTGAGCACGTCAACACAGAAGTAACTGAGTGCAGGGCTGTCTGGGCAGGGGTCCGGGAATCTGGTGCCAAGGTCCGCATTGGGACCCCGGGCCGCCAGTTGAGTCTCGCTGCTCTAGGTCAGATATGTTTGGGGGTGTGTAATTAAATTGTTACCTCAAACACAACTCACACAACAAATAGCCAACTCATCCCTAATGATGTGTGTTTTGTGATTGAGTCCAAATATATCACTTTTCAGGATAAACTTCGTTACTTGACAAATCTTTTTTGTTAATTGGTCTTTTACATAATGTATGTGGTCCTAAATGTGTGATTCACAGGGACCAAAACAGGACACAAACAGGCACAGTAGTGCGAGCCCAAGCAAGCCACACCATAGGGCCATACCGTCATCTTGGTACTAGTGAACTTTAAATTGTTGCCCAAACAGGCAAACATGCAGATTAAGAGTACTCACCGTGGGTATGGGTCGGTGAGTCTGTGTCCCTTAGACCCGCATGGCCACCGACCGCGACCGGATGGAGAAGGCCCAGCACAATCTCCTCAGCAGGGGTAAACTCCAGTTTGGTAGGAAAGCCACCTCCAGTTTGCATGCTGAAAAGAGAAAATCGTTTGGTACTCAGAAAAGGTGCATACAGTACATCCTAATCCTTATATTTGGAGACATCATTTATTTACCTGTAATTATGCCTTTTAATTTCTTTTTGACGTACAGCATATTTGAGATCCGAGATTTTCTTTTGAATTTGTGGCACATCTTTCCTCTCTTCCCCCGCTGCATTTACTTGTCGTAGGATGGTTTCAAACAATTCCATCTTGCGCTGCTTCGTGGTGTGTTTTGATTTGCTCCCATAGAGCTCGTCATAGTATAATGTAAGGCCACTAGCCAATGCCATATTTTGGTCATGGGAGAATCTCCCACTCAACTGGCCGCGGCGCAATGTGCGGCCAGATGGTTGGCTTGGGTGCTCCTCCATGTGTGCAGACACATGTGGTGACATTATGGCCTGGGGCTGGGTAGGGGAATGGACGGATTGCTGGCTTCCCAATGACTGGACTGGACTGGCCAAGGGACTGGGTGTTCTTGCGTGGCTGGCCACCGAACTTCCAGGTGTAGATGTGGTCAGGGTGGCCATTCTTTGGCCTCTTGGGGGGCTCTGTTCCCGGCTGGTGCCAGGTTGGGGGCTATGTTCCCGGCTGGTGCCAGGTCGGGGGCTATGTTCCCGGCTGGTGCCAGGTCGGGGGCTATGTTCCCGGCTGGTGCCAGGTCGGGGGCTTCTGGCCCTGCTGCGTGGCCTGTATTGGCTTCTGGCCCTGCTTCTTGGCCTGTATGGGCTTCTGGCCCTGCTTCTGGGCCTTTCTGGGCTTCTGGCCCTGCTTCTGGGCCTGGATGGGGTTGTTGCCCTGCTGCGCGGCCTTGCTGGGGTTCTGGGCCTCCTGTGTCGGCTTTCTGGGCTTCTGGCCCTGCTGCGGGGCCTGTATGGGCTTCTGGCCCTGCTTCTGGGCCTTTCTGGGCTTCTGGCCCTGCTTCTGGGCCTGGATGGGGTTGTTGCCCTGCTGCGCGGCCTTGCTGGGGTTCTGGGCCTCCTGTGTCGGCTTTCTGGGCTTCTGGCCCTGCTTCTGGCCCTGGATGGGCTTCTGGCCCTGATTCTGGGCCTGGATGGGCTTCTGGGCCTGGATGGGCTTCTGGCCCTGCTTCTGGGCCTGGATGGGCTTCTGGCCCTGATTCTGGGCCTGGATGGGCTTCTGGCCCTGCTTCTGGGCCTGGATGGGCTTCTGGCCCTGATTCTGGGCCTGGATGGGCTTCTGGCCCTGCTGCGTGGCCTAGATGGGCTTCTGGCCCTGCTGCGGGGCCTGGGTTGGCGAAGTGCCCTGCTTAAAACCATGGGCGGTGTGGGCTCCCTTGGGCGGCCTCTTCTGGGGGCAGAGGTGGTGGGTGCTGCTGTGGCCTGTTTTTTGGCCGCAGGGGCACGTGCCTTTGGGGCCCTTTTTTGGGTAAGGGAGGGTCCAGTGTCCCTTGGTGGGGCCGAGGTGGTACTCGCCTTCTGGGAGCGTAACTTCTTGCTTCCTTGCTGGGACCTGGTGGTTGGGCCCTCCGAGGTCTGGCTTGGCTGGGCGCGTTTTGCTGCAGGCTTTTTGGGTGCCATTTTCAACAAATGCTCAAAGAGAATGAGCTTTGGGTGCAGGGACCTTTAAATAATGAGCCCAGCGTGTGACGCCTATGCGCACGACTACGAGCTCGTACGGACGTACGTTCGAGCGGAACCAGGAAACCGCTGGGGTTTCACTTATCTGCTGCCTTGAAGAAGCATAAAGATGGCGCCCACTATCTTCACCCGTCAACAGGAAGAGATCCTCATGCTGGTAAGTGCCTGGCTCTGCGTTTTAAGCTAATACTCAATGATGGCCTAAATGTAAATGATGCGTTTGGAACTAGTTTTGGGTCTCTTAATGTTTAAGAACTGGCTCTTCACACTTCATCCTCAAGGGCCGAGCCTGGCCACGTTTTCACCTGTCTATGCTGATGTCCTAATTAGGGCAATTGCTCTGGCTTAGCACCAGTTAATTAACCTGTGGAGTAGCGGGGCTAGCTGTCAAACCTGGCCTGTCTTGGACCTTGATGCGGATGTTTGAGGAACACTGTTTGCCTAAGACCGCCAAACACAACGGCAAGCCACACACGTGGCCCAAAAGCCTAAGCATAAGCCGACATCTTGGATGTTGAAACCATCCTAACATGCCATAGATGCAGGTGGCCTGATTTTTAATGTTGGCTATTATCTGTATGTACATGGTGTGTGAAACATATAACATAAGACCAGACTCTCATTCACAGTCAACGTCCGCTTTAAGGCACTCCCCAAAAATGGCTGCCACTCTAAATGTGTGTGTTAATGACATGAAATTCTCAACTTGTGATGCAACACATATGGGTCTGTGTGTAAAAGTAAAAGCTCTGTGTCCATTATGTTTTTCAGATCATGCTTCAGCGCCGGTATGACTTCGCGCCCAATGTGTGCGAAAAAAGGGACATCGCCCGGGAGATCATCGCGGAAATCCACCGTGTGACCAGCACCACCTTCACTCACACCCAGATAATGCAGCATTGGTCGGACCTGAAACGTCTGCACATGGCCCGGGTGCGGAGGTTTTTTGGGATCCATTTCCCAAGTAAGTACCAAGCGATAGCATGTTATATGTTGCAAATGTATAAGCTATACCTTTATTTATAATGACTTTTCTTTGTTAGTGTTGGAAATGGATTTCAGAATTCGCCGCACCCGGAGGCGCACAGGCCGACCAGTGCTGCATGAGTCTGCATCTGTGAGTGAAGGTGGTGGATCTCCCGGGCGACGGACCTACCCCTCCTCTGTGGCCTCCTCAGACCAGCCCCTGGACCTTACCACAGAGGAGGGGCGCAACCGCGTGGGCGTGGAGTCATGCCCGGCCAGGCATGGGGAAGGCTCTGGTATGTCACTCTTCATGTATATGCACAAAGATATACATGGCAGGCCAAAAACTAAGTTATCCTTTATTATGTATTTGTAGAAGCTTCGGGAGCGGGTGAGATAGTGGAGGAGGAGGCAGCAGAGATGCTGGAAGTCGATCCTGACGAAGGTGAGTGATGTCAGCCAGCCTGGGAGCCAGATCTGTTTGGAATAGTGACTCTATACAACTACTAACCAAATGTCACATGTTTCTCCAGGGACTTCTTCACAGCATAGCCAGGACCAAGGGCAGCCTGTTGGCCCCAACCAGCCATCTGTCGGCCACCAACTCAGTAAGTATCCATGCCATTGGGGGCGTGGCTAAGATGGCGGCCTGAACAGTCGCATGTAAGTGGGGCTCCGTTTGATATAATATGCTTACCCCATCCTGAAGAAGATTCCCGGACGCTGAGTGGCAGTTTTGGGCCCTGGGCTGCTGGACCCGCCGGTGGGCACGGAGCCGACATTCCTGCTGTGCTCCCTCGCGCTGTCTGAGGGGAGTGAAGAGACCGCGGTGCCGGCCAGACCTGACGAGCAGAGGACCGAGCGGCTGCTGCTGCTGTGTGTGTGCCTGGAGGGGCCGTGGGAGTCATTGTGCTGCTGCGGGGAACGACGGGCGCCGCCGGCGTGAGCAGTACGGCCCGGCGGGGTGAAGATAGGGAGGTAGGCGCCGGCGCCATTTTGCCCGGGAGGGGGGCGCAGGTCCTCCAAAGCCACTACCTGACGGATCGCCATCTTGGGTCTGGTGGGAGACCTACTGGACTATTGTCACGGTGCTGATCCTCTGGCTCCCCCTGGTGTGTTGATAGTGCTGGCGGTGACAGTGTGGTGCAGTCTCCCCTTTATTGCTCCTATCCACCTAGTGCTTTCCTTCCTCTCTGATATCTAGATCTGCTGGGACTGACAGTGCTGTGCGGGCTGCCGCTTTGCCTCCATCCTGCTGGAGTCACCTATGGGTGGCATAAAGAAGAGGAAATCTGCGTTCACCTCCTGTAGTACCCAAACAATGGAGACCCCGAGTGGGGCTGGGCAGGACCCAGTAACCAACCCCGATACTGTGGCAATCATGGCGGCCATTTCCTCGTGCCAGAACATCCTAACTACTAAATTTGACAGCTTGCAAGAGCAGTTCAATTATTTCCGTCATGACCTAGACAAAATCCGGGATCGAACGGGAGAAGTGGAAAGAAGGGTCGGGGACGTAGAGGATAGACTATCCGCCCAAGTGGGAGAGGTGGCTGCCCTGAGGAGACAGGTGGCAACGCTGACTGAGAGGGCTGAAGACTCCGAAAACCGAAATCGGAGAAATAATATTAGGATTCTGGGCCTCCCGGAGAAGTCGGAGGGGTCCTCCCCGGAACAATTTATAGAGAATCTCATCCAGGACTTGTTGGCGCCGGCTGGCCTTACGAAGTTCTTCACTGTGGAGAGGGCACACAGGATCCCCATGAGACCTCTCCCGCCTGGGGCACCTCCGCGTCCTTTTATCCTCAAAGTGCTCCACTACAGGGATCGGGACGCCATCCTGTCTGCGGCTCGGCTGAAGGGGTCGGTGATGTATAACAATGCCCGCCTGTCATTCTTCCCGGACTTTACATCGGAGGTCCAGAGGCAGAGGCGTACCTTTAATGGCATTCGTGAAAGACTTAGGCGGCGGAAGATTAAATACGCTATGTTATTCCCGGCGAGGCTAAGAGTTCAGGATGGGGACACAACAAGATTTTTTGTCTCGGCCGCGGAGGCTAGCGACTGGCTGGACTCCCTCCCTGGGCCAGGATAAGCGGCGGAGGACTCTGGAAATAGCCGCCGGTTACCTGGATGTCTGGCTCTCTGCCCCGGTCTTGCATTGCTGCTGGGCGGGCTGGTGTGCCTGCTGGCGGTCCGGTTGGCCCTGAGAGGGTCCTGTTCAATGGTTTGAACGTTACTTTTTCGTTTTATGTCTATTGAAGTTATGCTGCTCCCGTTCGGGTGGTGAATTTATCTGTTGCTGGCGGGTGTAGCCGTCCGTGGCCCTGGGTTCCCATGGTTCTCCCCTGCCTCCCTTTTCCCTGTAGTTTCTTCTGCATTTTTTTGGCTCTCCTCCCCCCTTTTTCTTCTTTCTTGTACCCTTTTATTGGCCCTCCGACCCCCCTAGCCCTTAATCCCTCCCCTTATAACCCTGGGAGCCCACAACGGGTGGTATGCCGGTCGGTGCTGGGGAAGTAGACATCCTGATCAGAGGGCCCTGCTGAGTGTGGCCTCGCTTTCCAATCGGCAACTCGTTATCACCTAAGTTGCTTTAGAGGTTGTTGTTGTTTTCTGGGGGGGGGGGGGGAGTCGAAGCTCACCTAAGTTTGGGATGGTAGAGCAGGGTGGGTGTGGGTGGGTTGGGGATTGGTGGGTGGGATGGGTGATGGGTTGCTGTGAATTCTGTTTATTCGTGTTATCTGTCCTTGGTTTGTGTGGATGGCTGTCTGTCTGTAGTGTGATGCTCAGGGGGGGGGGGAATGGTAGGTGCTGGGGAGGGGGGCAGTTCCACTATACTGAGGGTGATGGGGGAGTGTAGGATTCTTTCGTGGAATGTCCGCGGGCTTAATGATAAGGTCAAGCGGACAATAGTATTCCAATACATTAAGAGGTACAAGCCCCAGGTGATGGTACTGCAAGAAACCCATCTAGTGGGCCAACGAGTCTTGGCTCTGAGACGCCCATGGATCTCGCACTCCTATCACTCCTTGTTCTCGTCCTACTCCAGGGGGGTCTCTGTACTAATATCTAAAACCACTCCATTTGCGCTGCACTCATTGTATGTGGATCCAGACGGCTGCTTTGTACTACTACATGCCAAGTTGTTTGATGTGGATGTTATTATGGTGGGCCTGTATATTCCTCCTCCAGCAGACATGGAGCTATTGCAACGTATAGTGGGGAGGGTGATGGAATATCCACCTGATCCTCTGATATTGATCGGGGACTTTAACTTGGTGCTGGACAGAACCCTGGATAAGATGGGAGGGGGAGGGGGCCCTAAGACCAGACTGGCAACATGGGTTGAAACTCTGGGTTTGGTGGAGGTGTGGAGGTGGAGGCACCCGGGGGACCGGGTATACTCTTGTCACTCGGCTACGCATAGAACCTTTTCTAGAATTGACCTCGCCGTGGTGTCACCACAGCTCCTGCCTAGAGTCGGGGCCTGTGATTACCTCCCCAGGGGTGTCTCTGACCACTCGCCTCTACTCCTCACAGTTAGGTTGTCCAATATGGGACGGAACATGGTGGGCTGGGCCCTTAGCCCCCTTTGGCTAGATCGTGCTGGGGTCAGGGAGATCATGAGGGGAGCAATGGAGTCTTATTGGGAATGTAACCCGGGAGAGGCGAGTGGAGAGGTGGCTTGGGATGCTTTCAAGGCGGTATCCAGGGGCAGCGCCATCAGTGCTATTAAAGCGGACAGGCTAGAGAGGGGTAAGGAAATAGCTGATCTTGAGAGCAAAATGGCTGTGGCGGAGGTGGAGTATGATGCTACTGGGGACCGGGAGGTTTATACCACTATCCGTACCCTGAAGAGAGAATACAATCTTCTTCTGACCGACGCAGCCAAAAAATCCCTTCTTGTCAAGCAAAGCGTAGTGTTTGACAAAGGGGACAAGAATGGGAAAGCCCTGGCATTTTTGGCCAGAGCAGAACAGGCGCCTCACACGATTGCTACAATTTCTGCAGGGGGTGGATCGGTAACATCAGGGGAGGATATAGTGAGTCAGTTCCGCTCGTACTATGCGGAATTGTATTCATCCAGGGTGGACTACTCTGCTGGGGAGTTAGCTGGATATCTTGATGGCATTGACCTCCCAGTCTTGCCCTTGGAGGATAGTGAGTTCCTGGGGGGCCCCATTACTCTGGAGGAAGTTAGGCGAGCAATTGGCTCTATACCTAATAGGAAGGCTCCTGGGCCAGATGGGCTGCCCGCTGAATGGTTTAAGCAGTTTAGTGAGATTGTAGCTCCGAAGTTGCAGGAGGTGTTGAGGGGGGCGGGGCAGACGGGTGGCCTCCCGGACTCTTTCTCGGAGGCACACATAATACTGATACATAAGGAGGGCAGACCGCCGGACTCATGTGCATCGTACAGGCCCATATCCTTGTTGAATCAGGATGCGAAGGTTCTGGCAAAGATACTGGCTACCAGATTGAACAAGGTTATTCTTCAATTAATTGGACCAGACCAAGCTGGTTTCATGCCGGGGCGTACCACGCATATAAATCTTCGTAGACTGTTCTCCAATCTTCAAATTAATCACGAGAACGGGGGTAGCAGGGTAGTGGTCTCACTGGACAACGAGAAGGCCTTTGATTCCGTTGAGTGGCCCTATTTGTGGGAGGTCTTGGCCAGGTTTGGGATCCCAGATGCCTTTATTAAATATGTCAGGCTGCTGTATCGGGGACCGGTGGCCAGGGTGCGGGCTAATGGTGTCTATTCTGATTTGTTCCCCATGAGCAGGGGCACCAGACAAGGATGCCCGCTCTCACCGCTGCTGTTCGCCCTGGCTATCGAGCCCCTGGCAGTAAGGGTCAGGCGGTCTGCTCTTATCGCAGGGTGGAGGGTGGGGGGGGTTGAGGAAAAAATATCCCTGTACGCTGACGACACACTGGTGTACCTAGCGGATGGCCTTGACTCCCTGGATGCCTTGCTGGACACCATTGCGGAGTTCGGGAAATTCTCTGGGCTTAAAATCAACTGGGACAAGTCCAGCCTACTGCCGGTGGATGGGGAAGATAACCTTGTTCTTTCACCCAGGTCACGCTTGAAAGTGGTCACCCAATTCAAATATTTGGGGATAAAGATCAGCCGCCACCCTAATAAATTCATGGATATGAATATTTCTCCTTTGGTGGCACAGTTGAA
This sequence comes from Gastrophryne carolinensis, assembly GCA_027917425.1. NCBI lineage: Eukaryota > Metazoa > Chordata > Amphibia > Anura > Microhylidae > Gastrophryne > Gastrophryne carolinensis. Next base: position 115,909,594 of record CM051239.1, read on the forward strand.
GGGGAAGGCACGGCTATGGGCGAGGCTCCCCCTATCGGTCATGGGCAGAATTAATATTTTTAAAATGATCTTCCTGCCTAAACTACTGTACCTGTATCAGGCCTCCCCGGTACTGCTGCCACGATCGCACTTTAGGGAGTTGGATACGATTGTATTTAGCTTCATTTGGGGCCAGGCGTCACCTAGGCTAAATAGGAAAATCATGAAGGCCCAGGTATCGGAAGGGGGGCTAGCGGTCCCGAGCATGCTTCTATACTTTTACGCTACACAGTTGGTGTATGCGCACTGGTGGATGAGCCTCCCTGGGGATAACCCGGTGGTCTCACTGGAGGTGGCCCTGTTGGGATCTGGAGATAAGATGTCCAGCCTGACATATAGAGGCACGAGGGGTGACCCTGCTCCGACTGGGTGTATGAGGGTGGTGTGTCAGGTCTGGGACAGAGTCGTTGGGCTGGAGGCCGGGATGAGTGGGGCTAAGAGTGTTTCACCATTTACTCCTCTGTGGAACAATCGTAGGTTACCAGAGCTGTTGAATATGCAGGATACTAGTTTCTGGGAGCGCCGAGGTGCCCAGTTTCTGAGCCAGTTCTACTGTTCTGGGATCCTTATGTCATTTGACCAGGTGTCTGAGAGGTTCCAGCTATCCCCAAGAGATTTTTTCAGGTACCTGCAACTTAGGCATGCACTGAGAGCCCAATTCCCTGCTGGGGATCCGATCATTGGTGAGGCATTAATAGAAAGTGTGGTTAGAAGGAGTGACCTGGAGAAACCTGTCTCAACTATATATAAGGCATTACAGAGCACCTCGGTCTCCCCCCGAGAGGCGGTTGTGGCGAAGTGGCAGGGATTGGAGCATGGTTTGGATAGAGAGGACTGGGACGAAGTATGGGACAATATTCACACATCGGTTGTGGAGGCCAGAGATAGGTTCATACAAACCAAGTGGCTCCATCAGGCGTACATCACACCAGCCCGGATGTATAGGATGGGCCTGCTGGACAGTGATCTGTGCCCCCGATGTGGGAATGGTAGTGCCACATGGGAGCACGCGGTGTGGTCATGTGTGGTACTGGATCGCTACTGGTCATCGGTGATGCGGGTAGTAGGCAAGGTGGTGGGGTTCCAAGTAAGAGGGTCGGCGGCACTGTGTCTCCTGGGGGTGACGGAACCAGTTACTGAACAAAGCTCTGTGAGGGTACTATTGAGATTCTTACTATTTTATGCGAGGAAATGTATTTTGCTGAATTGGAGGCATCCGGCGGTCCCATCCATGTTAGCTTGGAAGAAGCTTATAAATCAGAAATTAGCCATGTACAAGTTAACCTATGCTGCCCGTGGGACTCCAAAAAAATTTGATAGGGTATGGGAGCCTTGGCTGCAGTGTGCAGAAACTGTAGCAGATGATGCGTGAGGGATGTGGGTGATGGGCCTATGCCATCCCATGCTGGAAATTGAGGACGGGCTCGCAGATGATGGGACTGATGGGCATTTCACCTGATTGGTGTGACGGATGAGGGCTGTAACCCCCTAGCTCCCATATGGTGGAACCTTGATCTACGGGGTTGTGGGGTCCCTCCTCCCTAGGGATATCGGTACGCTTAGACGGCTATTGAGCTGCTCGGCTCATATCGCTATTGGTTTCCTCTTCCTGGGCATCGGTGTGTAAGTGTGTGTATATGTGTTTATGGTATGGATGGTGTCTAGTGAATTGTGCGGGTTGATAATGTATTGTCTTGAACTGTTTTGTTATTTACTTTCAAATGCAAAATAAAAACTTTAAAAAAAATAAAAAAAAAAAAAAAAAAAAGTATCCATGCCATTATTCATATTAATGTGTTGTTAGCTAATAACACACACATAACTAAAGGCGTAGCCAATGTGTAGTTAACACTTTCATGTGGGCACTTCGTTAGCTTAAAGCGGACCCTAACTCGTATTAAGAACATAGCTAATATTTAGCCAACACACTGTACATACAGATTGGGAACATTGAAAAACAGCCTACAGCCATCTAATGCATGTTAGGAGCCTGTAAACATCCAATATGGCGGAATATGGAATGCGCAATATTTACATGCTGCATGGGATACAGATTTGAAAAAGTAAGGTGCTGCCATGCATTGTGGGACTGATGACCTTTCCCTGAACCCAGCTATGCTCTGTATTCCCAAAGCACCACTGTAACCTACTCCCCTGTACTTGATCCCACTCTCCTCTCCTCATTAAGTGTTATGCTTCTGAGTCCCGATGGCGGCGCAGTAATCAAAAATCCACCAAAATATACTTCGATCTGGTGCAGAATAATTTTGGAATAGTTATTGCTTTTCATTAAATAATGTTGAAGGTCCGGTTTAAGGAGTTTCAATACTTACCTGTGGGAAATGCATTTACTTTATCCCTTTGAAGAATTACATATGTCATGCATTTACATGTATTTTATTAACCCCAAATCTATTTCCAGCATACAAACCGGTCTGGTACTCCTATTTATGTTTATTTCTCTATTGCTTACAGGGATGAGGCCACAAACCGTGGCAGAAAAAAAAAAAAGAATCAAAGAGTTGGTGGCCGAGCTGCTGGCCATACAGGCGACGTTGGGGCCAACAGAAGAAGAAGAGGAGGAGGATTAGTGCCCTTGGTCCTGGCTACTTTTGTAAAATAGTTTTAAAGTTTGTTTTAGATAGACTACTTTTATTTTTTTTTTTAAAAAAAAAAATTTAAACATTTTTAAAATGTTTTTAAAATAAACAAAAAAAAAAAAAAAACCAAATATTTAAAATAAATAATATTTTAAGCCTTCATAAATGTGTCATTTCTAATATGCGCACAAAAAGACATTTACACAAACACGAAAAAACACGCTTAGAAACATATAGACATATGTACATTATGTTGTTTGGGTAAGTTTTAGGGTCGTCAACATGAAGAAGGATGCAAGCGCTAAGGGGTTTAGGTAAGTTTTAGGGACCGAGAAATGAAGAAGGATGCAAGCGCAAAGGAGTTTAGGTAATTTTTATGGTTCATAAAGGAAAGTGGGAGCCTGGCGCGAGGCAGTAGCAGAAAACCAGAGGCAAACGCAAGTAATTGGAAGAGGTGGACGATGGAAGCAGCACAAAAAACAGGCTGCCGCCGCAACAAGTGAGCACATGAACGTGAATTTTACGATTGTCAACTGACTGAGGCAAGTTCGGGAGATAACATACGAACGGACGTATATTTTAGGATAGAAACGTATTTGCTTATAGAATCACTCGCAAGTTCATACGTACGCACGAGCGTTCGCAAATAATAGGATGATCGGCACCAAAATCAAAGCTGTAACATGTTTCTTTGAATCGACCCTATAGTGTGATCAGGAAAAGATGGTGAGAGATGCTACAGGCTAAGAGCGTCTCCAGCCTGCCAACTCATAGTGTCACCAGAGAAGATGGAGTAGGGTGGGGTTTCATAGCTGCAGAGAGAGGCAGCCAATCAGGACATCTGGGGAGGAAGTGGGGGATGCTTCCATTCTTGGTCCACTGAAGGTTGATTGAAAGACCAGGTCAGTGGGGTGGAGACTGAAAGCTGAATGAGGAAGTGATTTCCTCACTACTGAGACCAACAGAGGAGGAATCACAGCACTGGAGCCACTGATATATAATTAACCTTTGATTTGTCAATCACTTCAAGAGACCTACTACAGCTTATACAGAATGCTGCAGGAAATGGAGGGGTGGCACATAAGACAATTTACAGGTGAGCCGCTTGCTGCCTTTTTAACCCTTTAAGTGCCAAGCATGTAACACTTACGTGCTGGCTTGTCAAGGACCTAAGTGCCAAGCACGTAGGTGTTACGTGCTTGACATTCCCCCCCTGCTAGTTAAAAAAAATAAATAAATAAAAATACTCACCTGACCCCTCGTTGGATCCGGCCGGGTCTCCTCTTTAATTTGGTGCCATCCGATCCCCCGTGGCAGCTGCTAACTGTAAAAAAAAAATAAAAAATTAAAAATGAAATTTACTTACCTGCAGTCGCGCTGCCTCCCGCCGGGTCTCCTCTTCACTGGCTGCTTAGTCTTCAGGATAGGGCTCAAAATGCCCTCACCCCCTGCCTTCCAATAGGCGCCGCCATCTTGACGACGCCATCTTATGACGTCACTCCCGGGTGTCGTCCCGGCTCTCCTCGACTCAGCTGTCAGATGCCCTGGTGATCGCTGGGCAGAGCAGTGGAGGGGCAGGGGATGCTCTGATCCCCTGCCCCCCCTCCTCTGGCCAGCGATGACCAGGGCATCTGACAGCTGATCGACACAGGAGCTGACAATCGGGTAAGGTGAGTAAAGGAAAAAAAAAAAATTTTTTTTTTAATAAATTACATTTTGTGTGGTCTGTTTTTTTTTTTTTAATGTTAACCCTTTGTGAACTGGTAAGGGATCCATGAGACCCCTATATCAGTTCACAAGGCTGGGGGCTGGCAAGTCACCTGCAACTAGCAGGTGACTTGCCATTAACCCCCACACCCCCAATTACCTGCCTCCCCAAAGCCAAGGGGGGGCAGAAGAGCCGTGGCCCTAGGCTATGACGGCTTGTAGGCTGCAGGGTGGGGGTCCACAAAAGCTGGCCCCTCCACTCTGTTCCTACAAGCCCCCATAGCTGGTCCCGGGCTGGGTATGACGGGTAGGGGGGACCCTACGTAATTTTTATTTTTTATTTTTAAGGGTTAGGGTTAGCCTAACCCTTAAAATTCCCATTTAAAAAAAACTACATAGGGTCCCCCCCTCCCTGTGGGACACAGTGCTCCAGGATGGGTGGGAGGTAAGTATAAAAAAAAAAAAAAACAAATAAAATATTTTTTCTCCATGTGGCTTGTAGCCGGCAGGGCGGGGGGGCCACCAAAACTGTCCATCGCCCTGTTCCTACAAGCCCCCATAGCTGGTCCCGGGCTGGTTATGATGGGTAAGGGGGGCCACGTAATTTTTTTTGGGATTTGTAAGGGGTTTTAAACCTTAAAATTCCAAAAACAAATGCCCCCCCTCCCAGGAGGGGGGACCCTATGTCATTTTTTTTTAATTAACCCCTTATGTTTATAGTGTGGATAGTAGCGTTTTATTTGTAAATGTTATAAAGTGCTCTTTTCAGTTTGGGGGTCTTCTGGGCGAGAATGGGGGGGCTACCGATACATATGTGGTACCGTTGTAATCAGGAGAAATGGGGCTTTCATATGCAATATGGTTTTCATTAATAAAACAAATGTTTTATTTAAAACAAAGGGGACAATTGTCTAAAAAATATTTTTTTATTTATTTTTTTGTTTTTTTACGCAAAAATATTTAAAAAACAGTATAAAAATTACAAACAAGACATTTCATGTTAAAGCCTAAATTTTGCTGCAACATATATATATATATATATATATATATATATTTTCCTGAAAATTCCAGCAAAAAACATGGTTAAACATGGTGCAAAATGGGGAAAAATGACCTGTCAACAGAGGGTGACAAAACTTCAAGTAGGTTGGCAATTAAAAGGATTAATAGTACCTATGCATGTTGGGTATTGTTCTGCTCGGCGGACCTTGTGCTTTCAGATTTAGCTTGTTTTTTCTTGTTAGCATATTTATGTTTTAGGAAAACATGTTATTTATTCAGTTTTTTTAGGGAAACCTAAGAATTCTTCGAGGGATTACTTCCAGAAAGGTGAGCCTACTACTACAAGCTGGGTACTCTTAGAAAGCTTAACATATGTACTTTCAGGGAATATATGGTTTATCAGGGATATTCCAAATGTAAAGGGTTGTTTTGGTTGAAAAATTGCAAGGTGCGCACTTTGTCTGCAGAGCTGAAATTTTCAAGTAAAATTACTGTTATGCGCACGCTTTACTTTGTGGTGTTTGCCAACTCTTTCCTTGACAGAACCTATGCATGTTGGGTATTGTTCTGTTCGGGGCATGTTGCTTTTTGAGATTTTACTTGTTATTTCTTGTTTGCATATAGTTTTTTAAAGAAAATGTGGCTTGATTCTTTCTTTTTATTCTTTTTTAGGGAAACTTTGTACAACCAAAGAATACATTGAGGAATTACTTCCAGAAAACTAAGCCTGGGGGGTATTTCAAATGTAAAGAGTTGTTTTCTGGAAACTCTGCAAGGTGCGCTTAGCGCATATCACAGTTGTATTTTATCTGAAAATCTCCTAAAGCTCTGTTTCAGTTTGGGGGAGTCTTCTGGGCTGGAAAGGGTGTCTACCAATACATATGTGGTACCGCTGTGACCGGGAGAAATTGGGGTCTCGCACGCAATAAAATTTTATTGAAGAACATTTTTTATTACAAAAAAACACTACAAATTGCAAAAAATAGATTTTTTTTTTTTTGCACATATTTCACGAAAAAGTATTGAGAATACACTAAAAAAGGCCAAACAAGACATTTAATGTTGAAGCCCAGGCTCTGTTGAAAAAAACAATATATAATTTTCCTGGGAAACCCCTGGAAATCCTTTCAAAAATCACAGTTGAACATGTTTAGCGCAAAATAGTGAAACATGGTCTGGCAACAGAGGGTGACAAAAGCTGCAGGTAGGCTGGCACTTAAAGGGTTAATGCCACTGTCTGGACTGTCCCTGTAATAAAATTGATTGCCATGTTTTTTTTTTTCATATGCTGCTTTTAGAGTGGTCAGATTTGGGGACAATAAAATGAGGGTTGAACTTGCCAGTGATGCTGAATACATACCTCCCAAGTGTCCTTGATTTGGAGAGAATGTCCCTCTTTTGGGGCCATGTCCCCCTGCTGTTCTCATTTGTCACTCTTTGAGGTTTAACCTGCAGATCTGCATCAATAAATGATTAATTTAAAGTGTTTATATTGTTTTAACTGTTACGACCTATCTCCTATCCAACCCTGAATAGAATAAGGGGTGTGGCCTAATTTAACAAATGTCCCTCTTTCCCACCCTAAAAGTTGATAGGTATGCTGAATATCATGCTCATGGTGCAGCCATAACTCTCATACTGTAAGAGCGACATCATTCTTTTCCTGCACGTATCCTTTAGAATACCCGATGATGTCATAGCAGAGTGATAAGCCTGGTACATTTTATTCCCGTTATGGCAGTGAAATACGTGGATCTATCAGCTGATTCATCGTGTTGAGAATCACACACTGGTCAGAGATGATTCATTGGAAAAGCCAGGTTGGTGTAATGTGTTCTAAAGGTCTCTGTATCCTCCAAATTTCAGTGCAGCCGCCAGTCAGACTCCTAGCTAGGAAATACCGGTATGCCTTTAAGCTGTTGTGCTTAAAAGAGCACTATCATGAATAAATGGTCCAATAATAAAATTCACATATTTATACTAAATAGCAGGACGAGGGGTTAGATATATACCTTGCATGAAAACATCCAGCCAGGTCTGTATCTACCTTTTACTGGCAGGAAGAAGTGTCAGGGGATGATGACAAGTACTATTCTGGCTTACAGGGAAGCTGCAATAATAGATACTGCATTAATACCTATATTCTAAGTATACAGCACGTCCTGTTCCAGAAGATATTCCTTACACTTGGGATATACTCCAGTAGATGGCGCTGGACTGTAGAGACAGACAAGTGGCTCCTCCCAGCCCCATAAATACCCAGGACCTCCCACAAAATCCCCAGTTCTTCTCTGCAGTCCTGGCTGCGATGACTAGAAGATGGCTCTCTCTACTCGCAGGTGAGCGGGGCTATTAGCCTGAGGCCCTGTAGGACTATTCCCACCCGTTTCCTGTTACTGCCTCCCATCTCAGGCTGCTCTGGTTCGGGTGAAGGTAGGCAGCACCGCTGTCAGGTGCTAAGGTGCGCTGCTCCAACCACAGTCCCCCACCAAAGGGTAGGTGGTATAGGCCCATGGTGAACCTTATGGGATGCCCCTCCCGCATTATTGCCCCTCGCCCCCTGTCCCCACAGTTGGCTCCCTTTAGGCTGGCCGTTGTTTCCCCCCTTGCTCTCCTTTGTAGTTCTTGGGGGGGGAGGGGGGTGCATGTCATATATATATATATATATATATATATATATATTGTGTTGTGTTTGATCCCTGTTGTATTGATTGCACTGGTTTCTTTCGCCGCCACACATTTGTACTACGCTCCGCGGTCAGCGGCGACATCGCCTCAGGCGCTGCTGCGCCCTCATTGGCTGGTCTTGTCAGGTGGGCGCGTTTTCGCGCTCTTCGGGGGGCGGGCCTTGCGGATGACGCATTTTGCATCACTGTCTCCGCGGCCCGCCCCTCGAGGTATATGCTGGCGCCATTTTAATTCTCTGCTGCGTGTGCCTGGTGTCTCACTATCGCGGTCCGTAAGTGCCCCTGCGGGCTGATTTTTTTTTTGTACATATCTGCATTGCATATCTCTTATGGGATCCTTTGCTTATGTCTTGCAGGCGGGTCAAACTTTAAAGTGGTTTCTCCCGGTCCTACCCCCTCTATTTAGTGTTAACTCTTATTGGAGGGCTATTACATACCATTACTCCCACTTCCCTAGCGAGTTATTGGGGCATCCCGGGTTGCTTTTACTAACGTCAATCCCTATTGGCCTGTTGTGCCGTGATAATCACCATATGGAGGCTTCTCAGGATAATGTGCTCGGGGTCCCTTCGGGACAAGCCCGGCTGTGTGTGGCGTGTGGGGTATCCCCTATAAGTGATGATGTCAGGGTGTGTGTACCCTGCGCCCAGCAGGTACTTGCGCTGCAGTCTGGGTTACCTGCGGCTGGGCCTAGTGCTGCGCCCCCTCTGGCTTCACCTACCCCCCACGCTTACACCTGACTCCCAGTGAGGTGCATACCAGTGGGGAGTCTCAACCTGATTTGGCTACCAGGGTAGCCAGCATGAAAGGCATATTGCTGGCTCTTTGTCCGAGTAAGGCTCCTGCTAAGCGGCGGCATCTGGCACCCGGTGTTACTCTCTTTCCTATGGAAGCTGAGGAGTTTTTTTATGTTACTGGTTATACCCCCCTGGAAGAAGGGGAATTATTCTCTGATTCAGAATCATCTGAGGATCAGCCTAGGGGTTATTCTGAGTCTGGTTCTGACCCATGGGCTTCAGATGATACTGACAGACTTTTGGCTCAAATATTTGAAGTACTCTGTATCTCTCCTCCTGCCATGGCCCCACGGCAGCAGGGGGAGCTGTTTCATACTGTTAAGCCACGTTTGGAGTTTCCTGAACAAACTCACTTTAATAATATGATTCTCAAGGAGTGGGAATGGCCTAGCCGGCTTCCCGGGGTAAGAGTTGGGATAAGAGGTATCCCTTCCCTGCTGAAATGGGTAAACGTTGGTCATGTCCCCCAGAGGTGGATTCACCAGTTCTGGGGTTGTCTAACACATCTGTCATGCATTCCCCTGACACTACTACATTGAGAGATGGGGAAGACAGGCACATTTGCCTGTGTTGGGACCACGCTCCGTCCGGCCTGTGACTCTGCTATCACGGCTGTTGCCATTAAAAGCCTGCTCAGGGGTCTCTTAGATGGGGCCCCTGATGATGCTGGTAGTAAAGAGTATAGAGCTCTTCTGCGTTGTGAGGAATTTGTTGCATATGTTCTCTCTGCCCTGGATGATACCATTAGAATGTGTGGCAGGGCTTCTGCCTTGTTGGTGGCTATACGCCAATCGGTCTGGCTGCGCCAGTGGGCAGCTGACAATGCTGCCAAAAAGGCCCTCACTGGTTTTCCCTTTAAGGGGCTGCGCCTCTTTGGGGAACGCTTGGATTTGTTTGCTAAAGGTGGCAAATTACCTCAGCGTAGAAGGCAGCCCCGGTCCTTTCAGGGTTCAGGTGCCTTTTCGCCTTCCTTCAGGGGCTCCAGAATTGGACGGGGAGCTTCCTTTGCTGGAGCCCGTGGAGATTTTTGGGGCAAGGGCAGAGGACGTGGCCACCCTGGCCCCCCTGGCCCCCCTGGGGTCCCAAGACTAAGTCCTCCTCCAAGCCCCCCCAGGCATGAAGGGGCACCCTCACCTATCCAGGTGGGGGGGCGGCTTCGAATCTTGGCTCACGTCTGGAGGCGTCACGTCTCAAACCGGTGGATTCAGGAGGTAGTTTCCTCTGGTTACAAGATAGAGTTTGCAGCCTGGCCGCCCCCAAGATTCATCAAATCTCGTGTAGCTCCAAACCACTTGTCAGCTCAGGGTCTCTCCCTGGCTGTCCAAGGCCTTCTAGACCTAGGTGTCATCTGCCGGGTACCCTTGTGGGAAAGGAGCAAAGGCTATTATTCCAATCTTTTCATTGTGCCCAAAAAGGATGGGTCCATAAGATCTATCCTGGATTTAAAGCTTCTCAACAAGTTTGTCAGATTCAGACACTTTCGCATGGAGACTCTGCGTTCAGCTGTGACTTTCCTACGCCCAGGGGACTTCATGACCTCTGTAGACATCAAGGATGCTTACCTTCACGTCCCTGTCTTTCCAGGTCATCACAGGTTCCTCTGGTTCACTCTGGAGAACCAGCACTACCAATTTGTGGCTTTGCCCTTCGGCCTCACCTCGGCCCCCAGGGTATTCACCAAGGTGCTGGCAGGAGAGATGGCCCTGCTGAGATCTCAGGGCATTCGCATTCTTCCCTACTTGGACGACATGTTTATCGCCTCCCAGTCCTTCCATCAGTCAGAGCTGGACACTCAGAGGGTGGTGTCCACACTGGAATCATTCGGCTGGGTGATCAATCACCCCAAATCTTCCCTGTCTCCTTCCATGGTGAAACCCTTTCTGGGCATGATTCTGGATTCAGCTCAGGTCAAGATCTTTCTTCCTCAGCAGAAGGTGGAGGTCCTTCAAGAGAAAGTTCAGTTCCTGCTGTCTTGTCCCCATCCATCTATCAGGCAGGGAATGCAGCTGGTGGGCCTGATGGTGTCCTGCTTCGAGGCGGTTCCATATGCTCAGTTCCACATGAGGCCTCTTCAGCTTCACCTCTTGTCAGTATGGGATCGGGACCCCGTGTCCTTGGATGAGGTGTTTGTCTTCTCCCCTCAGGTCAGTCTCTAGTGTGGTGGTTGGTCTCAGGGAACCTGCTGGGGGGGCAGATCCTTTCTGGCCCCCTGCTGGGAGACTGTCACCATGGATGCCAGCCTGACGGGTTGGGGGGGATTCTGGAAGTCCCTGACATTCCAGGGTCAGTGGGGCCCTCAGGAGGCACATGCCCCTATCAACATTCTGGAATTGAGGGCAATCAGGTTGGTTCTCGCCCACTTAACCCCTCACCTGAGGGGTCGGGCTGTTCAGGTCCGCTCAGGTAACCAGACGGCGGTTGCCTACATCAATCATCAGGGAGGGGCCCGGAGCAAGAGGACCCTCAAGGAAGTGTCCCTGATACTGTCCTGGGCGGAGGAAAATGTTCCCTGCATCTCAGCTGTGTACATCCCGGAGGTGGAGAATTTGGAGGCAGACTCTCTGAGCAGGGGGACCTGTCGTCTGGGAGAGTGGGCCCTCAGCAGCAGGGCGTTTCGCTCCCTGTGCCACATGCATGCCTATGGAGTTTTCACAGGAGAAGGTGAACCTTTCTACCCAAGATGCTGAGGAGGAAGCTTAAGGCCGCAGTATTCTGCCATGGGATCAGAATGAGTGACCATCACCTGTTGGAGTACATCTGGATGTAATGTTGTGCTATGGAAGCTGCTAAGGAAATTGTTGTGGAAAGACTGTATGACCTGCTGTGAAGTGTGAAGTGTACCTGAAGTCCTGCTAATAAAGTAAGTGCCCTTTTCATAAAGTCGGTCTCATTGGAGTTTTTGGAAGTAAGCCCACGTCAGGAGGTCCCCCAAGCCCGTTAACAAAGAACCCACTCCCCATACACCCTGAGGAGCTAAACCCCTCAGGAACCCGCATGCTACATCTTGCTAACTGCTTTTCTATACTAGGGATTTTGTGGGAGGTCCCGGGTATTTATGGGGCTGGGAGGAGCCACTTTTCTGTCTCTGCAGTCCAGCGCCATCTACTGGAGTATATCCCAAGTGTAAGGAATATCTTCTGGAACAGGACGTGCTGTATACATATAATACCAATTCTACAGGTGAGTAATCACAGAATTGTATTTTTACCCATCATGCAATGCTTGGGGCAGATATTAAAGTGGTTAATACTGCAGAATACTTAGAAGTAAGAGGTGATCAGCTTTCTTCTGTAAAAGTGGAATAATGGGCTCAAAACGGTATCCCTTAGATTTTATTCCCACCAATACAAAAAACATGCTATGGATTTATAATTTTAGACTATTCTGTTAGAGTGCCCCTTTAAACTAAGTTGAAGATTCAGAAGTTTTTAAACCAGATCTTCACTTTGAATATCTTATATGTTTCCCCCACCCTGAACATAGATTGCCCACATAAAAAAAATCCTAAATGCATCTACTGCACTTTCTGAGCCTTTAAACTTCCAAGATGGTGGCACATGGAGTCTCAGGCTGTGTCTTCTGACTATGCCGCTCTGCATTCTGGGATTGCTGTCCTTTTCCTGACCCCTGCTCTGCTCTGCCTGTGCAAAGCACAGCTATAACTCACCCCCTGCACTTTTGCCCCCTCCCCTCTCCTCAGTATGTGATGCTTCTGAGTCAAGATGGCCGCGCCCATATCTTAGAGTCCTGAACAGAGTTGCAGCCCAGTGGGGGAAAGAATAAAAAGTAAGAACTTAAAATATATTAATTTTAGATGTTGGGGAATAGTTGCTGAAGGTCGAGTTTAAATGACATTTTAATTTTTTTCTTTTTTAAACTGCATTTGTAACCATAAAAACACCCTTTACTTGCCTAACCGCGCTTGGCCAGCCAAAAATAAGCATAAAATGCCATAAAACAACAAACCATCGTGGTGGCAGCACCAGCGTTAGATAAATGTTGCCCTGTGCAACATATCAGAATGGTGTCCCCAAACACACACACATCCGCTCATACAATGAGTGAAACAGGAGGAGAAGATTTGGGGGAAGATGATGGCGGATGGCAAATTAGAAGAGAGAGAGACAGAGAGAAAATGAGAGAGAGAAAGCGATAGAGGGGATTGTGAAAACCAAGAAAGACAGAGGTACATGGAAAAGAGCAAGGAACAGAAGCAAGAAGAGATGACTGAAGCACATAAAATATATAAAAAGAGGGAAGGCTGAGAAGAGAGACTGAAGGAGAGTGAGAGGGAGAGCTAAAGAGAAAAGGAGGGAATGAGGAAAAGAAAAAGAAGGAGGGAAGGTGAAAAGAAAGATGTAAGTGAAAGTGAAGGAAGAAGAAGGAAAAGCAGAGAGATGAAACAAGGAAAGAAATGTAGAGTAAGCAGGAAAATAAATAGATGAGGTGTAGAGAAGAGGGAGACAAAAAGGGATGAATGGAACAAGAAGATGCTAAACAGTGGGAGATTGAAGGAAGGTGAAAACAAGTGAGGGTTAAGAAAATGTGAAAAAGGGAATTAAAATGAGAGAATGTGAAAATGAAAGAGAAGGAAGTAAGGTGAAAAGAAAAAAATGAAAATAGAGGTAGAAAGGGGGAAGTTGAAAAATAGAGAGAAAGAAAAATGAAACAAGGTGAGAAGATTAGGAAAAATAGGGGAGTGAGGACACAGTAAAAATGCAGACAACAATAGATGGATGGAACAGAAAAGGGAAAAGCAGGGAGCGCTAAAAAAGAGAGGTTAAAGGATGATTAAGGAAAAGCAAAAAAAATCAGATTAAAATTGAGGGGATGTGGAAATTAGATGAAGGGGGAGGTAGAGGGATTATGTAAAAGAGAGAGAAACACAGCGAACAGACAGGCAAGCGGACCTATAGTCAAAAATGACTTAACATGCCCCTAAAGATTTTTAGGAAGCCAAAATCAGGTATGGAACTTGGGTGTGCGTGTTTCCTGCCCTGCATCAGAAAAGCTGAATTTCCCTCCGTGTCCCCTTAAAGAGGAACATCGGACCAAAAAAAAAAAGGAGCCGACCCCCCCCTCCATCGGCCATTACTTACCTTTTGGATGTCGGCGATGCTTGCTGCAGCGACATCTGGCTGCTTCAGTGCCTGATCCCTGCCCCCTGCGCCAAATTAGCGGTCTGTCAGTGACAGCTCTCCAAAGTCCCGCACTGCTCAGCAAAGTCTCACAGGGTTTTGGGCGTCCCCATTGCATCCCATTCATGGGCACTGCGCAGGCGTGAGATCGGGGGACGAGTGCAGAGCCTGATGGGATGCAAGATGGCGCCGCCCGATGGAAGGTCGCCTGAAATCAGAGGGACCCAGAAGATGGATCTCCCAGTGAGTATTTAGTGCCCAAAGGTGAAATCGGAGGGAGGGGGGCAGCAGATCGGTGAGGATTGGGGGAGATTTTAACCTCCCCCAATGTTCCTCTTTAAGAAAAAGATTGGGATTGCACCCTGAGCTCAGGAATCAAATCTATGAACATGCTGGAGCACAATACTGGAGATGCAAAGAATGTGACATTTGGGCCCAGGAGCTTGCAATTCATCCAGAGCTGAAAGTGTTACCTGAGATATAAGGGGCAGAGCTGTTGGTGGATCAATACAAAGAATGAGGGAGGCTGCATTACATATACTATTTCATTACAGGTGCACATTTATCTAGGTTCTAGCTATTGACATGTTGTGCTTCTTTGTAAATATGATGTTGCAGAGGGTGGAGCTGGTAAAGCCGTTCAGCAGGTTACTAGAGAGCGATGGGTTGTCTGTGTGTTGGCAGCTGTAGCTTGAGCAGTGAAGGATCTGTAGGATCATTATTATCTCATTGTTAATATTGAATATATTGCGCTATAACCTGGCAATCACTCACCAAACATGGATATTTAATAGGGCCGAGCTCCAGCAGTGCCCTGTGTTATTCCCGCAGCTTCATGGAAATAATTCACAGGACGCAGTAAGTGGAAAGGAAGGCAGTTGGTCGGTATCCAGGAACAGCACCGGTCCCAGGAGAGCAGCACACCTGTGCTAGGCCTGAGCAGCTCACTCACTGGTGGAGAGTTGGCTTCCATCCACTCGCTCCTAATTACATTTAATATATTTGTATTGCTGCAGAAAATCATAACTGCGGGATCTAAATGCCCCTCCTGGATCACAGCCTGCAAATTCATTTAGAATTGTTTTATACATAAAGCTTAAAGCGGAAGAAAACCTATCTGGGCCAGCTCTGGAATCTAAAAGGTCGAATCGGGGGGCTAAAAATGCTTTACTTGAGATACAAAAATTAAAATCACACACTATAGAAAGCTGCACACAGTGCCGCACCTGTAATGATGCTGTCCAAGGCGATCAGCTTGGGCGGCATGATCTAGAGTAGCGCGGGGGCAGAACAACGATCGCTGGTCTGAGACAGCCACCAGTGTCGGATTTTTTTTTTTATTGCCGGTATTTTCTGTTTGATTCCGGGAGCTGTGGCTCAGCCTCCCAGCAATGTGCCAGAGGCAGCACACATGCGCATTTGCAAGTTGGCTGCTTTACCAGCGCCTCTGGCGGGCTGAGAGCGGGGAAGCAGCTGAGTGCTGATCAGCTTCAACAATGAAGGAGGCTGAGGGCATCATTCGTCCACCAACTGTAGGAAGGTAAATGTACCACCCCAAAAGCGAGCCCCAAGCTATCTTTCCTTCCTAACTGCCCACCGACCCCTGCTAACTTTCCTATCTAACAGCCGACCTACCTCTGCTCTGTCCAGTACCTCAGCCCACCTGCCTCTGCTATCTCCCCTACTTAAAGCGGTCCTTCACTCTGAATAAGAGTCTATCTTATATGTTTCCCACACCCTGCACATACAGATTGCTCACATTAAAAATCATCCTACCTGCATCTACTGCATTTTATGAGCCTTTAAACACCCAAGATGGCGGCTTATGAAAATGGAGTAACCCCCTGGGGATAGCCTATGGAGTACACTTGTCACGGTGTATGGCTCGAGGGTTTGGTGGCTGGTAGTCTTGACCCCAGGGCTAGTTAACCATTGCAGTTCCCGCTGTATCCTAGTCAAGGCACCCACTGAAGAAAGCAATGCCAGGGTTCGGATAAACAATGTTGCTTTTATTGCTGGAACAAGTGTCAAAGTAAATGTCCTTTCCTCTGGATGCAACCAGGGTAACTTTAGTAACTTTAAACAGGACTTTAGTGGTTACTGATGAAGAGTGAGAGAGTCTATGCTGAAGCCTTAGGGCTGTAGAGGTGCTGGGAGTAGTAATACTAGCTTGGGATGACGTTAGAAGACTTTAGAAGAGTTTACAGACCTGATCCTGGAGATCGAGATTCCCACCGCAAGGGCACAGGTAGAGACGACTTGAGTTACTTAACTTGAGAATTACTGAACATGAAGCTGCCCTCGTACACGGAGACCGCATAGAGGCGCGTGGACTACTAGCATGAGAGCTAGACTAGTTTTGGTCGCTGGCGGGTGACCCTCCGGTTCCAGACGATCCGGGCAGTAGGCTTCTTACACAATAAAGTTATCTTACTGAGGTAGAACTGTCCTGTGAACATCCTTGGGTGACCGGTTACAAGTGGAGATAGGCCTAAGCCTGAAGTAGGTTTTCTGAAGAAAGCTGGGACACACATGCAGCCAGCTCAGGGGCTGGAGCTGCTCTCTCTCCCTAGGGTTTTTCCCCCCAGACCAACAGGGGCTGGCTGGAGGAAACTGGCTCCCTCTGCCCTGCCATTGGTTGGCATGGTCAGGTGACAGAGGAGTCATAGACTTCACTCTGCATCAGCTAAATGACAGTTGGAGGAACAAATAAACACTGTACAATATGTGGCGTAGGCCTAACATGTAATGACAATTATGTGACCACTAGGGGCAAACTTGAGACAATACTTCCAATTGCATGGCACATGTACCTCAAGCACTGTGGCGAAACTGTGACAAACCCTCAGCTGTGTAGCAGCTGTTGCAGCATTCAGTGCTGGCCACTGCATACACCCCCCGAAAAAGATGAGCCGTCCTCGGCGACGGTTAAACTAATGAGTGAAGACTACTTTTTAAGAGACATGTAAAAGATATGGGAAGTATGTAGAAACACTATGGTACGTCACAGTAGAAACAACAAGAAGGTATGTAACACCTTGTGTAAAGATCCCTTTGGGCACCTAGGAGAAGACAGAGGCAAAATAATAAATACACTCATACATGTGGGACGTCCCATTCATACCAACCATGCATTCAACTCAGACATCCAGATAGACCATCTACACGAAAAGGTGCACCTGAGGAGGAAACAAGTTAAACATGTGTATGTGTACATATGTGTGGGGAAATACTCAGTAGCAATAGGTGAGACTACAGGTGCTACTCGCCCAGGCATGTAAGTGTCCCTGCAGAATACCCTTTAGGAAAAATGATGGCTAGCATTCCGAAAGTGTACTGGTACCTGAGCCTGTTACTAGTAGCCATACACAGTGGTCCAACGCCCCTTCCTCTTGGGGTGCGAGCTACCGACCCAGGGCCAGTCACTAGGAAATTACAGTTGGCCAGGACACACGAGACTATATACATGGTGAACAATACAACCTAAAGGCCACCTCTTTGAGAGGAAAATGTGAGAGAACAGCGTAGGACCATAAAATGTGATCATGTGGTGGTAAGAGCAGAGTGTTGTGACGTACCTTAAAAAAAACTTAGAACTGTAGAAAAAAAAAAAAAACAACTAACATTTTGGAGACTAAGTGAGCAAACAAGAAAATTTCACTCTTTACCTTGAAGGATACGAAAAGACATTACTGAAGACAAAATACTTAGTGCAGAGGGGGAGTACAGTTTTCTGGCCTTTTGCTAAAATTACACACTTACTTAGTGCGGGCTCAGAAATAAAGTGACTAGAATGACTACTATGAAATATAAATATATATATGCGACTAAATACTCCAAGTGCAAAAATATGTAGATGCAGATAAAACTAAAAAAAAAAATACACTTCCTGCTTAAAAGAGGAAGAAAAAAAAAAAATACCAAAATACAGTACTTAGTGCAAAACTTGAGGTAGATACTTATGACGACAAACAGGAACGATGGCTCTTCATCAGATGCCGTGAAGTCACTGTATCCTGAGACTTCAGGATACATACTGAAGTACGTCCATACTGTATTAGAGAAGGAGACTTAAGTAGTTCTTGGCGGACCAGGCAAAATTTCTTAAACTCAGTTGCTAACGGTTACCAAAAATAGAACTGAAAACACAGCTGGAGAAAAAAACTTACGAGCATAAAATGTTAGTAGACCTAAAAGAAAATGTTCACACTATAGGCATAAAAGTCCTTATGCCAACTGAAGATATGGCAGCTTGCCCCCAAAAAAAAAATAAAAAGAGAGTGCAGAAATAAGGTGGCCAACTGGGCCTAGTCACATGGCTGGTATGGCTTCTTAATAGTAGGGCCTGGAAGGACTCCAGGTGTCCACTCTTTCTTTCAGGGCGGACAGATCCACAGCATAACGTGGCAAGGACCTTCTGCGTACAGGAGTGTCGTTAGACACAATGGTAAGGTTGATGCTGGGTGTCACCGTAGTGGTAGGAGAGATGACCGGAGCAATGTGATAAGTAACTGTAGGGTGAAAGTCAGCGACAGTAGCCACAGGTGCAGGAGTAGAAGATGATGATTTCTTTACTGTAGCAGAAGGTGCAGCCTTGTTAGCTGAAACTGGCATAGGCGCGGAGGTAGCTGGTTGTGGTTCATCTATAGGAGAAGACGCTATTTTGGAAGGCACATTAGGTGGGATGAGGGATCCCAGTGGTTTGAAGTTTTCCCAGTCTTCTTCCCAGTTTTCTGATGGAGCAGGTAGGAAAGGCCTCTGGACAGGGTCTTTAGGGCGAGTAACAGCTGCTGCCCATGGTCCCTTTGAAGAACCCACTAAGGTGTACTCTACAATCTCAGAAGGCTGCAAGTTGTGCAGGTATACTGGTGTGTAGTCCCTCATAACGGCCCTGCGGTTGACCAACACCAATTGTCCATTATAGGAGTCCATAATTAGACCGTACCCACGCTTACGGTCGAACTTGGTAACTGCCCCTCGTCTCCTTTCTAGAGGAGGGTCTCCTGGCCTAGGCCTTTCTAGCCGCCTGATAAAGTCCCTTTCAGAAGTAGCTGAGGATTCCACAAATGGAGTACGAGGATGATCCCACAAGTTACTGTAGGTAGTAAAGGGTGCTCTCTGTTTAGAGGTTACAGGTGTGCTAGACCCAGTAGTGCAGGGGTTAACAGGACTTATCCTGGTGGTTACTGAGGAGGTTGCCTTACTAGCCCTTTCCACCATGGCTTGGTACTTAGCAGGCTTCATGTGGATAATAGCTGGCTCTACAGGTGCAGGAGGACTCACAGAGGCTGCTATAGGCTTGGCAGCCGAAGTAACAGTGGCATCGGCCATAGTGCTTTCAATCCGTTGTATCTCCTCAGCTATCCTTACAATAGTGGGCTCGTCTCCGAAAAGCCACTGAGGCAGTGGTGGCGATGGGCACCCAGGAGGCCGTCCCTTAACTGGTATAGGGGTCAGAAGATGGCAGTTAGCCCAGTCTCTGGAGGGAACAGTAGTAGCCTAAGTAGCGGGGGCCGCAGGGACTGATGGCGGCGATAGCCGCTGCTCACTCACCGCTCCGTCATCTGAAGAAGTGACGTCAGTATCGGAGAAGGCATAGGACTCTTCATCCCGGTAACGGCAAGGCGGTGACACGCTGAGGGAACTCTCCGGAGATACCGGTGAGCTGATGGCAGTAGGCGATTCCTCCTCGGGAGCGAATGGCAGGGGCGAGCTAGCCCTGGAGGATACCGCGGTGGCAGGCGGTGATCCGGCCCAGCTTTCGTCGCTGTCCTCGGGCAGTGGAGTCTGCAAGCAGGTAAGATCAGTCGGCGGGATGGCACAGGTGGGCTCCGGTGGCGCTGCAGCCAGACAGGGTTGCCCAGCGGTCGCCATCTTGCTCAGCTCTCGCGTGCTTTTTAAGCAGGAGGAGGAGGACCCAGGCAGCAAACTCCACCCCCCGGTCTGCCTAGAGACTGTAAGCTCAGAGAGGAGAATTAGCCAATCAGGAGTGCCTGCAGTAAAGTCTATGGAGGGCTTAGTTTCCCGCGCATCGGCAGCGGTAAAATTAACTCCTTCAGGCCCAGGATGTTGCGCAGCATGAAATTCTAGTGCGGTTGCCCCTAGCAACGAGCAGAAAATTTCCTCCAAACTAGTTGAAAACATAGGGAAATCATCAGGCACACTTGTAAATCCCATAGTTGGCTTGATAGTGCAATATCTTGACAAAGTCCAACAATATAGTAGAAAATCAGAACGGCACAGAGGTACATCCTGTTCGTGACTCCAAAAATGGAGTAACCCCCTGGGGATAGCCTATGGAGTACACTTGTCACGGTGTATGGCTCGAGGGTTTGGTGGCTGGTAGTCTTGACCCCAGGGCTAGTTAACCATTGCAGTTCCCGCTGTATCCTAGTCAAGGCACCCACTGAGGAAAGCAATGCCAGGGTTCAGATAAACAAAGTTGCTTTTATTGCTGGAACAAGTGTCAAAGTAAATGTCCTTTCCTCTGGATGCAACCAGGGTAACTTTAGTAACTTTAAACAGGACTTTAGTGGTTACTGATGCAGAGTGAGAGAGTCTATGCTGAAGCCTTAGGGCTGTAGAGGTGCTGGGAGTAGTAATACTAGCTTGGGATGACGTTAGAAGACTTTAGAAGAGTTTACAGACCTGATCCTGGAGATCGAGATTCCCACCGCAAGGGCACAGGTAGAGACGACTTGAGTTACTTAACTTGAGAATTACTGAACATGAAGCTGCCCTCGTACACGGAGACCGCATAGAGGCGCGTGGACTACTAGCATGAGAGCTAGACTAGTTTTGGTCGCTGGCGGGTGACCCTCCGGTTCCAGACGATCCGGGCAGTAGGCTTCTTACACAATAAAGTTATCCTACTGAGGTAGAACTGTCCTGTGAACATCCTTGGGTGACCGGTTACAGGTGGAGATGAGTAGGAGAATAAGGCTGACATAGGCCTAAGCCTGAAGTAGGTTTTCTGAAGAAAGCTGGGACACACATGCAGCCAGCTCAGGGGCTGGAGCTGCTCTCTCTCCCCAGGGTTTTTCCCCCCAGACCAACAGGGGCTGGCTGGAGGAAACTGGCTCCCTCTGCCCTGCCATTGGTTGGCATGGTCAGGTGACAGAGGAGTCATAGACTTCACTCTGCATCAGCTAAATGACAGTTGGAGGAACAAATAAACACTGTACAATATGTGGCGTAGGCCTAACATGTAATGACAATTATGTGACCACTAGGGGCAAACTTGAGACAATACTTCCAATTGCATGGCACATGTACCTCAAGCACTGTGGCGAAACTGTGACAAACCCTCAGCTGTGTAGCAGCTGTTGCAGCATTCAGTGCTGGCCACTGCAGAACATCAGGCGGTACCTTCTGACTGTGCTGCTCTGCATTCTGGGACTGCTGACCATTTCCTGACCCCAGCTCTGCTCTGTTTGAGCAAAGCACAGCTATAACCCGCCCCCCCTGTACTTTATCCCACCCTCCTTTCCTCAGTAAGTGTGATGCTTCTGAATCAAAATGGCGGCACCCGTATCCTAAAGTCCTTAACAGAGTTGCAGCCCAGTGGGGGAAAGAATAATAAGTGACTAAAAACCTAAAATATATTAATTTTCGATGCTGGGGAATCGCTTTTTAAGGGTTTGGGCTTTTCAATAAATCATGGTGAAGGTCCGGTTTAACTACCCACTTAACACTGCTCTACCTAACTGCCCACCTACCTTTGCTATGTCCCCTATCTAACAGTTCATCAACCCCTGCTATCTTACCTACCTAACAGCCCAACTAACTTTGCTCTCTCCCCTACCTAACTGCCCACCTATCTCTGCTCTCTCCCCTACCTAACAGCCCACCCACCTCTTCTATCTTCCCCTGCCTAACAGCCCATCCACCTCTTCTATCTCCCCCTGCCTAACAGCCCATCCACCTCTTCTATCTCCCCCTGCCTAACAGCCCACCCACCTCTTCTATCTTCCCCTGCCTAACAGCCCACCCACCTCTTCTATCTTCCCCTGCCTAACAGCCCATCCACCTCTTCTATCTTCCCCTGCCTAACAGCCCATCCACCTCTTCTATCTCCCCCTGCCTAACAGCCCACCCACCTCTTCTATCTTCCCCTGCCTAACAGCCCACCCACCTCTTCTATCTTCCCCTGCCTAACAGCCCACCCACATCTTCTATCTCCCCCTGCCTAACAGCCCACCTACCTCTGCTATCTTCCCTAACTACTCTATTACATTTATTAGTGTTACTGTCCCAACTACCTACTGCTTTTTTTTCTACATACCTCACTTGCAATCCCACTCCTCTCCAATCAATTTGGCCACACATATAAATAAGTGACAAAAACAGCTAAATGGGCCACTTTTCGCATCATGCCCTGCATCCTTTAAAGGCCACACATGCACTGTGGGATCTCTGGCAAGGTATGTATAACTTGCAACCAGCAGGATTTTACACAGCAAGGCCATTCCATTTCTTCTGTGAAACTGGGCCACATGATTGCCCACCAGTCTTCCTGTGGTCTGGCATGCATATGGTGAGAAATTATAACCACATGACTGCCAGCAGGCAATCATAGGGCCAGGTTCCAACAAGGGAGTACGGATCAGGTAAGGGGGGTCCTATAGTTTGTTTTACAGAATAAAATAACACCCAAACCTAGCTGGTAGTGGGCACAGGGTAATGGGGTGCAGGCTAGTATTTAGCTGGTCAAAGAGCACAGGGTTATGGTTGACAGGCTAGTATGTATCTGGTAGAGGAGCACAAGGTAATGGGGGCTGGTGTTACCCTCATACACCTGGTGTTAGGTGGGGCAGCAGGGAGCAGGTTCTTCTTGGGCTCAGGGTGTCCCCAAGTGTGTTTGTGTGGGTGGGGTGCTGGGGCTCTACCACAAAGGGTGTTGGTGTTGGTACTCACTGTGCTTACGCTTGACGCCTGACTCCAAGTTGGCGAAAGCAGAATTTCTCTTTATTAATGTGTTCACACCCAGATAGTACAGTAGCAGTATATAGACTATACATCTGCAGCCAATTCCTGTACCTACCACAGCCATGTCTCGCCAGCTGGACTTACCCCTGTCTTTGGACAACCAGGACTTCCAACTTCCACTGGGTTCCCACAGGTAGCCACTGCTCACTTGCTGGACCAAGGTATTTCTGACAGGTGCTGCTATCTCTCTCTCTTACTGCTCCATGACAAATCAAAGTGGTATAGAACACTATCTACAGGATCTTTCTTCCTTATATAACCTCAAACTGGCTTCCAGAACCTTCCATGCACATGTTCACAGACTGTTGCGGACATGTTTCCAACATGTGCTAGTTTCCTCCAAATTCCATCAACCAAAATCTGCCCTAGCTGCTGTTACAGTGCTGTTATTTGGCTAGTACCTACCTGGTGGGGGAGCACATTGTAACGGGGGGAAGGCTAGTATATAGCTAGCGGAGGAGCACAGGGTAATATGGGGCAGGCTAGTATATAGCTAGTGGAGGAACACAGGGCATTAGGGAGAAGGCTAGTATATAGCTAGTGGAGGAACACAGGGCATTAGGGAGCAGGCTAGTATATAGCTAGTGGAGGAGCACAGGATAATGGAGAACAGGCTAGTATATAGCTAGTGGGGGAGCACATTGTAATGGGGGGAAGGCTAGTATATAGCTAGTGGAGGAGCACAGGGTAATATGGGGCAGGCTAGTATATAGCTGGTGGAGGAATACAGGGGATTAGGGGGCAGGTTAGTATATAGCTAGTGGATGAGCACAGGGTAATGGAGGGGCAGGCTAGTATATAGCTAGTGGAGGAGCACAGGGTAATGGGGGGCAGGCTAGTATATAGCTGGTGGAGGAGCACAGGGTAATGGGGGGCAGGCTAGTATATAGCTAGTAGAAGAGCACAGGGTAATGGAGGGGCAGGCTAGTATATAGCTAGTGGAGGAGCACAGGGTAATGGAGGGGCAGGCTAGTATATAGCTAGTGGAGGAGAACAGGGCAATGAGGGGCAGGCTAGTTTATAGCTAGTGGAGGAACACAGGGTGATGGGGGCAGGCTAGTATATAGCTAGTAGAGGAGCACAGGGTAACGGGGGGGGGGGGGGGGTAGGCTAGTATATAGCTAGTGGAGGAGCACAGGGTAATGGAGGGGCAGGCTAGTATATAGCTAGTGGAGGAGCACAGGGCAATGGGGGGCAGGCTAGTATATAGCTAGTGGAGGAACACAGGGTGATGGGGGGCAGGCTAGTATATAGCTAGTGGAGGAGCACAGGGCAATGGGGGGCAGGCTAGTATATAGCTAGTGGAGGAGCACAGGGTAATGGAGGGGCAGGCTAGTATATAGCTAGTGGAGGAACACAGGGTGATGGGGGGCAGGCTAGCATATAGCTAGTGGAGGAGCACAGGGCAATGGTGGGCAGGCTAGTATATAGCTAGTGGAGGAACACAGGGTAATGGGGGGGCAGGCTAGTATATAGCTAGTGGAGGAGCACAGGGTAATGGGGGGGCAGGCTAGTATATAGCTAGTGGAGGAACACAGGGTAATGGAGGGGCAGGCTAGTATATAGCTGGTGGAGGAGCACAGGGCAATGGTGGGCAGGCTAGTATATAGCTAGTGGAGGAGCACAGGGTAATAGAGGAGCAGGCTAGTATATAGCTAGTGGAGGAACACAGGGTAATGGAGGGGCAGGCTAGTATACAGCTAATGGAGGAGCACAGGGTAATGGAGGGGCAGGCTAGTATATAGCTAGTGGAGGAGCACAGGGTAATGGAGGGGCAGGGTAGTATATAGCTAGTGGAGGAGCACAGGGTAATGGGGGGCAGGCTAGTATATAGCTAGTGGAGGAACACAGGGTAATGGAGGGGCAGGGTAGTATACAGCTAGTGGAGGAGCACAGGGTAATGGAGGGGCA
The DNA here is from genome assembly GCA_027917425.1 of Gastrophryne carolinensis. Lineage (NCBI taxonomy): Eukaryota > Metazoa > Chordata > Amphibia > Anura > Microhylidae > Gastrophryne > Gastrophryne carolinensis. The sequence goes on from CM051239.1 coordinate 115,934,463, forward strand.
GGCTAGTATATAGCTAGTGGAGGAGCACAGGGTAATGGAGGGGCAGGGTAGTATACAGCTAGTGGAGGAGCACAGGGTAATGAAGGGGCAGGCTAGTATATAGCTAGTGGAGGAGCACAGGGTAATGGAGGGGCAGGGTAGTATACAGCTAGTGGAGGAGCACAGGGTAATGGAGGGGCAGGCTAGTATATAGCTAATGGAGGAGCACAGGGTAATGGAGGGGCAGGGTAGTATACAGCTAGTGGAGGAGCACAGGGTAATGGAGGGGCAGGCTAGTATATAGCTAGTGGAGGAGCACAGGGTAATGGGGGGCAGGCTAGTATATAGCTAGTGGAGGAGCACAGGGTAATGGAGGAGCAGGCTAGTATATAGCTAGTGGAGGAACACAGGGTAATGGAGGGGCAGGCTAGTATATAGCTAGTGGAGGAGCACAGGGTAATGGAGGGGCAGGCTAGTATATAGCTAGTGGAGGAGCACAGGGTAATGGAGGGGCAGGCTAGTATATAGCTAGTGGAGGAGCACAGGGCAATGGGGGGCAGGCTAGTATATAGCTAGTGGAGGAGCACAGGGCAATGGGGGGCAGGCTAGTATATAGCTAGTGGAGGAGCACAGGGTAATGGAGGGGCAGGCTAGTATATAGCTAGTGGAGGAGCACAGGGTAATGGGGGGGGGGCAGGCTAGTATATAGCTAGTGGAGGAGCACAGGGTAATGGGGGGCAGGCTAGTATATAGCTAGTGGAGGAGCACAGGGTGATGGGGGGCAGGCTAGTATATAGCTAGTGGAGGAGCACAGGGTAATGGAGGGGCAGGGTAGTATATAGGTAGTGGAGGAGCACAGGGTAATGGAGGGGCAGGCTAGTATATAGCTAGTGGAGGAGTACAGGGTAATGGAGGGGCAGGCTAGTATATAGCTAGTGGAGGAACACAGGATAATGGAGGGGCAGGCTAGTATATAGCTAGTGGAGGAGCACAGGGCAATGGGGGGGGGGGGCAGGCTAGTATATAGCTAGTGGAGGAGCACAGGGTAATGGAGGGGCAGGCCAGTATATAGCTAGTGGAGGAGCACAGGGTAATAGGGAGCAGGCTAGTATATAGCTAGTGGAGGAGCACAGGGTAATGGAGGGGCAGGCCAGTATATAGCTAGTGGAGGAGCACAGGGCAATGGGGGGGGGGGGCAGGCTAGTATATAGCTAGTGGAGGAGCACAGGGTAATGGAGGGGCAGGCCAGTATATAGCTAGTGGAGGAGCACAGGGTAATGGGGGGCAGGCTAGTATATAGCTAGTGGAGGAGCACAGGGTAATGGAGGGGCAGGCCAGTATATAGCTAGTGGAGGAGCACAGGGTAATGGGGGGCAGGCTAGAATATAGCTAGTGGAGGAGCACAGGGTAATGGAGGGGCAGGCTAGTATATAGCTAGTGGAGGAGCACAGGGCAATGGGGGGCAGGCTAGTATATAGCTAGTGGAGGAGCACAGGGTAATGGAGGGGCAGGCTAGTATATAGCTAGTGGAGGAACACAGGGTGATGGGGGGCAGGCTAGTATATAGCTAGTGGAGGAGCACAGGGCAATGGTGGGCAGGCTAGTATATAGCTAGTGGAGGAACACAGGGTAATGGGGGGGCAGGCTAGTATATAGCTAGTGGAGGAGCACAGGGTAATGGGGGGGCAGGCTAGTATATAGCTAGTGGAGGAACACATGGTAATGGAGGGGCAGGCTAGTATATAGCTAGTGGAGGAGCACAGGGTAATGGGGGGCAGGCTAGTATATAGTTAGTGGAGGAGCACAGGGTAATGGGGGGCAGGCTAGTATATAGCTAGTGGAGGAGCACATGGTAATGGGGGGCAGGCTAGTATATAGCTAGTGGAGGAGCACAGGGTGATGGGGGGCAGGCTAGTATATAGCTAGTGGAGGAACACATGGTAATGGAGGGGCAGGCTAGTATATAGCTAGTGGAGGAGCACAGGGTAATGGAGGGGCAGGGTAGTATACAGCTAGTGGAGGAGCACAGGGTAATGGGGGGGCAGGCTAGTATATAGCTAGTGGAGGAGCACAGGGTAATGGAGGGGCAGGGTAGTATATAGGTAGTGGAGGAGCACAGGGTAATGGAGGGGCAGGCTAGTATATAGCTAGTGGAGGAGTACAGGGTAATGGAGGGGCAGGCTAGTATATAGCTAGTGGAGGAACACAGGATAATGGAGGGGCAGGCTAGTATATAGCTAGTGGAGGAGAACAGGGTAATGGGGGGCAGGCTAGTATATAGCTAGTGGAGGAACACAGGGTAATGGAGGGGCAGGCTAGTAATACAATTCTGTGAAATACTCACCTGTAGAATTGGTATTATAAGTATACAGTACGTCCTGCTCCAGATAGATTACTTACACTTGGTTATCCTCCGCCAGATGGCGCTGCACTGCAGAGACATGTAAAACAGGCTCCTCCCGGCCCCTCAAATACCCGGGGACCTCCCACAAATCCCCAGCATTGAAAAGCAGTGAAAAAGAAGCCGGGAGAATTTAACAACCAAAAACTGGTAACTATAACAATGATAACAATCACCATACAGGGGATCCAGAATAATGCAAAAAAACAGGGTGGGGTGGAGCAGGACGTACTTATAATTCCAATTCTACAGTTGAGTATTTCACAGAATTGTATTATTCTTAGTATACAGTACGTCCTGCTCCAGATAGATTACTTACACTTGGGACATCCAATAGCAGTGTCCATAAAGTAGGGTGGGATCCCCAATAAAAAGGTAACAGCAAACAGTTTAAACCACTGACGCCTGCAAAACCTTGCGCCAAAAACAGCAACAGCTGAGGCCTTAACGTCAATCTTATAAAACTTTGAAAATATATGAACAGAAGACCAAGTAGCGGCCTTGCAAACTTGTATAACAGAAGCCGGGTGCTGGAAGGCCCAAGGGCCACCAATAGCACAAGTAGAAAGAGCAATAAGGCGAAAGGAGGATTCTTCCCCTTAGCAGAGTAGGCCTGAATCACAGCCTGGCGAAACCACTTGCTGATAGTAGACTTGGCAGGAGCCAAAACCCTTCCTAGGACCAGAAGGGACCACAAGAAGATCATCAGTGTTCCTGAAAGGTGCAGTAGCCACCATATAGTACTTCAGACACCTAACCACATCCAAAGAGTGCAAAACTCTCTCCTTAGCATTGCTAGGGTTAGGGCACAAAGAAGGAAGAACAATATCCTGATTCAAATGAAAGGCAGACACTACCTTTAGGCAGAAAATCAGGTTTGAACGAAACAACACCTTGTCCTAGTGCCTCTCAAAGTAGGGGGGCTGAATGGACAGCACCGCCAACTCAGACACACGCCTGACAGAAGTGATAGCTACCAGAAACACAACCTTGAGCGTAAGAATGGCCAAGGCAGCATCCTGCACAGGTTCAAAGGGAGCACCCTGCAAGGCAGGCAAGACCAATTCCAAATCCCAAAAACAGGGACCATAGGTAGTCGCGGGGAACGCACATGAGCCACCCCCTAAAAGCAGTCTTAATCAAGGAATGCTGAACAATAGACTTCTGAAAGAAGACAGACAGGGTAGAAACCTGACCCTTCAAAGTACTGAGTTAGAAACCGACTCCAACCCATGCCGTAAAATCTCCAGAACCCTGGGAACTGAGAACACCCAACAGGGAAGAGACCAAGACTTAACCAGTCAATGTAGGTACGCCATACCTTATAACAGATGGAAGAAGAAGCCATCTTCCTAGCCTTCACCATGGACTCAACCATCGAGGTAGACAAACCGTTCTCCATCAAGATGGAGGTTTCAGCAGTCAGGCCATCAAGGCCAGAGTTTGTAATTGGGATGGCGTAAGGGGTCCTAAGTGAGCAGATCTGGCACTCCAGGCAGAAGCACTGATCTACTGCCATCTGCACCACGTCTGTGAACCCCATTCTTCTTGGCCACCTGAGGCCACCAGAACCACTGGTACCCCTTCCAGAGCAAACTTGCGCAGAACCCTGCATAGCAGGGGGAATGTAGAAAAGACATAAAGAAACTGAATGTCCTGCCATGACATTACTAAGGCATCCATAGGCACGGCCAGAGGAGCCTGGGACAGGGAGACAAAGGCCGGGAGCTTGTGATTGTGACGGAACGCAAACAGATCCACATCAGGTTGGCCCCAACGGTGATACAGAGATTGGAAAAACCCTGTCGTAGAGGGACCCCCCCCCGGAATGTATACCCCTGAAATGCAGGGACCATTGGCCTCCACCCAGATCAGAGTCAGAGACACTTCCTGGAGGACCCTCTTGCTCCGGGTCCCTCCCTGATGACTGCCATCAGAGTGACCGTGCGCCCCTGAACAGGCAGGCCCTGAAATTGAGTAGTCAAACGAACCAGAACTAACCTGATCGCTCACAGCTTCAAGACATTGATAGGTGAATGGGCCTCCTAAGGGCCCCACCTCCCCTGGAACCACAGGGACATCCAGAAGATCCCCCCCGACCTGATAGACTGGCATCCGTGGTGACTGTCTCCCAGGAAGGAGCAGAAAGGTTCCGCCCCCCAATAGGTTCCTCAAGTCCATCCACTACAAGAGGGATCTTCTTACCAGGGGGGAAGACACCCAGACCCTGTCCAGGGATGCTGGGTCCTTGTCCCATACAGACAATAGGAGAAGTTGCAGAAGCCCCAAGAGGGACTGAACACAAGGGGCCGCTTCGAAACACGCCACCATCAGGCCCTCCAGCTGCATCCCCTGCCTGGTGAAGGGACAGGGACAGCTAGGAGGAACTGAACTTGTGCAAGCAGATTGTCCACCTTCTGCTGAGGAAGGAATATCCTTGCCTGAACTGTGTCCAGATTCATTCCTAGGAATGAAGTTACCAAGGAAGGGGACAATGAGGACTTGGGGTGGCTGATCACCCATCCAGATGACTCCAGAATGGACACCACAGCTGAGTATCCAACTTTGCCAGATGTAGAGACTGGGAAGTGATGAGGACGTCCAGGTAGTGCAGCACGCGGACGCCCCTTGGCCTCATCAGAGACATCACCCCCACCAGCACCTTGGTGAGCACTCTGGGAGCTGAAGAGAGGCCAGATGGCAAGGCCACAAATTGGCAGTGTTGATCCAACGTGGATCTGAGGAATCTTGGTGTCCTGAAAACACAAGGATGTGAAAGTAAGCATCTTTGATGTCCACAAACGGAATGAAGCCCCCTGGTCGCAAGGAGCAGATGGCCGAGCGCAGAGTTTCCATGAGGAAAGCGCCTGTACTTGACAATTTGCTGAAGATCTGTAAATCCAGAATGGGCCAGATTGACCCATCTGTTTTGGGAGCTGTGAAAGGGTTGGTGTAGGGTCCCTTGCCTCTGTCTGTTAAGGGAAATCTGCAAATGACCCCCAGACCCAGCAGGCCTCGCACGGCCTGCGCCAGCACCTGAGCAGAAGCAGGGACTAGGAAAACCCTGGTCCAGATAATCTTAGGGGAGGCTGCACAGCAAACACCATCTTGTAGCCGGAGGACACTACCTCTTAAATCCACCGGTCTGAGGCGTGATGCCTCCAGACTTAAGCACGGTGCCGCAGCCGTCCGCTCACCCAGGCGGGTGAGGGCGCCCCATCATGCTTGAGGGGACTTGGGAGAGGATTTGGGCTTAGCCCCCCCAGAGGAGCCAGGGTGTTGTCTTCTACTCCTGGGACAGGGAGCTGCGTGAGCCCCCGTGAAGGACACCCCTGGTTCCTGTTTAACACCATGGTGGGGGGTGGAGACAGCCGTCTGCGCTGGGGAAGCGTCTGAGGTAACGCCGCCGCCCGGCGCGGAACATCCAAATGAAGGAAAAATGCGCGCGCGGCTGCAGGGTTTACAGTGTAAAAAGACAAGTCAGCGCGCCGGTTGACACCACATATACTAGTCAAAGCAGACATTACCAAAGGCCATATGCACGTAATCACAATAACTGACATCCACCCCCCCCTCCCTTTCTATTCTTAGTATACAGTACGTCCTGCTCCAAATATAATACTTACACTCGGGTTATCCTCCGCCAGATGGTGCTGTACTGCAGAAGCATGCGAAAACAGGGCCCTTCATATACCCAGGGACCTCCCACAAATCCCCAGATTTCTCTACAGTGCTGACTGCGAAGACATGAAGTATCACTCTCTCGCAGGTGAGCGGGGCTATCAAGCCTGCGTCCCTGTTGGACTATTCCCACCCGTCCTCCCTGTGATGTGCCTCCCAGCTTGGGCTGCATCGGTCGGGTGAAGGTAGGCAGCACCTTGTGTGCTTATGGAGCCATGCTCCACCGCAGTCCCCCACCAAAGGGTAGGCGGTTTAGGCTGATGGTGAGCCTCTACAGGATGCCCCTCCCGCGCTATTAACCCATGCCCCGTGTAGCGGTGGGCCCTATACAAAGGGTCGCCATCCTCCCTCGTTCCCCCCGTAGTCCAGGGGGAAAGAAAGGGGGGGGGGGTATGTGTGTGTGTAGTAAGGTCTGGTGTATGTTTTACACGCTATGGCCTTAGTCTGACCGGACTAGTATCCCAGGGGACAGAACCGCGCAGTTAGTTCCACTGTGTAACTTCCTTGCTAGATGTGCGGCGCCGTCACCTCAGACGCTGCTGCGTCTTCAGTGGCAGATCATCTCCTCTAATGCCCCATTCACTCCACTCCTGTTACAGTTGTATCCACCTCAGAGCTTCACGCTCTTCGGGGGGAGGCGGGGACATAGGTTGGCGCGCTCCGCGTCACAGGACGATCTGGCCCGCCCTTCGAGGTTCGCTTTGGCGCCATTTTGATGCTGGTCGCACGCACGCGTGGTGGCGATCCTCCTCCTCCCTTGGTCTGTAAGTGCCCTAGCGGGCGATTTTCATGATCCTTCTTACTGCGCATGGTTCTGACTCCCTTTATTCCCATTATGTCTTTCAGACTGGTGAACACCATTGGCTTCTCCCGGCCCGGTGTTAAATTATAGCGGGCCTTGTTAAATTCTCCCACTTCCATAGCGGGTCTTGGGGCATCCAGGGTTACTTATAGTGTAAATCCCTACCGGCATATTGTGCCTTGATTAATCACCATATGGAGGCATTATGCGACCGGTGTCCCTCCGGGACAAGACCGGCGGTGTATAGCGTGTGGACAACCCCATGCTGATGCTGGCAGGGCACGGGTCTGCGTACCCTGTGCCGAGCAAGCACTGGCCCTGCAATCAGGTCGGCCAGTGGCTACACCTAGCTTCAATTCACCTATCTCCCCAGGCATAAATCTCTCTCCTGCTGAGTCGCCTACAAGTGGGGAATTGCAGCCTGCCGGCCCTTCCAGGCGGCCTACGGTTGAACAGATTATTGCTGGGTTGTCAGAGCGTATGGGCCCTGGTAGGAAGCGGCACCTGTCGCCCCATGTTTCTGTATGCTCTGTGAGAACTGAGGGGTTTGCTACTCCCTGTGACTATACCCCTTCTGAAGAAGGGGAATTGTTCTCTGACTCCAGCTCTACTGATGAGATGACGAGGACTTACGATGATTCTGGCCCGGAATACTGGAGCCAGTGTGACACTGACGACCTGTTGCTTAAGGTCTTTAAGGCACTGTCTATCTCTCCCCCCCGGTCAGGTTCCCAAGCCTAGAGGGGAGCGTTTCCATACTGCGACTGCACGTTTGGAATTTTTAGAGCAGGCTCACTTCAATGCTCTTGTCCTCAAAGAATGGGAATGCCCCAGTAAACTTCCAGGGGTTCCAGGGGACTGGGATAGGAAATACCCATTTCCCCCTGAGATGGTTAATTGTTGGTCGTCACCCCCCGTGGTGGATGCGCCGATCATAGGGGTCCCTAACCCCCCTTTATTACAACCCCTGCCTGTAGCGCGCTTCGGGATGCTGAGGACCGACGCATTGAGCAGCTGGCCTCCCATGCCTTTTCCTGTGCCGGGACGGCGCTGCGTCCGGCCGCAGCCATTACTGCGGTGGCCGCTAGGACCCTCATCAAGAAATTGCTCGATCATTACCCTGAAGATCTCCCTTGGGAGGTGTTCAATGCACTCTCCAATTGTGATGTATTTGTGAAGTTTATTCTATTGGCGCTAGAGGACGCGATTAGAATGTGTGCAAGAATTTCCGCCCTTGCGGTGGCTATTCGTCGCCTGCTCTGGCTGCGACAGTGGGGTGCTGATGACGCTACAAAAAAGACTCTTACTGGGCTCCCCTTCAGAGGGCGACACCTATTGGGGCCCGTCTAGACCTGTTCGGAAAAAAGGGCAAATCACCCCTTCGCAGGCGGCCGTCCCGGCCCCCTCGAGGCGGGAGCACCCCCCCTCCCCCCTACCTTAGTGTTAAACAGGAACCAGGGGTGTCCTTCCGGATTTTTGGGGCAGACTCCTTTCCCACGAGCAGCAGGCAACGCTCTGGCCCCTCTGGCGGGGCTAAGCCCAAATCTTCCACCAAACCCCCTCAAGCATGATGGGGCGCCCTCGCCCGGCTGGGTGAGGGGATGACTGCAGCACCTTGCTCTTATCAGGAGGCGTTTCGCCTCACTCTGGCGGATCAGGAGGTGGTGTCCTCCAGATACAGGATAGAGTTTGCTGCATTGCCTTCCCCAGTACTTTATCCGACCCCAGGTACTCCTGGTCTCTGCCCCTGTTTGGTTGCTGGCTCAGGCCATGTTAGGCCTGCAAGGCAGAGGCAACGGCCAATATACCACCTTACCACCTCCCACAGCCCCCCAAAGGATGGGTCAGGTGGGCCATTCTGGATTCACAGCAATTCTCTAATTACAGGCAGTTTCCTGCATGGATACTCTTGCGTTAGGCCATCAGCACCTTGTGCCCAGGGGCGTCTTGCTGCCTGGGCCACTCTTCAATGCTTAGTTTTGCATTCCTGCGCCCTCAGATTCTGAGGCTCTCCAGGTTTGTGTTGGAATTCCAACTCTGTTTCCTTGTGGCCCTGCTATCTGGCCTCTCTTCAATTCCTCACTGTCACTCAGGTGGTGATGTCTCTGATGAGACCAAGGGACGTCCGCCCGAGGTTTACCAGGACGCCTTTCCTCACTTCCCTGTCTCTGAGTCAGGGTAGTTGGATACCCGGCTGGCGGGCCATTGGGAGTCATTGGATGGGTGTTCAATCACCTTGAGTCCTTGATGTTCCCTAAAGTGGTGACTCCATTACTAGGAACGATTCTGGATCAGGTTCAAACCAGATTTTCCCCCTTTTCAGCAATTAGGTGGGCACTCTGGTCTCATGGGCCCAGTCCCTCACTACTGTCCCGGTTTCTTAACCAGGCAGGGATGCAACTGCTGGGCCGTGTTTAATTGGATCGGCAGGAGCCCGAGCAGCTAAGAGGCCCTTTGTGCTTAGTTCCCTTGGGCCATCTGCGACTGCTAGTGGTAAGCATAGGACAGGGATCCGGCACTCCGGGAGCTCGGCCTGTGGGCCTTCCCTCCTGTATGACGTTCTTCTCTTGGAAGTGGATGAACTCGTGGGACCTGTCTGGGGGCAGTTCCCTCTTGCCCTCCTGGAAGCGGCCACCATGGACGCCATCCCTTCAGGTTGAGGGGATGGTTCTTCCAAAAACTCTCGGCGAGTTTGGTGTTGGTACGGCCTTAGAGTTTCCTGACGTCTATGGAAGTCTAAGCAAAAAGCATTTTCAGTTGGCTCTTCTCGCTTGGCCGTTCCCCCTCCGGAATTGCCAGGCTGGGGGTGCTCGGTCCGTCTGACGACAGACGTTCTACATTGAAGGGGCCTGGAGCTGACGAGACAATGCTCCCTGCATGTTAGTGATATTAGATCCGGCAAAGCCCCTCTGTGACAGGATGTGCTAATCCCCGTGTCGTTACGGAGTCCAATCAGTTAGGGACCTGTTGGGTCCCGTCATCTTCACAGGCTATCGGCCCTTGTTTCCCTGTCCCAAGATCCTATGCCAGCGGTCCGGATGCCTTTAGTACCGTCACGACAGGACGTCGGTCCTGTATGTCCTTCTCCATTCCCTCTGCTAGGCAGGGTTATGCGGAAGATTACTCTGGTAGGGGACCAGTGATTCTGGTGGCCCCAGTTGACCTAGTTTAGTGTGGTTGCAGACATGGTACTGCGGTCTGTAGTTATGCATCTTGTCAGGAGTGCCAGTTGATCACTCAGGGCCCCCCTTATGTCACTATAATTCATGGTCCCTGGCCTAGTTGATCTGTCTGCTGAAACATACATCTTGTTGGAGACAAGTTTAGCTGTCTCGGTGTTGGTGACTATGGGAAGGCTAGGAGTAAGTCTCTTCCTCGTCTGCTTCTATTGTGGTTGGGTATGGCATACCCACATTTATTGGGGCGAGTCTAGTTTTCTTATTGTTGAACGTTCTCGGTTCCCAGGTTCCAGTGTGGCTTTCAGCATGAATTGGAGTTGGTTCCCCAGCTCAGTTCTCTGAGGGGTCAGTCTCTGGCTCTGTCTTACTTGGTTACCTGTTGGGATTGAGGTTGAATTCATTCCGTCTGCTTGCAGGATTGTCCCTTGGTCCTATTCAGGACGCTGTCTGGATGTCCTTAGCCTCAAGGTTGTCCTTCTGGTGACTGTTGCCTTGGTCCGGCGTGTGTTAGCGGCGGTTTCGGTCTACCTAGCTCTCCTTCCTTGAGATACACCAAGATAAGGTGGAGTTCCGCCTGAGCCGGATCCTCTACATCTGTTGGTGTCGTATGTTCATTATCTGAGATATTGTTTTCCCCTTTTCTTGCAACGTCAAGGAGGCGGTTCTGCATTCCTCATGCAGGGATTGGCAGTTTTTTCTTAGAAGTCACTGTGTCCCTTAGGGGAACTGAGGTTCCTTGGGTCTTGGGGTCATTACATCCTGAATGTGCTCATTCTCGCCCGCTCTCGGAGTCGGGCGGTTTGATCCTGGTTGTTACCTTAATGGATGTTACTCTTAATACCTTGATTTTGGCCTTGGCCTCTGCCAAATTCATTGCTAATCGGATTGTCAGGCTATTACTCAGGCCTATTCAGGCAAGGGGGAGAGCCTCCCTTGTCGCCTTGATTCCTTATATGCGGGCTTGATGCCTCTTGGGCTTTAGCTCCGGTTTTGCTGTTGAATGTTTTGATCCCTTTTGCAAGGTTCTTCTTTTTACAATGTTGTTGTTAGGGCCTCAGCTCATGCTGTATTGGCCATCTGGTTCTGCAGGTGACAGTGCTTTAACTGTCTGCTGTGGTCGTATTGTTGTTGGGGATCCCACCCTACTTACGGACACTGCTTTTGGATGTCCCGGGTGTAAGTATTATATTTGGAGCAGGACGTACTGTATACTAAGAATAATACAATTCTGTGAAATACTCACCTGTAGAATTGGTATTATAAGTATACAGTACGTCCTGCTCCACCCCACTCTGGTGTTGCATTATTCTGGATCCCCTGTATGGTGATTGTTATCTTGTTATTGTTACCAGTTGTTCTGGGTGGTTTTTAATTCTCCCGGCTTCTTGTTCACTGCTTTTCAATGCTGGGGATTTGTGGGAGGTCCCTGGGTATATGAAGGGCCGGGAGGAGCCTGTTTTCGCATGCTTCTGCAGTACAGCGCCATCTGGCGGAGGATAACCCGAGTGTAAGTATTATATTTGGAGCAGGACGTACTGTATACTTATAATACCAATTCTACAAGTGAGTATTTCACAGAGTTGTATTTTTCCCCCCCGAAGGCTACAGGGAGAAAGAGGGAGGATGGCGGCCCTTTGTACAGGGCCCACCGCTACCGGGGCATGGGGCAGTAATGCGGGAGGGGCATCCCATAAAGGCTCAACATCAGCCTATACCGCCTACCCTTTGGTGGGGGACTGCGGTGGAGCAGGGCTCCTTAAGCACACATGGTGCCGCCTACCTTCACCCGATCAGCGCAGCCCAGGCTGGAAGGCACATCACACGAAGGACAGGTGGGAATAGTCCAACAGGGCCGCAGGCTTTAATAGCCCCGCTCACCTGTGAGAGTGATAATTTCATGTTTTCGCAGTAAGCACTGCAGAGAAATCTGGGGATTTGTGGGAGGTCCCCGGGTATTTGAGGGGCCGGGAGGAGCCTGTTTTACATGTCTCTGCAGTGCAGCGCCATCTGGCGGAGGATAACCAAGTGCAGGACGTACTGTATACTAAGAATATATAGCTAGTGGAGGAGCACGGGGTAATGGGGGGGCAGGCTAGTATATAGCTAGTGGAGGAGCACAGGGTAATGGAGGGGCAGGCTAGTATATAGCTAGTGGAGGAGCACAGGGTAATGGAGGGGCAGGCTAGTATATAGCTAGTGGAGGAGCACAGGGTAATGGAGGGGCAGGGTAGTATATAGCTAGCGGAGGAGCACAGGGTAATGGGGGGAAGGCTAGTATATAGGTAGTGGAGGAGCACAGGGCAATGGGGGGCAGGCTAGTATACAGCTAGTGGAGGAACACAGGGTAATGGAGGGGTAGGCTAGTATATAGCTAGTGGAGGAGCACAGGGCAATGGGGGGCAGGCTAGTATATAGCTAGTGGAGGAACACAGGGTAATGGAGGGGCAGGCTAGTATATAGCTAGTGGAGGAGCACAGGGTAATGGGGGGGGCAGGCTAGTATATAGCTAGTGAAGGAGCACAGGGTAATGGGGGGGCAGGCTAGTATATAGCTAGTGGAGGAGCACAGGGTAATGGGGGGGGTAGGCTAGTATATAGCTAGTGAAGGAGCACAGGGTAATGGGGGGGGGGCTAGTATATAGCTAGTGGAGGAGCACAGGGTAATGGAGGGGCAGGCTAGTATATAGCTAGTGGAGGAGCACAGGGTAATGGGTGGGGGGGCAGGCTAGTATATAGCTAGTGAAGGAACACAGGGTAATGGGGGGCAGGCTAGTATATAGCTAGTGGAGGAGCACAGGGTAATGTGGGGCAGGCTAGTATATAGCTAGTGGAGGAGCACAGGGTAATAGGCGGCAGGCTAGTGTATAGCTGGTGGAGGAGCACAGGGTAATGGAGGGGCAGGCTAGTATATAGTTAGTGGAGGAGCACAGGGTAATGGGGGGGGCAGGCTAGTATATAGCTAGTGAAGGAGCACAGGGTAATGGGGGGGCAGGCTAGTATATAGCTAGTGGAGGAGCACAGGGTCATGGGGGGCAGGCTAGTATATAGCTAGTGGAGGAGCACAGGGTAATAGGCGGCAGGCTAGTGTATAGCTGGTGGAGGAACGCATAGTAATAGGGGACAGGCTAGTATATAGCATGGAGCACAAGCCAACATATATCTGGTGTGGAAGAACATGCTAGTATATGACTGGTCGAAGGTGTAGTTTAGTATAGATAACTGGTGTGGCAGAGAAAGCTGGTATAGGGTGAGTGGTATGCCCAAGCAGATATTTAACTGATGGAGGAGCACACCCTTACTTAGTTATAAGGATGATGAGGGCCACAGCTCAATATATGGCAGATAAGGGGCATTGTAAATGCAAGATCACAACCTGCATGGGGGGGGGGGGGGGGGGCAGAAAACAGGCTAAATTAACCTTTTTTCCTGGAGCATTCCTTTAATATTTGGAAAGCAGCCATATTGTCCTGTTACAATCTTATTATCAGCCTTTCTCCGTAAGATTCCATTATGGAGTCGCCACTGAGGTGAGAAGCGTTTACCTCCGCTTGGGGACATGCATGTGATTTAGTGCAGAATGTATTGCACTTTATAATGGGATTTCTTCCTTTCCAGGTGTATAACCCCCCTCCCCCTTCCCCGGGGTCCTGACCCTGACAATGTAGTGAAGATGGAACACTCAGTGTGTGACAGGTTTAATCCTTTCCTGTCTGATGGATCCGCTATGTGAGCACTGGATTACACCCAATCCTTCTCTGCGGGTGGTGGGTAGCACTTGCTTCTAGATGCGGGGGAGTTCTGGAGCTGTTATGCAGCATGAGCCCGGAGGATTCCCCCACCACACTGCTATTACATTTCTGTCATGATGCCTATTAACACGTGTGAGTGTGTTTCAGGATTTGCAGGGGAGGGGGGATCCAAACATAGCAGTTACTATACCTGCCCAGCGCTTGTCACCAACATAAGTAATGATGTCTGCTACATCCTGCCTGCAGCCATTGTAATGCTAAGCTGTATTCTGATTCCCTATTCCCAGTACACACTGTATACCAAACTGCACGTCAGAAGCACATACTAGAATAAGATCATACTAATAGATTAAAACAGACCTAAGCTTTCTGTGCCAGGGATGGTCCTGGTCCATAGGGACTTGCTTTTGGCACAAATAGCCTGTTGCATGTAATCCCCCCTCTTTAATCCTTGCCTGCCACCCCCTAGCCCCCCTATACCAGCCCCCACAGTGGCCATATATGACCTTGTCCCTTCAGTGCTGTAGCCTTGGCTGTGAAGTGCACTTTCATTGCAATGCAAGCCATCAAGCACATGAGGGGGGTACTCAGTTGGGTTGTCACATGCCGGCCAAAGACTAAAAAGGTTATATCCCGGGCTGCTTTTTGGTCCCCGTCTGCCACTGGTGGTTGATATCTTATCTGGCTCGATCAGCAATACAAATACCAATAGGCCGCTGTTCAATTAAGCCACACCCCTCATTGATTGATGGATAGGAGACAGAATATAACAGTTAAAACAATATAAACACTTTGAATATGCAAATGAATCATGAGATCTGCATGTTACACATGCCATAGAAGGACAGAGAAGAACAAGGCACATAGGGATATGGACTCAAAAAAGGGACAAAGACAAATCAAGGACAGGTGGGAGGTATGATATATTTTATGGACAAAAGTACTGGGACATGCCCATTTTTCCAAAAACTCAGGTGAGTTAAATGAAGCTCCTAGCCATTCAATCTGTCTTTAAAATCACTTGTGAGAAAATAGGTCACTCTCAGGGCTGGAATAAGTGTGGTGGAGGCCCCGGGCACAAAATCTGGTGAAGGCCCCAGTTACAGTATTTTTTATTTTCCTTTAAAATAATAGTCGAGCCAATTAACTGATTGGTGGTTGCCTGGAACCCGCCTATTTACTGGAACATCCCTTGTGCCATCCTTGTGCGTTCTGCTTGGAAACTCCTGCTTTGTTATTCTGGGTGGGGGGGGGGGTAGTGCAGCTTTGCTGCTCTAGACTCTCTGTCCTGCCCTGTGGTCAGGGCTGTATTTACCATTAGGCAACCCTAGGCATGTGCCTAGGGTGACAACCTGGAAGGGGGGGGGGGGGGGGGAGGACACTGCCCTTACTACTGTAGTAAAGAAAAGAAATTAAAAATCATATAGCCAGATCATTAATGCCTCCTAACAAACACCCCCCAGCCACAGAAGGATGCAGAGTGTATTTGTGTGAAGGGGAGGAAATGGGTTGAACGCAGACCAGAGCATCTCCCCTCCCCTGGTGTGGTCATGTGACTCCTGTATATCAAAATGCAGTAAAAGATGGAACATGCTTGTCTGCTTCTCTGCATTTTCCCCTTTGTGCCCTCCTCCACACACATGCTCTGCATCAAGCCCATTGCACCCTTTCCCCTTACACACTTTTTTTTATATGGACCGTGACCTAACTTAAAAAAGGGGGCGCAAGCACTTAAAGTGCCTAGGGCAACATGAACACCAAATACGGCCCTGCCTGTGGTGGCTTTGGCTGCAGATTTGCATAAGCCAAAAAAAGGCTTGCCCAGGGGCGCGGGGCCCCCACTGTCACCTATAGCTTTGTTGCTGGCCCTGCGGTCCATCAGACCAAAGATTGAAAAACCTCCTGGACCAGACCAAAACCCAAAGGTTGGTGGAGGCCCCCTTTGCAGGGCAAGTGGTGGAGGCTCCCAGGCGTGCGTCCCTTGCACCCCCCTCATAATCTGGCCCTGGTCACTCTAATAAAAGTTCTCACTGAATTCCAGCATGCTACTGTAACAGGATGCTACATCCGTCCCAAAGTCTGTGGATGTCCCCTCTACACTGAGACTCTCTTGCCTAAGAGCCTACAAAACCTGGCACTGTCCCTGACTGTTGGTGTCCTAATACAGTATATGGTATACAAATACAAATGTTAGGCAGCCTCTCCAAAGGCCATGTTCTTTCTTCTCCCAATAAAGTGAGCACACAGAGCCCTTATATAAACCTGTTGTGCAATGTATGATGAGTGTAAGAAGCGGCCTGTTGCTGCACGCCTCTGCTAATGTCATCATCACAGAGATTCAAGAAAGATTAAAAGATTTTTGCTCAGGTAGATGGTTTCCATGATACTATGACATGGAGCTGCCAGTAAAGGGCACTTATCGCCTAAAACTCACTAAGCTTCAAAGTATACCTCATCTTCCCCAGACAATGGAGAAGTTGTTTATTCCAATTGGAAGAGCTCTCAACCTCTTTTGTACTAATTTGTACTTTACTTGAAATACAGGTACATCGGGATTCATTTTTTTTCAATGGCCTTTGTTTTGTGAAGAGCTCTCCAAATTTTTTTCCAGTGACTGATTGGCTGGCTAGGCACTCTGTCATTGCTCGGACTGGTAGTCGCCCTACGGCTGCCATTGATCTGGGAGGAGGGTTGTTGGTGGCCTGTGCCAGTACCAGTCAAATTGAATTTCTAATTCAACTCATTAGTCATGTTGCTATGGAGATTCAATTTCCAAAAGAAGCTTTAGTGGGATAACATTTCCTTTACACACCTTTTGCCAGTTACCCCTTATTTCACTGATTTTACAAATAAGTCGATGGACATCAATGGCTGGCAAACAGGATGTATTTCTTCATCATTAAAGGCTGTTTAAAGTGGAACAAAACCCCGGATTTGGACTATCCCTGCTTGAGAGGTATCCCCCCGATTGCCCGGTTCTACGGCACATGTGCAGGCTCTTCCCCTTGAAGTCCTACAGCCTGAATCAGTTCCGTTCTTGCACTGTCCACATTAGTGCTGACAGCACGTTGCCTGTCTGGCTTCATTCACTCCTGCTTCCAGTCACAAGAAGCAGGCTTCCTCGTTGGTTGGCAGCAAAAGACACATCATGTAATTTTCCACCTCTGATATGCATAACAGCCAGTGGACTGTGACAGTGGAAAAAAAGGGATCGATTTAGCCTGCATGACTTCAAGAGATCGAGTCTGCGAGAGGTCACATGAGTATAATGAAGCTTTTGAACTTTTAAATAACTAAGCTCTGCCCCAACCATAGCAATAATTTTGTCCACAACCCTTAACCTAACAGTAAGCTTTCATTCACCCTTAAAGCGGACCTACAGTCTCACTGGCAACTATATGCCAGTGTGGGTCTTGGTTTTTACAGGGACACTAAACTATTCTAACCTAGCCCTTCATTAGAGAGATACTGGCTTTTCCCCATCATAAAGGGCATAATGCCTGGTTTTGGTTTCCTATGTATCATTAACTGTAGAGGTATCCCCAAAGAGATGCCCAAAGAAAAAGTGTTAAACGGGACATAAAGTAGTTTTGAATCTTGGTCCTCATTATTTTAAACCAGACCTTCACCCTGAATAAGAGCCAATCATTTTCTGACCCTTTAAACATCCAAGATGGTGGTCCATGGAGTCTCAGGCTACCCCTCCTCCATTAAGGTCTACTAAGCATGTGATGCTGGGAACAAACAAAGAATAGCAACATGGCAGTGGCCATATCCCGAAAACCCAGCTGGAGATAAGAACTTAAAATATTTGTTTTTTACATTTTTTTTTTAATTAAATGATTCTTAAGGATCAATTTGCGTGAATCTGCCATCAGGGTGGCTCAGGCTGGTAGTTTGAGGTTTCAGTGTATACAACAACAGGTAAGTCCTTACTGGAGTCAATAGACTTGTCTGACTTTTTAAAGTTGTGAGATTTTTGCAAAAATATATTAACTGTACATTACAAGGTTTATCAATGTGCTGTTTTTTAGAGGGTCCCAAGTGGTCTGTTACGTGCACTGATGGTAGTTGTTTCCAGGGGTCGTGATATAGCTGCCGGACAGCTGTACGGTTGTAACAGGGGGCACAGTTCCCGTGCCTTCTCCTATACAATGCTGAAGACAGCTGCGTGAATTCTGGATTTGCTTGCCCCAAACCCCTCCTCTGCCCAATGTTAGAAAAGAAGATAAAAAGTTAAAGTGGTCCTCTCTAAAAATGCTGATCTGCTTAGATTGCTGGAGAGGGGGGCATCCCTATTTTGGATTCCCTCTTTTGGATACCCTCACCTGCACAAACTCCCACAACATTTTAATGCAGCTGGCCACATGACCACTGCCCACTATACAAACCCTATGGAGTGCTCTAAAGGGAGGCTGGCAGCTTCCCAGGTGAGTAGCTCTGGCTGCATTGCATGTCCCAACTTTGTGGACTCAAAAGAGCTTCCACATGTATCTGCAGATATGTGCAACCAAATCTCTGTCTTTCCACATAGCTAGACATGTTTGGTGCTTAATACTTGGACGATGAGAGGGTTAAACTGGGCGGTAAATTGGTTCGCAGGCCCTGAATAATAATGTTGATAATTTTGTATAAATAATAGTGATGGAGCTGCTCCCACCCCCTTTGCTCACTATACAAACCCATTTGGTCCAATAGGGGTTATGTAGGGCAATGGTCCCCAACCAATTTAGCACCAGGAACCACTTTCATGGGAGGAAGCAATGGTGCGGGCATGTGTCTGGCTAATAGTGGAGCGTGGCCTGCACATGCACCATTGGATCGGGGGTCAGGTATGTTTTACTGGGTAAACAGAGGGGTTTCACACAATGGGGTATTCCAAATCAGACACCAGGTCTGCTTAAAGTTTCTCTTTAAAGTAGACTTACACTGAGCACTGGGGGAGGGAAGCGGAGCGGGCACTAATTTCTCTTTAGGTCCTAGTTACATGCATTACTGCCCTATATGTAGCCATTTGGACTGCAGGAGCCTGGAAGTGTTACAAACACTACTTTGAACCATACTTTGGGGATACCTGGCTCAGGCTTTGCCATTTTAAAGAGAACAAAACCCAGGATTTTCACTATCCTGGATTTTGTTACTCAGCAACAGCTCAACCTGATTTGGGATGCCCTACTGTGTGAAACCGCTAGGTTTTGCTCAGATAAAAACTACAGACGAACCCTGGGGTTTCACACAGTGGGGCATGCCAATTTAGGATGCTCCATTATGGAGGAACAAAATCCAGTGAAAATCCTGGGTTTTATTCCTCTTTAAGATAGCAAGCCTGAACCAGGCACCTAAAGTAGTGACACTTCCAGGATGTAGCTGAAGTTCCCCTTTAAAACAGAGTAACTGCCAGTGCAGACACAGACTCCCTGTGCTACTTACCTTACCACTCTGTTTTTCCTCCCTGGTGCTCCCGCAGCTTCCACTCACTGTGTACTGAGTGACTGTGGTGAATGGCACCCCAGCGGCCTCGCTCCAGCCACATTCCACAGAGTGGTATTGAGAGCTAGTGGGCGAAGGGAAGGGGAGCAGAGGGGAGTTAAAGGATGGGCATCAGGCATGCACGTACATCCGAGAGACTGAAAGGCATTGCGGTGGTGACAGTCTGGAGCCCCGATGTTCCGGCACCAAAGCCCACCTGATAGGACCAGCCACGGACTGGGGGTTGGGAATCCCTGATGTGGGGTAGTGAACTGGTGGTCAGCAAAAAGGCAATGCATGTGCAGTAAGGGGTGACTTTTCCCAGCCAGAGCGCTGCTGTTGTTGCCTGGAGGGGAGCATCCCAACTGGTGATGACAGCCCTCTAGCCCCAACAGATTAAATGCTTAATCAGAACTTATGGTTGTTCCCATATGACAAGCTTTATTGATATATCTGATGAGAAGAAAAACATTCTCAATTTTAGACATTTTTTTCAACAAATATCAAGCTTGGCCTGCAACTTTTAGATTTTGTCCCACTGTGTATTTGGGTCTGAAATCCCTGTTGTAAATTTTAAATGGACAATCCATACAAAGACAATAAAAGGACAGCAGGTAGCTCAGCCTGTCCCATGTGCTTTCCATTTGTATGTGACTATGGTCCCAGCATGAGCAATTCTAGGAAGCCACAGTGGTCGCACATGCCAAGCTTATTAAAGCTGACATTTCTGAGAGACAGGGGTGGCATGTGGTCATGGAGGAAATTTTGGAGCCCTGCTTTGGCATCTACAGCACACTGCAGGAAAAGGCATGAGAAAGACTTCAAGTGAGCTGTTTGCTGCCCTTTTAGTGCCTTTATCTGAATTACCTGAATTAAATCTAATAATTAAATACATAAATCTGGAGAGCTCTCACACTCATGTGAGAGATCTCGTTGCCTCATGTGTGTCAGACCCCAATATTCTTGGGGCCAAATCTTAAGCTAAATGAATAGGCATCCTAAACAACCTCTGCCCAATCTCATGTGATCGACAAGAAGGTTTTCACCATGTTAGGTGACATAAGTGTGTTGGTGAACGAGCCAAAAAAATTATAGGCAACTACCACTTTAAATAAACAAATATATATTTTTTTATTAATTTATTAAACAATACATGTTAACATATAACATAAATAGCCAATTAAACAATTAACCTAATATATATATATATATATATATATATATATATATATATATATATATATATATATGTATGAAGTACCTCTCGGGAACATGCATCACTGGTCATATCTAATAGCTATCAGTTCTACAGCCAAGCTCCTTCATCAACTGCGTCCAGCCTAATGTAAGATAAGAAAAACACATTATATATTTTATGAAAAAAAAACAAGTTTATAAACAGGTTTTCTTAGCCTAAAAAAGCTACAAAAAGGTGTCACAATAAGTGATCAACTTACCAACTACAATACAGCGACTGGGGCTTAAATAGGATTCCAATAGGTGAAAAGCTGACCACTTTATATTTCAATCATTTGATGAAAATATCACAATTAGACAATTATCATAGTTACATTTGTCATTAGTCCAATAGGTAATTACATTGGAGGTCATGCTAAATATTTGGTGAAGCCGGTGTGACTTCTGGTGTGCATTGTGCTGTGGATTGAAACCTGCATCCCAGTGAGCTTTTTAGAAATGAAGACATAAAAACTGCCAAAAAAGTCTTTGGGCCATATTCATGTAGGGATAGCGACAGGTAGTGGCTGTTAAGCGTCAGGTATCGGCATGAGAACGCCGGCCACAGCACGCAATTCCACATTTATGAAGCCGATTCTGTTGAGCGAGTGGGATAACGCCATGTAGCGTACGATTCATCATTATTCCAGCCTCAGCGTACATCACTGGCGTTCAAACTTTCAGAGCGCCACATCTTACCTCTCGCTACCTGGCGCTCTCCCATGCATTTCAATGGACGTTTTCTTTAACCAGGGGGTTTTTATTAATTTTTTTTTTATTCTCAAATAATTTTGTGACCTCTCCTGGCCTAGGAAAAGCCATTTTTTTTTCAAACTTTTTACATTTTTTTATACATTTATGCAGAATTGTCATTACAGGTCTGGTATTAAAGTGTTCATGTCACAATGTTATAACAATGTAATTCCATATGTTTTCGCTTTGTTACTGGTGGATACATGTTCAAAAATAGCCTATAATCACACAGCCTCCGGCGCTCTGGGCTACAGCGAAGCATTTTTGAGCGCCGACAGTGTGTGAGGCTATTTTTTTTTATGAATATGGTGTGAGTCGGTCGCACTAACCAGTCGCTACCATCCAGCGATGTACTGCTCATATAGCCACTCCCCACAACCTATTAATCAATGCTGCACAGCGACTGAGGCGCTCTGATGTTGCGAACCACGGCCGAGCAGAGACTACTAGTGGGCGCTCTGAAATGCCTGCTACAGGCGCTCATCTGTCGCTACCTGGCGTTAGTAATGAATCAGCCTGCCTGTTCTACATCCCCCCCCACCCCCAAAAAAATCACCTGTACCTGTGATGGCACACTTTTACAGTTTAGGTACATTGTTGTAAGGATATATTTTTAAAATTTGGAAACCACAGCACCCTATGGGCTATGCTAAATTTTTCACCACTTTATACTGCATAGCCCATAGAGTTATGTTTCCAAACTTAAAAATACTGTTACCTCATTTCAAAAACAATGTGCCTGTACAAAAAAACATTTTGTACTTTTTTGTGTCTAAAAGGTAAAAAGGTCACCTAGATGTAGGTTGCAATCAACGCACACTGCAAGTCACACCGGCTTCACCAAATATTTAGCATGACCCCCATTACATTAGCTTGTCAATACAAATCTGATGTAAGTACAAGGATAATGCTGAGTCATAATGTGTACATATGATGTGTCTTATAACAGCAAGGCTGGAAAAGGTTTCACTATCTATAGCTAATCTCTCCTTGGAATCATTGAGAAGACAACCCAGACACCAAGCAGAACAACGGAAAAAAAAGAATAGAAGATTAAAAAAGTGTAAGAAAAGTAAGAGTGAAGTTTAATAAAAAGAAATATAAAAAGTCTCTCTTCTCTTCCTTCGCACCCCCAAATACTCCTCCGTTTCTCTTATCACAGATCCTAGACTTCATTATACATATGATCAAAGTCCTGGATAATACGGAGTTTTTCATTAGTTCGACAACTTCTACTTTGCCTGTTACAGCTTCTGGCAACTGTAATTTTTGCGACCATACATGTCAATATAATTAATTGAATAGGTTTGCCGTTTTTTTCAGCCTGTCTCCAAAAACTGCTAATACTATGGATTTATGAGTCTTACCCCATTTTGGAATAAGACAACCATACATACAAGGAACCACAACCTCAGGGGCATACATAGCGGTGATAGGGCACCATAGCAGGGCCCCCATCACAGGTTCCAATTATCAGCAATCCATCAACGCCCCCACAGACACCGGGCGATCGCGAGACGGGGGCCATGCTTGCATCGTCATAAGAGGAACAGGGGACACTCGTATGCTGCGGACGTAAGGACAGGGCTTGTGTGGGATGTAGAGGCAGGGCCCTCACACGGCACTGCTGCAGGAGCAGGACCCGCGCTCTAGAGGGACGGAGGCGGCATTGCTAGGCAAGTATGCAGGTACATACCACAGAGGCATTGGAGGCAGCGTGGGCCGAGCCCCCTTGTTCCAGGGGCCCGTGCCTGCACTGCCCCATTGGTATGTACACCCCTGCGCAACCTCTAAAGCATAGTGGCGATATATTTGGCAAGGTTTTAGCTAGTCTGCTGGGCCCCATCCACTAGCTATCAGCATCCTGTCTGCATATTGCTTTTATATTGCCCTTTGTCTTCATGCCAGTGCCAAGTTCACCTAGAAACACGAGCAGCCAGTTACCTGCAGATGATGTGTTTTGTGGTGCTCTCTGCTGGGAAGACAACAGCCAACGGCACCAGGGACCGCCCCTGTGATGGGGCGTGTTACCATGAGGCTGTCATACCACCTGAGTAAAGAGGTGTGCTGACATAGGAAATGCAGCTACAGAATCATGACAAAATGTGAACGCCTACCCTGTTAACTCTTTAATTTGTGCAGCACAACCAACTAGTACACAAAACAGAAATGTAGACTTTCACAATATCCTTACCTGCTCCTCTTTCACCCAGGCTGGCAGAGGGGTGGGGTGGGGGGGTGCTTAGGAACCAACACACACTTGGTCTTAATGGGTTTTGGTCTGCTTTCACTAATAAATACATATACAGGCTGATTCATTACTAACGCCAGGTAGTGACAGATGAGCGTCTGTAGCGAGGATTTCAAAGCGACTGCTAGTAGTCGCTGTGCTCGGCCATGGTTAGTTGTTTCAGAGCGCCTCAGACCCTGCCCGACATTGATGAATATGATATGTGAGTCGCAGTACTACGCTGTATGGGAGCCAATGGTACCTCCAGCTCAGTGCGACTGACTCACACCACATTCATAAAAAAAAAAAAAAAACAGCCTCAAACAGGGCCGGTGCCCAAAATCAGGTTATTATAGCCCATAACGCCAGAGACTGTGTGATTAAAGTCTGTTTTTGAACATTTATCCAGTAGTAACAAAGCGAAAACATTGTTATTACATTGTAACATGAACAATTTAATACCAGACATGTAAGGACAATTCTGCATAAAAATATGAAAAATAAAAAAAGCTTAGTATACAGTACGTCCTGCTCCAGATAGATTACTTACACTTGGGTTATCCTCCGCCAGATGGCGCTGCACTGCAGACATGCAAAACAGGCTCCTCCCGGCCCCTCAAATACCCGGGGACCTCCCACAAATCCCCTGATTTCTCTGCAGTGCTTACTGCGAAGACATGAAATTATCACTCTCTCGCAGGTGAGCGGGGCTATTAGCCTGCGGCCCTGTTGGACTATTCCCACCCGTTCCTCGTGTGATGTGCCTCCCAGCCTGGGCTGCGCTGGTCGGGTGAAGGTAGGCAGCACCATGTGTGCTTAAGGAGCGCTGCTCCGCCCCAATCCCCCAAAGGGTAGGCGGTATAGGCTGATGGTGAGCCTTTATGGGATGCCCCTCCCGCATTATCGCCCCATGCCCCGTGTAGCGGTGGGTCCTGTACAGAGGGCCGCCATCCTCCCTCATTCTCCCTGTAGCCTTCGGGGGAAAAGAAGGGGGGGGGGTGTGAGAGCGTGTATCGTGATTCGTGTATACGGCGTTTTGTCATGTTTCCTTGTACTAGTATATGTGGTGTCAGCCGCCGCGCTGACTTGTCTTTTTTTGCTATGGCCGCGCGCGTCTTTTCCTTCACTTAGATGTTCCGCGCCAGGCGGCGGCGTTACCTCAGATGCTTATGCGTTCTCATTGGCTGCTTGTCTGTGGGCTTCGCGCTCTTCGGGGGGGGGGCCTGGCTTGGCGCGCTATGCGTCACGGCTCGCTCTGGCCCGCTCTTCGAGGTACTCGCGGCGCCAATTTTATCAGATCGCGCGTGCGTGTGTGACGGTTCTAGTTACCGCGGTCCGTAAGTGCTATAGTGCTCTATACTCTTTTTAGTGTGTTTGGTTCTGACACCCCCTTTTCCCATTGTGTCTTTCAGACGGGTGAATCCATTGGCTTCTCCCGGCCCGGTGTAATTGATAGGGGCCTAGCGGGTCATTAGGGCATCCAGGGTTGCTTATAGCGTAAATCCCTACTGGCATATTGTGCCTAATAATCACCATATGGAGGCATCCCAGGATAATGTTACCGGGGTCCCCTTGGGACAAAACCGGCTGTGTGTAGCGTGTGGGCAGCCTCATGCTGACGCTGACAAGGCATGGGTCTGTGTACCCTGTGCTGAGCAGGTGTTTGCATTGCAATCGGGCCTGCCAGTGGCTGCACCTCGTTTCACTTCACCTACTCCCCCAAGCTTAAATCTCACTCCTGTTGAGTTGCATACTAGTGGGGATTCTCAGCCTGAGGTGTCTTCCACACTGGCTACTGCTGAACAGATTATTGCGAGGTCCTTAGCGCGTAAGGGCCCTGGGAAGAAGCGGCTCCTGACGCCTAATGTTATTGTTTTGCCTATAGGAGCTGAGGAGTTTATGGATCTGTGTGGCTATAACCCGTCTGATGAAGGGGAGCTCCTTTCTGACTCAGGCTCATCTGATGATGGACCAAGGGGTCATGACGATTCTGGCTCTGACCCCCAGGCCCCGGATGACACTGACAGATTATTGACCCAGATCTTTGAGGTGCTGTCTATCTCCCTTCCTGTTGAGGCTCCCAGGCAAAGAGGGGAACCTTTCCATACAGCAAAATCGCATTTGGAATTTCCAGGGCAGGCACATTTCCATAACCTTGTGCTCAAGGAATGGGAGCGCCCCTGTAAACCTCCCGGGGTTCCAAAGAGTTGGGATAGGAAGTATCCCTTTACTCCCGAGGTGGATGCCCAAATCCTAGGGCTATCTAACACCTCTGTCATGCATTCCCCTGATTCTACCACCCTGCGGGATGCTGAGGACCGACGCATTGACCAGCTGGCCTCTCAAGCCTTTGCATGTGCAGGGACGGCGCTGCGCCCGGTCTGTGCCTCTGTTATTACTGCTGCGGCCACTAGATCCCTTATCAGAAATATGATTCATAGTGCCCCTGATGATTTCCCTTGTGAGGTGTTTAATGCACTCTCTGGTTGTGCTGCTTTTGTAAATTTTGTCCTTGCAGCATTGGATGACACCATCAGAATGTGTGCCAGAACTTCTGCCCTCATGGTGGCTATACGCCGCTCTGTTTGGCTGCGCCAGTGGGCTACTGACATGGCTGCAAAGAAGGCCCTCACTGGGCTTCCATTTAAGGGGCTACGCCTGTTTGGGGACCGCCTGGACCTTTTTATTAAAGGAGGTAAGTTACCCCAGCACAGACACCAGTCCCGGCCCTTTCGGGGTCAGGGTTCCTCCTCCTCCCCTTACCATGGGGCAGGACAGGGAAGGGGGGCACCTTTCCCTGGGGCACGGGGAGTTTTCTGGGGTAGAGGCAGAGGACGTGGACGTCCTGGCTCCTCCTGGGGTCCCAAAGCCAAATCTTTTCCCAAGCCCCCTCAGGCATGATGGGGCGCCCTCGCCCATCCGGGTGGGGGGACGGCTGCAGCACTTCGCTCATGTCTGGAGGCTTCATGTCTCAGACCGGTGGATTCAGGAGGTAGTGTCCTCCGGTTACAAGTTGGAGTTTGCTGCCGATCCCCCTACAAGATTCATCAGATCCCGGATTCCTCAGGGCCCTGTGTCAGCTCAGGAGCTAGTGCATGCTGTGCAAGGCCTCCTGGAGCTGGGGGTCATCTGCCAGGTGCCTTTAAGAGAAAGAGGGCAAGTGTTTTTAATCCAACCTATTCACAGTACCCCAATAAAGATGGTTCTGTCAGGCCCATCCTGGGCTTAAAGATTCTCAACAAGTTTGTCAGGGGCAGGCACTTTTGCATGGAGACTCTGCGCTCTGCCGTCAGTTCCCTGCGCAAGGGGGATTTCATGACTTCTGTGGACATCAAAGATGCTTACCTTCATATTCCTGTGTTCCCAGGTCATCACAAGTTCCTCAGGTTTGCTCTGATGGTTCAACATTACCAAGTTGTGGCCTTGGCCTTCGGCCTCACTTCAGCTTCCAGGGTGGTCACCAAGGTGCTGGCTGGTGGGATGTCTCTACTCAGACGTCAGGGTGTCAGCGTGCTTCCCTATCCGGACGACATCCTCATCACTTCCCAGTCTCTACATCAGGCAGAGTTGGATACTGAGCTGGTTGTGCCCATTCTGGGAGTCATTTGGATGGGTGATCAACCACCCCAAGTCCTCACTGTCCCTTTCCTTGGTAACTCCATTCCTAGGAATGAATCTGGATACAGTTCAGGTAAGGATCTTCCTGCCTCAGCAGAAGGTGGACAATCTGATTGCACAGGCTCAGTCTCTCCTAGCTTGTCCCCATCCCTCCATTAGGCAGGGGATGCAGCTGGTGGGCCTGATGGTGGCGTGCTTTGCAGCAGTTCCTTATGCTCAGTTCCACTTGAGGCCTCTGCAACTTCACTTATTGTCTGTATGGGACAAGGACCCGGTGTCCCTGGACAGGGTCTGTGTGCTCTCCCCCCCTGGTCAGGAGGTCCCTCTTGTGGTGGATGGACTCAAGGAACCTGTTGGGGGGCAGATCCTTTCTTGCCCTTCCTGGGAGGTGGGGCTCTCAGGAGGCCCACACTCCTATCTATGTCTTGGAGCTGCGAGCGTTCAGGATAGTTCAGGCTCGCTTGACTACTCATCTTCAGGGCTTGCCTGTCCAGGGGCGCCCGGACAACCAGATGGCAGTTGCCTACATTAATCGTTTGGGAGGGACCCGGAGCAAGGGGGCCGTCCTGGTAGTGTTTCTGATCCTGACCTGGGTGGAGGACAATGTTCCCTGCATATCAGTGGTGTACATTACAGGGGGTGAAAATTCTGCTGGCAGACCCTCTGAGCAGGGGGACCTCTCGCCAGGGAGAATGGTCTCTCTGCAACAGGGTGTTCCAATCTCTGTGCCACCGTTGGGGCCAGCCAGATGTGGATCTGTTTGCGTCCCGTCACAATCACAAGCTCCCGGCCTTTTGTCTCCCTGTCCCAGGATCCTCTGGCCTTGACCTCTTTAGCACTGTCATGGCTGGACATTCAGTTCCTGTATGTCTTTCCTCCATTCCCTCTGCCAGAGCCAGCAATTCTGGTGGCTCCCAGGTGGCCAAGAAGAGTGTGGTTCGCAGACGTGGTGCAGATGGCAGTAGACCAGTACGTTCTGCCAGGGGTGCCAGTTCTGCTCACTCAGGGCCCCTTACGCCATCCCATTTTACAAACTCTGGCTTTGACGGCCTGGCTGCTGAAACCTTCTTGATGGAGAAAGGCTTGTCCGCCCCGGTGGTTGATACCATGGTGAAGGCTAGGAAGAGAACTTCTTCTTCCATCTATTACAGGGTATGGCGTACCTACATTGACTGGTGTGAGTCTAGGTCTCTTCCCTGTCGGGTGTTTTCAGTTCCCAGGGTTCTGGAGCTCTTACAGCATGGGTTGGAGTCGGGACTCCAACTCAGTACTCTGAAGGGTCAGGTTTTCTGTCCTGTCTGTTTTCTTTCAGAAGTCTTTTGCTCAGCATTCTTTGGTTAAGACCTTCTTCCAGGGGGTTACTCTTGTGCGTCCCCCACGTAAACCTATGGTCCCTTTTTGGGATTTGAACTTGGTTTTGTCCGCCTTGCAGGGTGCTTCCATTGAACCTATACAGGATGCTGCTCTGGCTGTGCTTACCCTCAAGGTTGTCTTTCTGGTGGCCATTACTTCAGTCAGGCGTGTGTCTAAGTTGCCGGCTCTGTCTATTGTATGGGTATCCCCCATACTATGAGAGACACCAGGACAAGGTGGTGTTCCGCCTTAAGCCAGACTTTCTGCCTAAGGTGGTGTCTGCTTTTCATTTACATCTAGATTTTGTTCTTCCTTCATTGTGCGCTAATCCTAGCAACGCTAAGGAAAGGGTTCTGCATTCCTTGGATGTGGTCAGGTGTCTGAAGTATTACCTCATAGTCACTGCGTCCTTCAGGAAAACTGATGCTCTTTTTGTGGTCCCTTCTGGGCCCAGGAAGGTTTTGGCTCCTGCCAAGTCTATTATTAGCAAATGGATCCGTCAGGCCGTGATTCAGGCCTATTTTGCTAAGGGGAAGAGTCTTCCCTTTTGCCTTACTACTCATTCTACTCGTGCTATTGGTGCCTCTTGGGCCTTCCAGCACCAGGCTTCTGTTGAACAAGTTGCAAGGCCGCTACTTGGTCTTCTGTTCATACCTTTTCAAAGTTTTACAAGGTTGATGTTTGGGCCTCAGCTCATGCTGTTTTTGGCCGAAGGGTTTTGCAGGTGGCAGTGGTTTAATCTGTCTGCTGTTACCTTTTTTGCTGGGGATCCCACCCTACTTTATGGACACTGCTATTGGATGTCCCAAGTGTAAGTAATCTATCTGGAACATGACGTACTGTATACTAAGAATAATACAATTCTGTGAAATACTCACCTGTAGAATTGGTATTATAAGTAAACAGTACGTCCTGCTCCACCCCACCCTTGGTTTGCATTATTCTGGATCCCCTGTATGGTGATTGTTATTATTTTTATAGTTACCAGTTTGGGTGGTTAAATTCTCCCGGCTTCTCGTTCACTGCTTTTCAATGCTGGAGATTTGTGGGAGGTCCCGGGTATTTGAGGGGCTGGGAGGAGCCTGATTTGCATGTCTCTGCAGTGCAGCGCCATCTGGCGGAGGATAACCCAAGTGTAAGTAATCTATCTGGAGCAGGACGTACTGTATACTTATAATACCAATTCTACAGGTGAGTATTTCACAGAATTGTATTTTAAATAGGCCAGGAGAGGTGACACACTTATTTGATAATTATAAAAAGAAAACCCTGTTTAAAGAGAAAAAAAGGATCATCCACTGAAATGTCTGGGAGAGCGACATGTAATACCTGGCGCTCTGGAAGCCACAGTGTCGACGGTATACAGTGAGCCGTCTGTGATGATGAATCAGTTGCTACGTGTCACTGTTAGTCGCTCACCAGATTCGCTTTGATAAATATGGTATTGCGTACAGCGCCCGGCAGTCACCGTTCGCTACTTGACATTACCTGTCGCTGCCAGTCATTACCTGGTGCTATGGCTTGATGAATAATGCCCATAGAGCAGCCTTAGAATTTACTCAACCTGGCCAGCCATGAGCTGCGGAGACCTGCTCCCCAGGTGCTTCCAAGTTAGTCAGTGGGTCCCAAGTTGAAGACTCACATTATGAAATGCATAAGGCAGAGCCAGACAGCATGATGTAAGGATGTTCTAGCATGGAGCAGGAGAGCAGCAAGGCTCGCAGCTGGAGTCTCGCACATTACCTGTCCCCTTGTCCAGCCGCTGGGATCTGCATAGCTGCTTGTGCAATGTTTGCCATACCTGGAGAGTGAGAGCTTTCATCTAGTGGCATTGTGATTGTGATTAATTTTGTGCAGTTTGCCAAATGCATAGTTCTGGCATTTTTTCATGTGCATATTTTATGTGAATTTGGGGAGTGTTTTTCAATAAATACGCGCATATTTTTGCATGAGCCTTTTAAGCCAAAATTAAAAAGCCACATTAAAGTGGGCCAAAACCTCCAAAAACAGCTCTATTTTGCTCCTCCACCCCAGGTACATTACTTATTATGTCTATACATGTATAATGTACCTTGTTGATTAAAAACACAGACTACTGCTAGTAGTACCACCTGTGGCTTCCCCTGATAGTGGTTGCAGGGGAAACGCAGAAGGGAAGGCCAGAGTTTCAGGGATTAATGAATTGCTGAACTGGAACTCAGGGGGTTAACTCTGGCTGAGTTTGGGAGGAGGCCAGCAGGGAATGTCTGCAGTACTACACCACAAGGCAGCTTCAGTGTGGGGAGTCTGCCGGCAAGTCTGGTTTCGCCATGGTCCCACAGCTACCAAAGGCAAGTGCTGAGCCCAGAGTTCGGTACAGACTGTGTGCAGGAGCAGAGCCAAGAAACTTGAAGTCCAGGTAAGTGCCAAAACAGAGCTGGCCATTCAGAGTTCAGGTGAGTGCAGGAACAGAGCTGGTGTGTAGGGGTTCCAGTGTGTGCAGGAACAGAGCTGGCATGCAAGAACAAGCCCGTAGTATGAAGTTGAATATCTGCAGGCACCATCCCAGTGCCTCATGCCTTTTTTAGGCCACTAGCACCAGGAAGTGCCTGCTGCACATGCTCAATATTGTGGGTGCTTGCGGACCAGCCCGGCCACCATGACACTGTCTTCTCCCAAGGGACGGCCTCTGGCCAGCCTCAGGTGCTGGATGGGTTATTGATACATGGGTTTATGTTTTGCTGTTGATCAAGCAGATATTAAAAGTGGCTTGTGTATTTATTAATTTGGCGTTTCTTCAAGAGTTTCAGGATGTTTTCTCAATATTGGAGGTGGAAACAGATTTAAGTGCTAGTGAGCTCCGCAGGAATAACCATAAAATACTGATAAGTGATTCTTGGGGCAGTTTTTAATTTCCTGTCATTGTCAATGAGTATGTTCTTCAGCTCAGACCCTAGCATTGCAGAGACATATTATGAGCGGGGTGGAAATGGCCACTCTTAAAGAGTTAACAATGAACTTTTAGTATTGTAGGGTCAGATACTGTGTCAGAAGTGGGTAGGACTCCCACGGCCCTGATGCTCAGGCTAGACGTATTATGGAGACAAAACGTGGGCTGTGGAGGGGGGCACAGGTTCTGTGCCAGCCCAGTATTCTCACAAGCACCACAATTCACCAAGAATTCCCTGTTTTGAGTCCATGTCCCCCAGTCTCTGATTCATTACCTAGTCAAAGATTTTATATTCTTGGAACTGTTCCAGCTCATCTCAAATGTATATAAGCTGAACAACCACCCCCTTTGGGTTGGGGGAAGCTTTCCTACCTGATCATTTGTAGTAAAAAAATCAAGTCAGCTGAATTTAGCTGTGTTTTTCTTGAAGATCTTTTGCTAGTTGCTTTCTCGATTCCTGCACCTCTGATCTGCTAATAGATCAAAATATTTAAATGGTATTGTGATTAGTTATGGGACAATACTCGATACCTTTGGAGAAGGATGGGTGGGAACTGGTGTCCATGGTGGAAAATTTAGTGTGGCTTAATTAGCAAAAAAAAGTCCCTCTTTTTCCATCTTGAAAAAAATCTATAAAATATATATATAAAAAAATAGATAATTAATAGTGATAAACTCTTATATGGCAAATATACATAAAATAGATTTATATGATATGGTTCAGTACATAATTTTTTCATTGAGTTAAAGTGGGCCAAAATAGGCCCTGAAGTATCTCAGTATCTCCCCAGGGGAACTCCACATTTTGGATGCCCTGCTGTGTGACCCCCCCCCCCCCCCCCAGTCTTACGTCACCTAGGAGTCCACAGCTGCAGCATCACTCGAATCCTTCTCAGGCTGTGATTGGCCACGTCCGGCATAACTGAATGGCTCAACGTGGCTACGCTAGGATACCATTCAGCACATTAACATGTGTATGCGCCGTGGGTTCTTTGAAAGAGAGGTCCGGCGTCTGGCAGGGTTTCACGCAGATGTGCACTATACTCTGCACTCCTCCCTGCATGTGCAGGCTCTCCTCCGATCAGAATAAATTGTTGTGCATATTAATTCCCTGGTGCTCCCATCGGCTGCACGCACCCGACACCAGCCATTTAGACATGATGCTGGAGGTGCGTACATTGGATAGGCTGGGGATGTCCCTAGAGGCTAATGCACAAGGAACAACATGAGATTTTTGGGGATCCCAGGGGTTTCAAATAGTGGAGCATCCAAAAGTTTTCAACCCCACCCTGAAGTTAGAAAAGACCCCTTAAAGCCCTTTAGCGGCAGACTCACGACTGTGCAATCTGAGCCAGCGTCTGGTGCCAGGGAGGGGATTAATCACAGGCTGCTGGAACCTGCCCTTCTAGTTTAAACTCCATTGGATTAATAAGAATCTCTAGCTTGCTCCCTTCAATAGCCAGGCATCCAAGAGGAGAATGTGATCTGCAATGTATATGGCTCCTGGTGGATGTTGGAACCTGCGCAGCCTCGGACTGCATTACACACACCAGATGTAGTGCCAAATGTTTTGGATTTCTGGAACAGCTGAATCTGTGCTCTCAGCAGTTGTACACTGTTGAGAAACCAGTGCAAGACTTTACTGACACCTGGCCTCTCTTTACCCCACAATGTCCTTCACTTCACACAGAACAAATGAGCTCCTGACCATTCTCCTAAAAGCACTTTACTGAGCACAGGCTGTTTACTGTGTGGAAAACCACGTCATAAGTTCAGAAGCAAGTGACGGAACCCCCAACTTAATTTCCTCCACACGTGTTGGCAGGCCTGGCCTGGCAGCTGGAGGCTTTAATCTCTAACCTATAGCTTCCTCCAGCCCTATTGTCTTCTATTAATAGCTGGCCTGGGGCTCAGCTGGCTGCTTTCTCTTTCAGAATGTGAGCGGTATCTTGTGTGCCGGATAACCCTCTGCACAGGCCACCCAACAACAGAACGGCTGTGGAATAAATTATCAAATAAACCATCCCAAAAAACAAACTATAGTCAGCCATAAAGAGATTCTCTTTCCTGGTGCCTGCTTTTTACTCTATTGATCAATTGATACTTAAAGCTGGACAAAACTCTGGATTTTGACTATACCGGGTTCTGTTTCTTGTCCACATTTGGGATGCCCTGCTGTGTGAAACAGTTTGCAGATATAACTCACCTGTTTCTGGTCCAATGGCTCATGCGCAGGGTCTCATCCAATCAGAACCTTTTGTCACGCCTATATAATGTTTCGAAAACGGTTTATGGTAATCCTGAGCTCGAGTGGATGCATCCCCTGCAGCACATGCGCACCCCCCCCCCCAGGCTATCTACATCAAAAGGCGAAGGGAATGTGGCCGCCTGATGTTTACATCGCCAGGAAGAAGGTTTACGCCACCCCAGGGAGTTTCACACAGTGGGGCATGTAGATTTGGAGTGCCCCAGGAGAAGGCCTGGGATGGCCCCAGTGGGTTTTGTTTCACTTTAAAGTAATTCAACAGACAAATAAAAAAACAAAAGGGTGCTCGCCTTATTCTGGCGCAGCTGATTGGCGCTAGTCTGGTGATCAGTAACTTGCCTGATCACTGGATCAGAGGCTACACTGTATCCCTTGCTCCCTGGGTCACCCCAGGGACTGAACTCCATTTACTTGTGCTTGCGGGCTGGGTCCCACCATCAGTCACAGGGGCATGGCTGTGCGCTCTCTATTAACTACAATCAGGCCTCTGCAAGCTCCCTCTATTGCAATTAATGTAAATGGTGCGACAGCGCTCTCTGTGAATGATGGTGGGTCAGGTTCATGACCCCATGTATTGGCCCCGGAGGGCACAGGGTGCGGCGGCTGTGGCAGGGGCTTGGAATTGACGATCGAGGCTTTTGTACCCTTTTGTTTTTTGCCTGCTAAATCACTTTAAAGAGGAACACCCAAGAAATTGACTTTCTTGGGTTTTGCACCTCTCTGGCAGGGCATCTGGGAGACCCAGCTGTGTGTTCCCCCATAGATCACTAGTAAACTCACCTTTTTCTTATTCCCACAGTATAAGCGTGGGCCATTTAGACAATTAGTGGAGCTGGTTCCATTCATATATTATTTGCTGCACTGAGCTCAGTGCAAAGGAAATCTGAATGGCTGCCTCTAGCTGTGGGCTTGCATGCCCTGGCCATTCAGAGAGGCCTGGTGCAGGGGTGCACCAAGCTAGAAGTATTCTGGGGATGCAGCGTGGGTTTGTGGAAGAGGTGAGTGGATTGGGTGATCCAAGGGGAGGGAGGATCACACAACGGGGCTTTCCAATTTGGGATGTCCCATAAAGAGGTAGATCAACCCCACCAAGAGCCCTATACATTTATTACTTCTTTTTAAAGTGTACCTATAGCCAGATAGGATGTTTATGTCGTTACCTTCTATCCCCAGACCAGTGCCCCAAGGCAGGCCGTCATTTTTTTTACTAAAGCCTTTGGCCAATGTTCATAAGAGCACTAACAGTAAACAGTGACAATAAAACAGTAAGCAGTATTCTGACTCACCAGATGGCAGCAAATGGAATCCTGTAGACAGCTCCACGTTCCTTGTGTGTGTCTGTGTTGGATGTTCTCTTCGCTCCATAGGGCTAGGCAGATAGCTCACTCAATTGTTGGTAGACCAATGATAAGTATTCAAAAGCTTTATTTTGGTACATAATCTTAGTACAGGAGACATGTACTTTCAATGCAGCTGGAAACTTGTGAAATCTATACAGCAACAACAGGTGAAAGAACTATAGCTAAAGACAGCAGCAGCAGCAGCTGTGCACTCCTTGGATGTCAGGGTAAGAATGGCCACCAGGGAGAGGAAGAGGGGAGGAGTTACTTACATCAGAGCAAGACTAAGGGAGCCTGGAGGGGACAAAGGGAATTAAAGACACACTGCTCAGCCAGTACAAATAAACATATATAAACCATTACCCCGGGTAGAATGAAATGTAAGTTGTGGGACATGACACTCCCAGCCCAAAATCTTTAGATTTCACATAAACAACAACATTGTATAAATGTCCATTAAATGTCCAATGGTATACTGGAATGTAAAACCTGTAAGAGAAAAACATGCAATGGCATAACTTCCTTAAGTAACTCTAAGCAGGAAGACAACAATGTTCTTGAAGACTGTTCTTGTGATCAAGGAACTGGAACGAAAAAAGCTGATAATCAAAACAAAAGGAAAAACCCACTCTTTGGATTAGAGAGGTTGTCGTAGGCCAAGGCCTCAAAAACCAGAAAATCCACAGGAAATGTTTAATTCAAAATCCCATGGAAGTGGTAGGGCACAGCCAATGTTCAAAGTTTCTGGTGTGCCATAGCAGGTAATAGAATGAGGTGCTCCCCACCATAGCCTGTGCAGGGTGAATAAGTCCAGTTCATGTGACCTCTTCTCTGGTAATAGGTTTTGGTCCACTAATAACAATGGGCCAGGCTTCCTTACTGGTTGTCAAACTCACCAGCTGGTAGGTAGTGTCAACTTGAGGTGAGGGGGAATCCTCAAAACAGAAAGCTTGGGGGTGACAGCCACATATTGCCACGAAGGCTAGCTGGCTCTGTTGGCGTTGTCCCATGATGAGCTGAATTAAGATCTGTAGCGGTATAGAGCCACAGTGGCAGTGGAGAAACGTTTGACGCATTCCACTCTGTTGCCGACATACACATGAAACTGCTTGGTTTGGTTGTATATATACCCAAGCATGACCTTGCTGTCAATGTAGAAGGTGAATAAATCAATTGCAATGTCCATTTCACCCTTTTTGACTTCAGTGATTTCCACAGCTAACACTGCAGCACAAAGTTCAGGTCTAGGCACAGTGTGGGTTGGTTTCTGAGTTAACTCGGCTTTCCTTAGGAACCAACAGCAAGTTATACTGTGGATTAGTTCTAAGAACTTCAAGTAGGTTACTGTGGCGATGGCTTCATTGGATGCATCTGAGAAGATGTGGACTTCTTTTCTGACAGCGGTGGGAATAGAGCTGGGAGCAAAGCAGTGCGGGACCTGATGTTGTTCCAATCCTTCCAAAGGACTCTTCTATTTCTCCCATCTTTGCTGTTTCTCCAGGGGTAGAGGGGTGTCCCAGTCTATGTTCTCTGTAGTAAGCTGTCCCAGCAGTACTTTGCCCTGAATGGCTGCTGGGCCTATAAATCCAAGGGGATCGTGACAACAGTCAGTACTCCACATTTGGTGGAAACTATCAGAAACTGACACCTGGAGTGTAAAGGTATCCTGCTGGATTTCCCATAGCAACCCTAGGCTGCATTGCATAGGGGGAATATTGGACCCAAGGTTGAGGTCCTTTAAGGTATGATCATCGGATAGAAAGGCTTTCATCACCTTCTGGCTCTTGGAGATGTAAGGTTTAAGGTTTGCCACAGGTAGCATCTCCTGTGATGTGCTGAGGTGGTCAGTTGTCTGTTCAGTTGTGGGCAAGGATTTAGGATCATCTTGCATGTGAAAGTTCAGTTTAACAGACTGACAAGCAGCAGAACCAAACTCCTTCTCAACTTCTGGGACTGTCCTAAGTCTATAGGTTGCTACAGTAGAAGAGGGGTTGTTTCTGAAGACAAGCACTTCCATTTTGAAGTCTGTGACTTCCTTGTCAGTCTTTGCTGAGTAATGTCTCTCTTGGAGAATGGACAGGTAGGTGTGCTACCAAGCTGTTGGAATTGTCAGGTGTAAATTCCTCATCCATAACTTCGAGGACTTCTTTAACTTCTCTAGTAGGCACCAACTTGTTGTTGTCGCTGGTTGTATTAGGCACTGTTGCTCTCAGGTTGTCATCCTGAGGTAGGTTGTTTTGAGGCTCTTGCTGACACTGCTGCTCAGCTTCTCCTTCACGCAGTAATGGTATGGACATGACTCAAGACGGCAGTTGGGACTATTCAGCGTGATCTGCATTTTTAATGAAGTGACTGGTGTAGACTTCTTCATTTTGTCTATGCAAACATTGCCTACGATGACCCAACCTAGATCAAGCCGTTGAGCAAACAGAGCGCCACCCACACCATTCATCTACCAGCGTACCTTGTGTACTTGAAGAATGTCTCTGCCCAGCAGTAGCAAAATCTTGGGAGTCCTTATCGAGAGGTGGTATTTCATGAGCTATTAACCTCAGGTGCGGGTGATGACAAGCGGCCTCTGCTGTAGGGATCTCATCTCTGTTGGATGGTATCTGGTTGCACTCCAGAAGTGTAGGAAAGGGTAGTTCAATATTGTTTTGAACTGGAGCTACCATCAGTCCGTTGTCTCTTCTTCCAGAGACTTTAGCGATGCCACTACAGGTACCCGGAGTGTAAGGATAAGTCTCACCCTTCAGGTTGAAAAAGTCAAAAAGTTCTGATCTTGCAAGCGATCGATTGCTCTGATCGTCCAAGATGGCATAAACCCTTAAAGTCTTTTTTTGGATGGTCTTTAGGGTTTACCTTGACAAGACATATTTTTGAGCACGATTTGTCATAAAGGTCTTCACCACAAACCTCTGTAGACGAAGCAGATACTGTGGTGGGTCTTGCAGGTTGACTTGTATCCTCCCCGCCATGCTGTGACACAGGAGAGGAATCAGCAGGTGGTGCAGGGCTTTGCTCATATTGATGAAGTGCCTGCACATGGTCTTCGCTGTCGCACTCTATGCATTTAATTGCGATTTTACAGTCCTTGGCTATGTGTTCAGTAGATGCACAACATCTGAAACATACTCCAAATTGCTTCAAAAGTTCTATGCGTTCTTTGAGTGGTTTCTTTCTGAAGCCAATACACTTCTTCAGAGGATGTGGCAACTTGTGAATAGGGCACTGGCGGTTAGAGTTCTGGATCTTGACCCCATGATTCTCCTTGTCAGGAGCCGGTGAGGGTGTAGAAAGAATGTCGGTCTTTTTCACCGACACTGGACCCCTGCGGGTTCTGAAGTTGGTGTAGAAGCTGTCAAGTGCAGGATGGGGTGGACCAGGTCCACTAAGTTTACCAAAGGAAATGCTTGGATCGTTCTTAGTCTCTGATGAACTTGCAGAAATAGGAGAACGGAAGAAAGGAGACTTGATATTCCCTTTTATATCTTGACCTAAGTGTAGCCCACCTTTCTTGAAGATGGAACGACAGTTTGGAAACGATTGGGTTTGTGAGGCTGATCTTTGTGAGTTCACGGAAGACCATGTATCTTGCAAACTCTGACATTTTGGATTTCTCTGTCCTTAGGCAGGGAATTGCTGGCTGAGAAGTGACAGATGTGGGAAGGTAAGGAGCTGCAT
This sequence comes from Gastrophryne carolinensis, assembly GCA_027917425.1. Classification (NCBI taxonomy): domain Eukaryota; kingdom Metazoa; phylum Chordata; class Amphibia; order Anura; family Microhylidae; genus Gastrophryne; species Gastrophryne carolinensis. The sequence goes on from CM051239.1 coordinate 115,973,131, forward strand.
GAGCATTTAAACCAGGAACTGTCTTTAAAGTTCTTAGGCTCGGTTCCATGTGCAACTGTAGCTGTGTAGCGATGAGGTGGTTGGTGTCTTGATGGAGCATTGGCTTGGACATAAGTGTCTTTGAAATGAACTTGCTGAGGTATAGGGTGATGACAAGCGGCCTCTGCTGTAGGGATCTCATCTCTGTTGGATGGTATCTGGTTGCACTCCAGAAGTGTAGGAAAGGGTAGTTCAATATTGTTTTGAACTGGAGCTACCATCAGTCCGTTGTCTCTTCTTCCAGAGACTTTAGCGATGCCACTACAGGTACCCGGAGTGTAAGGATAAGTCTCACCCTTCAGGTTGAAAAAGTCAAAAAGTTCTGATCTTGCAAGCGATCGATTGCTCTGATCGTCCAAGATGGCATAAACCCTTAAAGTCTTTTTTTGGATGGTCTTTAGGGAGGGAATTGCTGGCTGAGAAGTGACAGATGTGGGAAGGTAAGGAGCTGCATGAGCATTTAAACCAGGAACTGTCTTAAAGTTCTTAGGCTCGGTTCCATGTGCAACTGTAGCTGTGTAGCGATGAGGTGGTTGGTGTCTTGATGGAGCATTGGCTTGGACATAAGTGTGGGGCCTGGAGTGCAGGAACATGTGAGGAAAGCTCAAGTTGATAAGCGAGTGGTGCATTGTACTGACCTTGAAAGCTGGGTGCTGCCAAAGGATCTGTCCCCTGCCGCTGTGGAGAAATGTCTCTACTATCAGGAACATCTGTAGCACTAAGGGGCGCACAATTTTGACTTAGCACATAGTCCCTTGTGCGCTCAAAAGGATCTTGTGATGACACTTCACTTACACTGACTTTCACTACCACTGATGGCTTGTTCTAAAACCTGCAGTCTAGCTATAGCTGTGGCATGCTCACATTGTTTCTCCATAGCCGCCATTTCTGCACGCTGCCTAGCTGCCTCTGATTCCACCTCTGCCGCCATTACTGCACGCTGCCTAGCTGTCTCCGCCTCCATCTCTGCCTTTTTTTGTGCAAACATTGCTTGGACTTTAGTAGCTGCTACATCTGAGCGAGCCTGTATAAGTTGTTGGCTGATCGTTGAATATTTAGACGATCGTGATTTGGATGATCGTTTTGAACTTTTAGAATGACTAGTGGCCTTAGAAATGTGAGAAACAGTTTCCTGGAGTTGGGCAATTTTTGCTTGAGCATTGGGTTTAATCTCACTAATAAAGCAGTCTCTTTCAGAGTTAAGGTGCTGGAAGCTTTCCAACTCTTTTATTGACTGGTCTGAATTAATTCTCTGTAAAGTGTCAATATACTTCTGACTTAACTGCATATACTTCTCATGAAGTGTGGAAAAGTTGTCTTAGCGCAGCCTCTAACAATGACACATCATTAGCACCCTGGGTAAAGGTAACACGATGGGTTAATATGGCCTCCCATTGCTGGGTGATTTTGGAAAGCAGAACTTGAGTCATATTTTCAATACTTTCCTTTGCTTTTAACCCTTTAAGTGCCAGCCTACCTGGAGTTTTTGTCACACTCTGTTGCCAGACCATTTTGCACTATTTTGCGCTCCCCATGTTCAAATGTGATTTTTGAAGGGATTTCCAGGGATTTTCCAGGAAAGTCTGAGCTTTAACATGAAATGTCTTGTTTGTAATTTTTAGGTGTATTCTCAATATTTTTGGCGAAATATGTGCAAAAAAATAAAAAAAAATCTATTTTTTACAATTTGTAGTGTTTTTTTGTAATAAAAAAATGTAAGTTTGTCAATAAAATCTTATTGCGTGTGAAATCCCAATTTCTCCCGGTTACAGCGGTACCACATATGTATAGGTAGACACCCATTCCTGCCCAGGAGACTCCCCCAAACTGAAACAGAGCTTTAGGGGATTTTCGGAAAAAATACAACTGTGATATGCGCTATGCGCACCTTGCAGTTTTTCCAGAAAAACAATCCTTTACATTTGAAATACCCCCCACAAACTACATATTCTCTGGAAGTACACACCTCAGGCTTTCTATTTGTACCAGGCTTGTTGATGTGGCCACAGTTTTCTAGAAGTAATCCCTCAATGTATTCTTTGGTTGCAAAGAGTTTCCCTAAAAAAAGGATAAAAAAGCAGAACCAAAGCCACATTTTCCTAAAAAAACTATATACAAACAAGAAAAAACAAGTATAATCTGAAAAAGCAACATCCCCCGAACAGAACGATACCAAACATGCATAGCTACTGTCAAGAGAAGAGTTGCCAAACACCCCAAAGTAAAGCATAACGGTAATTTTTCTTGAAAATTTCAGCTCTGTAGACAAAGTGCGCACCTTGCGATTTTTCAACCAAAACAACCCTTTACATTTGGAATATCGCCCATAAACCATATATTCCCTGAAAGTACACATGTTAAGCTTTCTAAGCGTACCCAGCTTGTTGTAGTGGGCTCATCTTTCTGGAATTGATCCCTCAAAGAATTCTTTGGTAGCGCAGGGTTTCCTTAAAAAATGTATAAAAAAGCTGAATAAAAAACACCTTTTCCTAAAATATAAATATGCAAACAAGAAAAAACAAGCTAAGTCTGAAAGCGCAAGGTCCCCCGAACAGAACAATACCCAACATGCAGAGGTACTATTAACCCTTTTGATTGCCAGCCTACTTGAGATTTTATCACCCTCTGTTGACAGGTCATTTTTCCCCATTTTGCGCCATGTTTTGCGACATTTTTGCTGGAATTTTAAGGAAAAATATATATATTATATATATTTTGCAGCAGAGTTTAGGCTTTAACATGAAATGTCTTGTTTGTAAAATTTTATTTATTATTAAGTAAAAAAAAAATCCGACCCCCCACGGGGGATTGGATGGCACCAAATTAAAGAGGAGATCCGGCCAGATCCAACGAGGGGTCAGGTGAGTATTTTTTGGCTGGCTGGCACTTAAGTGACGGAGAGGCAACCACGTAAATTTTACGTGGCTGGCATTTAAAGGGTTAATGTGGGCCTAACAGAGCGTTTAGATCTGTATTTTGTGATGACAGCATAAATCTCTGGGCTGCAGACATTTTTGCTGAAAAAGTAACAACTTGTGAGTTGGCAGGCTGCCCAGGAAGATGCACCTGCTATGTAACGATTTGCTAGAGACGCTGGCTGGGGAGTGACAGATGAAATTGATACATTTGGGAGCTGGCTGTTAGAAGGCAGAAATGAATAGCTTTTCTTGCTTCTAGAAACAACTTGAACTAAGCAGTCTAAATCACATATCCATAAATGCACTTCAAAAATCTTTCACGGGCACACAGATGAATATAGGTTACTTGTTATTAGCTCCTATTATACAGTTAGCTGTGCTGTGGCTTATCAAGCTGTAATAACTCAGGCTGGTAAATTAAGACCTTTCCTGTGATGGCTTGAGTCACACAACTAGCTCTGTAGCTAAGCTGCACATGAGCTGCTGGAGAATCTTAACAGATGAAATACAGTTCTTTCACTATTCTGACTCACCAGATGGCAGCAAATGGAATCCTGTAGACAGCTCCATGTTCCTTGTGTGTCTGTGTTGGATGTTCTCTTCGCTCCATAGGGCTCGGCAGATAGCTCACTCAATTGTTGGTAGACCAATAAGTATTCAAAAGCTTTATTTCGGTACATAATCTTAGTACAGGAGACATGTACTTTCAATGCAGCTGGAAGCTTGTGGTGAAATCTATACAGCAACAACAGGTGAAATAACTATAGCTGAAGACGGCAGCAGCAGCTGTGCACTCCTTAGATGTCAGGGTAAGAATGGCCACCAGCGAGAGGAAGAGTTACTTACATCAGAGCAAGACTAAGGGAGCCTGAAGGGGAAGGCACACTGGGTAGAATGAAATGTAAGTCGTAGGCCATGACAAGCAGTAAAATGTCGGAAGGCTGCCGTATGTTAATTCAGTTCCAAGGTAAATGGCCAAAGAATGGCAGTATTATAACCGACAAGGCTGAACCCCAATGCTGAGCTGTATTATTACTGGAAAGCACCAGGGAGCAATATGGCCAACCACCAACATCAAACTGCTTCCTGTTAGTGTTTTTATAAATATTGGGCAAAGGCTTTAATAAAAAAAAGAAACACAGGCCGTTTTAGGGCACTGGGTTGGAGATAGATGGTGATGACATAAGGTAATCCTATACTCCGAAAGGAAGTTTAACTATTCTCTTCTGAGAGATCAGACAATCAGCAGTCAACTGTGCGGCATTTAAAGGGAAAGTATTTGTAGCAAGTGTATATTATTCTATGTCAATAGGATGTCAACAAGGTGCTGAGCTTTTTTCTAATGTTAGCAAATGTGTATCTTAAAAAAGCAGTTTTCATTACCTGCAGTCTGCTGCTATTAGAAACCGTATACCAAGATCTACAAGCATAAGCACTGTACATATAAAATGATGACTTTCCCATTAATGCTTCCCAAGTTGCATGGCATTTATGTTTAATTGTAATCTTCAGCATGTAAGGGCCACCCCGCATCAGTCACAGTGCAGTAAATGGAGTGGGTGTTCTTTATTTATTGATTGACACAGGGGCAGTCCTAGGTCTTAAAACAACTCACCTAAATGCTGAAATCCTCCCCTGATGCTGACATGCTCTCTATGGCAGCTGTAGACTTGAGTGACAGACCAGTAAAGTCACACTGCTGCATGGGATTGGGCGACTGACCGGTCAAGCAAAGTCCCAGCTTCTGTGCAGATTGCCTGCCCCCAGTGTTTTTTATGTTATTGCCCAAATTGGGCTGCCTTTATGGGGAGGGAGGGGTGGCTGGATTGTTTTTCCAAAAGTCTCTAAGGGCTGGCAGAGGTAACTAGAAGCTGCCCTTAACTAAATGCCACTTCCGCACTGCTGATCGCCCTTTCCCAGCCCTGGTTTGTGAAGCTGGAAGCCGAGTTTCTGGGCTGTAGCTGGCAGTTGGGCATGGCATCTTTAAAGCGAGCTCCAATTGAAAAAAATAGGCACCTCCATACATGAAAGTTCTTGATGTATGGATGTGCCCATTGTTACCAATGAGAGCCAGCTGTAGGCAATCCAAATCTACCTACTTAAAAAGACCTCCGTCCTAACCATGGCAGCACAGTTCCAGTTCTCATCGGTTCTGAGAACTGCTACAATTTTAACAACTGATTCTGCAGAACCAGAGAGAACCTGCTGAATCCCACCCCTGTTGAGCAGTGGGTCCACACATAGCAGCAGTATATTGTAGAGAGCTATTATAGCGATGTGACATTTCACAAAAGACAAGGTCACAGCGAGGTGAGACTTACACACATCACACAAGAGCAGGTAATGCCACTAGCAATTCTGTCTGAATATTGTGTGACATCACAGGGGAATAAGAGCGTAAATAGGGCTCCATTCTTTAAATAGGTAAAAAGCCATTGTATAAGCTCCAGGTGCAATAGAGAGAATAGAAACCAGCATTAATAAAAACTATGCAAGCTTAAGCCTGCTTTTCCACAAACTGGGGCTTTTTCCAAAACTCTTGGGCACTCATGTCATCATTACTTTGGGCATTTTAACTAAAGAAATGTATACACTCCTCTACATTGAAATGTCAACACCAAGAAGAAAAAGTCTAAGCATGTTAATGCTATAGACATGTTCAACGAATTGCAAATGATTAAAAAAATAGAAAATATATTCAAAACCTCTGTTTACTCAGTATTGAGTAGGAACACCATGTACAGAAATTGATGCCCTGGCTGAGAAATGTTATGCCATGCTGGGCATGCAAATAATCATCATTGGCTGCTAGCAGCTTCCTTTACAATTGGTACTGTAGCTGTATTGTCAACTGGGCAAAAGCTATATCTCACAGATTTGGATACAGTTTTAAGCCGTTCCCCGTCAGCCTGCATAGAGTCACCCTCTGTTGCCAGGCCATTTTGCACTATTTTAGCAGTGTTTGGCCTTTAACATGAATGTCTTGTTTAGAGTTTTCTCAATGTTTTGGGGTGAAATGTGTCTAAAGAAATTACATTTTGTAGCTTAGCTTTTTAAATAAAAATTTTTTCAAGAAAATCATATTGCATGTAAAAGCCACAATCCTCATGGTTAAAATGGTACCACATATGTATCAGTTGACACCCTTTCCTGGCCAAGACACACCCCAAACTGAAACAGCACTTTATAATTGAGATCCCCCCCCCCATAAACTATATATTTTCTCGAAGTAGATACCTCAAGCTTTCTAGGCCTACTAGACTTGTTGTGGATGCAGTTTTCTGGACGCAAACCCTTGAGGAATTTACTGGTTGCACAGGGTTTTCTAAAAAAATCTAAATAGAATACACATTTTCCTAATATCACAATATGCAAACAAGAAAAAACAAGGCAAATCTGAAACCATAAGGTCCCCCTGAACAGAACAATACAACATATGCATGGCTACTTTTAACCCTTGAGATTTTATCACCCTGTATTGCCAGGCCATTTTTCACCATTTGGCATGTTAACATGAAATTTCTTATTTGTAATTGTTTCAGTGCTTTCACAATAATTTTGGGTGAAATATGTGAACAATTTTTTTATTTTGTCATTATTTTCAATCATATTGTGTGTAAAAGCCCCATTTATCCCTATTACAAAAGGTACCACATATGTATCGGCAGCCCCCTATTCCTACACAGGAGACATTTTCATATAAAATACTACTATATGCAATCAAGGGTTAAACCTTTAAAAAAAACGACATGGGGTCCCCCCTCCCCAGTAGAACCAGTTTTGGCACCAGATGAAGGCTACCAGCCCACATAGCCCTCAGGGCTGCAACCCCCTGGGCTTTGGGAATGCAGATAAGGGGGCATGGGGAAATGGCAAGTCACCCGCTTGCCGCAGGCCAGCCCCTCCTGCCTTGTGAACTGGTATAGGGGTCGCAAAGACTCCTTACCAATTCATCAAATCACTGATAGCTATGTCCTGCACCATCCGCTGCTGCACTGACAGGTAGAAGTTTTCGTGGAAGCCAGGCACAGGGCAGAGGATCGGATTCCCCTGTTCCACACTCGACTTCCACTGATCACTGCTGCCTTCTGACAGCTCTCCTGTTGTCAGAAGTCCTTTTATACCGGCAGACATCATCTCACTTTCTGTATCAAAGGTCTTTCCCTGGCGAGATGTCAGAAGCTGCCACGAGGGGCAGGGAACGAGCATTCACTGGCCCATTGAAAACCCCGGGGAACTGGATCACACCCCACTTCCCCTTTAATTCTTACGATCAGGTTACTCCACCAGCAGGTGGCGACGTTGCAGGGAGAAGTCTTGAAAACGAGCCCCTTCTGGCCTACATATACCTGGGACCTGCCACTTAATACCAGTGATTTAAAAAGCAGAAAGACAAGGTACCAGGAAATCCAATGGTAACCTCAAAATAAAGAAAAGCTTCACCATATAAAGGATCCAGGATACCAAAAAGGGCGGGTGAAGCGGGGTGTGTGGCACACTGACAATATACATTTTTCAGGTGAGTACTCACAAAATGGTATTATTCTCAGTGTGCCACACATCCCGCTTCCCCTTTAATTCTTACGATCGGGACATCCAAAAGCAGTGTCCACAAGGGATGGGTATCCGAAGGCAAAGTGAAGCATAACTTAAATGACTGCAGTCTGCAGAACTTTGCGGCCAAACACAGCATCCACTGAGGCCCGCACATCAACCTTGTAAAACTTAGAAAAAGTAAACAGAAGACCAAGTAGCAGCCTTACAAACTTGTTCAACAGAAGCTTGGTGCTGAAAAGCCCAAGACGCTCCAACGGCGCAAGTAGAATGAGCAGTGATACGAAAAGGGGGAACTTTCCCCTTAGCAGAATAGGCCGCAATAATGGCCTGACGTATCCATTTGCTAATGGAATATTTGGCCGGCGCCAAACCCTTCCTAGGCCCACAGGGCACAACAAAAAAGGCATCAGTTTTACGAAAAGGAGAAGTAATAATCAAATAGTACTTAACACAGCGTACTGCATCCAAACAATGCAAAACCCTCTCCTTGTCATTCTTAGGCTTAGGACACAGGGAGGGAAGAACAATATCCTGATTCAAATGAAAAGCAGAAACAACCTTAGGAAGAAAGTCCGGTTTGAACCGAAAGACTACTTTGTCCTGATGCCTCTCAAAGTAGCAAAGGGGGGGTGGCAGCCGCTCAGACCATTTTATAACTAACCTGGGAGGTGCACGTTAGCAGGGCAATTGGGATACAAAAGTCTTAAAGGAGCCACAGCACTCAACCCTGTTAGCTTAGGGCCAGCCTATAATCTGTCTCTAAAACTTGGTTAAAAACAGAGGACTCGGTCACACACATCTGCAGAAGTATGCTTAAGCTGCACCACTACGCCAAAGTGCCTCTGTGGGGTGCAGTCCTAACTCTAATCTTTGAGAGCCCCATTTGGGACATACAGTGCAATAGATAAATTGGGAGCAGGCTTATGACAGATTATAGGCTGGCCCGCAAGCTAACAGGGTTGAGTGCTGTGGCTCCTTTAAGACTTTTGTATCCCAATTACCCTGCTAACGTGCACCTCCCAGGTTAGTTATAAAATGGTCTGAGCGGCTGCCACCCCCCCTTTGTTTCTTTTGAATTTGTGCAAGCACATGGTGTGTGGGGTCTAGGCTGTATTGCAAGGTCTTTGACCCTTCCACCCCATGGCTTGCACTTGAGAGGTTTAGGGCAACCTCAGGTAAGGCTGCTCCCAATTTATCTATTGCACTGTATGACCCAAATGGGGCTCTCAGAGATTAGAGTTAGGACTGCACCCACAGAGGCACTTTGGCGTAGTGGTGCAGCTTAAGCATACTTCTGCAGATGTGTGTGACCGAGTCCTCTGTTTTTAACCAAGTTTAGAGACAGATTATAGGCTGGCCCGCAAGCTAACAGGGTTGAGTGCTGTGGCTCCTTTAAGACTTTTGCCTCTCAAAATAGGGCGCCTGAATAGACAAGGCCGCCAACTCCGAAACACGCCGAACCGAAGTGATAGCTACCAAGAAGACAATCTTCTGAGTCAGGGTAGACAAAGCAATATCTTGCAAAGGCTCAAAGGGAGGAGCCTGAAGAGCAGAAAGAACTAAATTCAAGTCCCAAACAGGGAGTAATGGTTTCCTGGGAGGCCGCACATGCGTAACCCCCTGGAAAAAAGATAGATAAGGCAGAAACCTGCCCTTTCAGAGTACTCAGCTGAAGACCAGAGTCCAGCCCTGATTGTAAAAACTCCAGAATCCTGGAGACCGAAAAGACCCTACAAGGCAAAGATCTAACCTCACACCAAGCGATATAGGCTTTCCAAGTCCTATAGTAGGTGATAGAAGAAGACCTCTTTCGGGCACCGATCAGAGTTTTAATATCCGAGTCAGACAGACCCTCCTCCTTCAAGATGGAGGTCTCAGCAGCCAAGCCGTCAAACCCAGCGTTGGTAAATTGGGGTAAGACAGCCGACCCTGAGTGAGCAGATCGGGCCGAAGAGGCAGAATGAGCTGATTCACTGTCAGCCAAACGATGTCTGCGCACCATACTCATCTTGGCCATCTTGGGGCCACGAGAATGGCGGACACCCTTTCCAGAACCAGCTTCCGTACCACCCAGCCTAGCATGGGTATCGGAGGAAACAGGTACAGAAACCCCGGGTCCCCCCAGCTCAGGGATATGGCTTCCGCCGACAGAGCCAGAGGATCCTGGGAGAGCGACACAAAGATTGGGAGCCTGCAATTTTGACGAAAGGGAAACAGGACCACCTCCGGTGTCCCCCACCAGAGCGGACTGCAGACTGCCGAGAGACAAGGAACATGTGCCTTCGCCCAGGTCAGGATCAGGGACACCACTCTGAGGGCACCCAGACTGCAAGTCCCTCCCTGATGACTGATGTAAGCAACTGCTGTTTGATTGTCCGAGCGAAGCTGAACCAGAAGGACCAGACCCTGATGAGACAAAAGAGCCAGAACCAGACGGAAGGCTCTCAGCTCCAGAACAGACGGCCGAGGGTTGGAAAGAAGGACCCAAGCAAACTCCTGAATCAGACAAATTTTGGACTGAGTGAGAAACACCCTGTGTTGACCGGAATCCGACCGCATTCCCAGAAAGGACACCACCCTGGCCTGAGCAAGGGAGGACCTGGGAAGGTTGAAAAACTTCAGATGCAGGACGGGGCAAGCCGACCCATCCTTCTTGGGGGCTGCGAAGAGAATGGAGCAAAAACCGAGGCCCACCTCTAAGCGCAGCACCGGCCGGATGCCCGCCATTTCCAGGAAAAACCGTGAAGGAGGGCGAGACTCGAACTCTGGTTTGTAACCGGGCGACACCCCCTCCCAGATCCATGTGTCCGGAATCTCGCGGCCTTAAACCAGGGAGAAGTGTCGCAATCGCCCCCCCACCCGCACGGGTGAAGGCAGCCCCTCATTGCTGAGCGGGCTTAGCAGTAGGTTTGGGCTTGGCGCCCCAGGACTGACCGGGACGGCCACGACTTCTTCCCCGGGACCAACCTACACTCCCGGTAACGGGAAGGGAAGCCCCTCTGCTCGCTCTGGCTCCTCGAAAAGGAGGGACTAAAGGAACTTGCACCCCGAAAGGAGCGACGAGGCTTCTTGAATTGAGGCAACTTACCATCCTTGGTAACAGCATCCAATTTCTCGCCAAAAAGGCGTAAACCTAAGAAAGGTAGCGCTGTAAACGCCCTTTTAGAGTTAAGGTCCGCCGTCCACTGGCGCAGCCATATAGACCGACGAATAGCCACCAGCAATGCCGCTGTCCTGCTACTCGTCGCAAGAGCATCGTCCTGAGCGGTCAGGACAAAAGAAACAAACGACTCACACTGCTTGAGAGAACTAAACATATCACAAGCGGGATCAAGATCTGCGTGCAGACCCCTAATAATGGATCTAACTGCCAGCAGAAGAAGCGCCGAAGCACAAATTGGCCGTAGTGTCGGCCCGGCACTGTTAAAACCATGGCGAGCCAATTGATCAATCCGACGATCCTCACCATCCTTAATGGTAGTGGTGTCAGAAAAGTGCAACGCAGCCGAGCCAATCAGCCCTAACACAGGGGTATCGACATCGGGGGCACTGACCAAAGCTTCAAGTCCTCCGGAAAGGGATAACGCTTATCCCAATTAGGAGGAGTTCCAACCAGGCGCGCGGGTTGTTCCCATTCCTTAAGGACAACCCTCTCAAAGTCCTGTTGCCTGGGAAACACCAAACGCGGCTGGGGTACGTCAAACAACTCACCCTTTGGCAGAGGGACCACCGCAGGCGGATCCAAGGCCAAAACTTTAAACATTTGAGCCAAAATGGAAGGAGTGTCAATGGACACCCCCACAGCCTGATCACCAGCAGTGTCAAACAATAGCTGGCCTGCAGGCTCATCCGACGCCTCAAGGAGTTCCCCCTCCTCATCAGGGGGACAATCGGACCAATCCAAAAATTCAGGTACCTCACCCTCCGAAGCAGGCACTGCCAGAGAAAGGTGCTTCCGCTTTGCCGTAGTCTTCTGAGCCACTGAAGCGGAAATTATTTTCTCGAGGTTGGCTAACGGTGCATGCACCCCGGAATGTGAATCCCCATTTTTGACAAATGTCACACGGGGTCCGGAATAGGTTGGGGGGGATAGGAGATGACGGAAGTTGCGAGGAGCCAGAAGCAACGGACTGGCGCGCAATGTTCTGCCTTGCACATGGAACGCATAATATGACATCATCGCCTGGGAGCGGAGCCCCACAACCCCCACACAGCCTGGATAGCCCCGAAGAGCCATTTCCGGTAACGTTGGAAGCCTCCATATGGTGAATTTGTGGTATTCGCAACAACCCAGGGTTTTACGCATTAAGCAACCCGGGATGCCCCTTTGTAATTAAAGTCCCGGAAGTGGGAGGATTTTTTTTTTTTTAAGCCTAGGAAAATCCCAATTTAGAGACTAAGACTAGCCAGGTATAACAGACCGGGAGAGCCACTGCAGTGAGGGGATCCCAGAATCTGTGGGGGAAAAGAGACTATGAATAGTTTAAACATCATGAATAAAATATACATGACACATGCCATTTCAAGGCAAGAGAGTGCATCAAAAAATAATATATATATATATATATTACACACACATACCCAAATACAGGCATTTGACCCATACATAAGCAGAAGTGCCCCAGGAAAAAACGCTATACATGGCAGGCAATAACAAAGGACGGCCCCACGTGCGCAATGGTGGGGACCGTTTACCTCTACAGCTCAAGCCGCACTAGACCCTTCCCCCACCGGCTTCAGCACACCTGTTTCTAATGAGACGGGGAAGTGAAGGGCGGGCCCGGACACAGCAAAAAAAAAGGGAAAATTTGAAAGTGCAACACAAAGGCCCCAGCAGCCCAAGCCACGCGCCGCCACCGCAGCGCTGCCCTGCCAAAGCATTTCCACACATAACACTAAGTAAAGCACCTCATGCAACACGCACCCCCCCCTTCCATTTAGCGAAGGGAGAAGGGACCGAGCGGGAGAAGGTGGCCAAAGGGAACATCGGGACAGGGGCATCCCAAATCCAGATCACCATGCCGGATAGCCGCATTGCCCCACAAGTGGGGTCGAGCGGAGGAGATAAGCTCCTAGGCACCTAAAGTGCCATCTACCTTTGCCCAGCCAGCAGCTTAGGCTGGGAGGCTTCCGTTTAACTAGGCATAACCACAATAGAACTGGGCAGAAATAGACCAAAAGGGGATGCCGGGTTTGACCCCGGCTACCTGCAAGCAGGAGACTTCTTTCTTCTGTCTTGTCGCTTCATGCAGAGAGAAAAAAAACTGGTATTAAGTGGGAGGTCCCAGGTATATGTAGGCCGGAAGGGGCTCGTTTTCAAGACTTCTCCCTGCAACGTCGCCACCTGCTGGTGGAGTAACCCGATTGTAAGAATTAAAGGGGAAGCGGGGTGTGTGGCACACTGAGAATATTCCAAATGTAAAGGGTTGTTTTGGTTGAAAAATCGCAAGGTGCGCACTTTGTCTGCAGAGCTTAAATTTTCAAGTAAAATTACCGTTACGCACATGCTTTACTTTGGGGTGTTTGGCAACTCTTCCCTTGACAGTAGCTATGCATGTTGGGTATCGTTCTGTTCGGGGGACCTTGCTTTTTCAGATTACTTGACTTGTTTTTTCTTGTTTGTAGTTTTTTTTTTTAGGAAAATGTAGCTTTGATTCTGCTTTTTTATCCTTTTTTTTAGGGATTTCACACGCAATAAGATTTTATTGACAAACACATTTTTTATTACAAAAAAAAAACCACTACAAATTGTACATTTTTTTTGCACATATTTCACATTTTTGCACCTAAAAAATGACAAACAAGACATCTCATGTTAAAGCCCAGACTATGTTGAAAAAAACAATATATAATTTTCCTAGGAAAAAAAAAAAAAATCACATTTGAAAATGGAGAGCGCAAAATAGTCAAAGGGTCAAAAAGGGACAAAAACTCCAGGTAGGCTGGCACTTAAAGGGTTAACCCGCCCTTGTTGTTGGTTAGAAGTAGGCACTTTCTCACCAGTGATGGCAACAATGCGTTAAGGTCACTAGACCAGAGGTTCACCTACACTCAGTGTGAGAAACATAAAATAAAATAAAGTCAATATAACTTTCTGCCTATTCTGATAGCAGACTAGCTGTTCAATGTCCTTCAGCAAACCAATCTCAAGACTCGGCATTGTTGCATTTTCTTCTACTCTTGTCACTACTCATGTGTCAATAGAAAACTCACCGAACCCAGAATTTGTATGTTAAGATGGCACCAAACAGCCATTTTTTTATCACAGTAGCACATTCAGGCAATGCAGAATGCCCACAGAGCATGAACAATATTGTGTTGTCGTGTTCTTGGTTACTGGGCGGCTTTGGAGAAAAGGAAGTACCATTAGATCCACAAGCGAATCAATGACATGCCCAGCTGTTAGTGTACCTAAAATGAAGACCACTCCACACCATGCCCTATGGTCTTCAGACCAACCTCTGGTGTCTGAGACAAGAGGATAGACCAATCGAGCTGCTATTGCTTTGCAGCTTTGCACAATATTAGCCTTTAAAAGCAGTGATCTCTGGCTCGTAGGCTAATGTCGTGCAAATGCCTTCTGATGCCTACAATGTTTGCCACCCTGGGCTTGGGATGCAACAGTCAATTTCACTTGCAGTATACTATGGATCACTTCACAATAGTACTTTTGTGCAACAGTTTACCTCAGCACATCTTTTGTTGTTATTCCATTTCATTATGGTTCTCCCATCCACCGGGAAACACAGCATTGACATCTTGACTCTGGAGCATAATAAACTGCCGGATTGATAAGACATGGTCTCCCTTTTAAAGGATTCTGTCCCACTCAGTTTACAAGTGGTGATAACTGGCACATCGACCGACAGGGAGCATCACACAATCATCCCACACCAGATTTTTGAGGTTCCATTTACCTTCACCATGATTTATTGAAAAGCCCAAACCCTTAAAAAACTATTAACCCGCATCTAAAATTAATATATTTTACGTTTTTAGTCCCTTATTCTTTCCCCCACTGGGCTGCAACTCTTGTTCAGGACTTTAGGATACGGGCGCCGCCATTTTGACTCAGAAGCATCACACTTACTGAGAGGAGAGTGGGATAAAGTACAGGGGGTGGGGTTATAGCTGTGCTTTGCTCAGACAGAGCAGAGCTGGGGTCAGGAAAAGGTCAGCAATCCCCGAATGCAGATCAGCACAGTCAGAAGGCACTTGTTTGCAGGCTGCCTGATGCTCTATGAACCACCATCTTGGATGTTTAAAGGCTCATAACATGCAGTAGATGCAGGTAGGATGATTTTTAATATGAGCAATCTGTATGTACAGGGTGGGGAAACATAAGATAAACTCTTATTCAGGGTGAAGGTCCGCTTTAGGACACTTCAACCAGACTTTTTGCTTTTCCCACATGGCACAGATTGGAGCTAGGTGCTGTAAAATGTGATCCAAATCTTACTACTCCCTAGATTTGCATGGTCTTACGACTTATACTGCTTGCTGTTGCAATTGTAAAGTTTAGTGTAAAATACATGGTTGCTGCCATGTTGCGCTTCCTCTTTAGCAGCAGACAGTATCCCCTCCCCATGACTGAATCTAATATGGGGGGGTGAAAGACCTGGCATATGGCTGGCACCAATACCAGTGGTCCTGATCCATTTGCAGAAAACAGGAGGGCTGGGGTAAAGGTAGCTACCCCAGCATACACAATAGCCTTGCCACCCAGGACAATCACCCTTGCCCTAAATAGGACTAAATAATGGTAACTCACACAAAATAGAGAGTTTCTGTGTCAGTGCTGCCGCTTGCTTTCCTGTTAAACTGGAACAACACCCATTTTTAAAAATATGTTTGTTTTTCCTTGCATGAGGGAAATTCCCAATTACTGGTGCCCACCACTCTGTAAATCACTCTAAAAGCAAAAATGTAACATTCTAAATTGATTCCCTGGAGAAATATTGAGCCCTGAAATTAATGGCTGCGATGGCCATTACCATTCGCTAGCAAAGCAATTTGACAGTTAAGATCTGTGCTATATTAGACTTTACAGGGAGGTTGTTGCTAAAATCTTTGCTATACTGGCTTTACAGCAGAGGGGGCATCCCTATTGTGACCCAACCACTGCACTGTAAAGCTTAATATAGTTTAAGATCAAAGATCTACAACAAAAGTTAAGCAAAAAAGGTTGTAACTTTATTCTTTTAATCTTAACGTAAAATATAATTTTGGCTAAAGTTGGGCTTTAAAAGAAATCCATGTGTCAGAAAGAAAGCGAGCTGAAGGAAACAGAGAGCAAAGAACTGTGCCTGTAATTTTTTCTATTATTTCAACCTCCTGGCGCCCTGTAATTATTGCTGCTGCGGTGAGCTTCAACTCTACTACAAACTTTTAATGCAGAATGAGCTGCCAAAGGAAACCACTTCACTCATTAAACATGTTCAGACCTGAAATATAAAAGCTGCCTTCTTCACAGTGCACTGCCAGCCTGCCTTTTTTATGCAGAGGGTGCAGAGATTCAGAAAGCCTTTTAAATGATTTCATTAAAAAAAAATAATCATTCTAAATACAGACAGATTCTTTTGTTTTCTGATCCTATGAGCAGGATGCGGCTTAAAAAATTCAGGGGCTGGAGGACAAGGTCATCTCTAAATGAACAGAATTTAAAGCTAGGTACAGATAATTTTTTAAGTTCACAGATCAAACTACCATGTGCCAAAAGTCCATTATACTTTACTGTCCTCCTGGGCAGGGCTATTATCAGGAAATGTGTATCCGATATAGTCAAAACCTACCTCAATTTCCAGACATGAGGATTGCACAGGGTTTGATGCTTTGGCATTGTTCAGGCAAAGTGTAAAAATACAATTCTGTGATTACTCACCTGTAGAATTGGTATTATGAGTATACAGTACGTCCTGCTCCAAATCTAATACTTACACTTGGGATATACTCCGCCAGATAGAGCTGGACTGCAGAGACATCGAAAATAGGCTCCTCCCGGCCGCTCAAATACCCAGGGACCTCCCACAAATCCCCAGCATTGAAAAGCAGTTAATGAGAAGCCGGGAGAATTAAACAATCCAAACTATCAACTATAACAATGATAACAATCACATACAGAGGATCCAAGATAATGCAAAACAAGGGTAGGTTGGAGCAGGACGTACTGTATACTCATAATACCAATTCTACAGGGGAGTAATCACAGAATTGTATTATTCTTAGTATACAGTACGTCCTGCTCCAAATCTAATACTTACAGTTGGGACATCCAATAGCAGTGTCCATAAAGTAGGGTGGGATCCCCAAGAAAAAATACAATTCTGTGAAATACTCACCTGTAGAATTGGTATTATACGTATACAGTACGTCCTGCTCCAGATATAATACTTACACTTGGGTTATCCTCCGCCAGATGGCGCTGTGCACTGCAGACATGCAAAAACAGGCTCCCCCCGGCCCTTCATATACCCAGGGACCTCCCACAAATCCCCAGCATTGAAAAGCAGTGAACTAGAAGCCGGGAGAATCCAACCACCAAAAAACAACTGGTAATGATAACCATAACAACAATCACCATACAGGGGATCCAGAATAATGCAAAAACCAGGGTGGGGTGAAGCAGGACGTACTGTATACATATAATACTAATTCTACAGGTGAGTATTTCACAGAATTGTATTATTCTAAGTATACAGTACGTCCTGCTCCAGATATAATACTTAACACTTGGGACATCCAATAGCAGTGTCCATAGAATAGGGTGGGATCCCCAACAAAAAGGCAACAGCAGACAGTTGAAAGCACTGTCACCTGCAAACCTCGCTAGAAAAGCGACACGAGCAAAAGCTCTAACGTCAACATCCAAACAACCTTTGAAAGGGTACGAACAAAAAAACAAAGTAGCGTTCAAGCAACCTGTTCAACAAAATCTGGTGCAGAAAAGGCCCAAGGATACCAAGGCACCAGTGGAATCGGAATAGAGGGAGAAGAACTCTTCCCCTTAAGGAATAGGCCCAAGTAACAGCCTAATAAGATCAAAGGCTAATAGTAGCCCAGGAAGAGGCCAAACCTTCCCCAGGACCAGAATGAACATCTATCCAAGTAGAAGCTAGGCCCAAGGCCGCTTAACCCCTGGAGGCAGACGAGATCAGGCACATCCAGATGTAGGTGCCCACAACCCCAAGGAGCATCAGTCCCCCTAAGGGACAAGAGACAATCCAGGAAAAAAATTCCAGCACCTATTGAGGGAAAATAGATTCCCTTGCCTCAGCGTTACAATGAACAAGGCCCAGAAGAATGACAATATCTTTAATACCTGAGCCTAAGACACCACCTTAGGCAGAAGATCCGGCGTAAGGCGGAACACCGCCTCATCTCGGTGTAATACATCAAAGAACGAGGGCTAGCTTATGGATAAGAACAGTCAGACAGCATCCGGAATAGAGCCAAAGGGGAACACCCCTCAAGGCAAAAACAGAATAGAAATTAAATCCCAACAGGGGCCCTAGAACTACGTGGGGGATGCCGCTGAGCAATCCCTGAAAGAATGGTCAAGCCAGGCAAAGAACTGAGTAAAGACTTCTGCAGAAGACGGACAGGGCAGAGCCCGGGGCACCGAGTAGGAGAGCCAACTCCAACCCATGCTGTAGCAACTATATAACCCTGGGAACAGAGCGCGGCCACATGGGAGAGACCAAAACTCACACCAATCAATATGGGTAAACAATACCCCACAATAGACGGAAGAAGAGGAGGAAAAAGCCAACTCCTAGGATTCCAGAAGTCACAGACACCCAGCAGATACGCCCATCTCCATCAAAGTGGATGAATCAACTGTCAGACCATCCAGACCAGTCTGTAGATGGGGGTGAAATAGAAAAGGGAGGCCTGAATGAGCAGGTCAGCACTCCTGACAGGACGTACAGGTCCGCTGTTCACAGAACCACATCTGCAAACCACACTCCACTAGGCCACCCAAGGGCCGCCAGTGTCACTGGTTCCCCCTTCCGGGGCAAACTTGCACAGAACCCTGTCAAGCAGGGTGAATGAAGATAAGACACACAGAACAGAATGTCCAGCATAAAATACTAAGCCTCATGACCAAGGTCAGAACAATCTGAGACAGGGAAACAAGGGCCTAGAACCTATGATAGTGACGGGCCCAGAAAGATCCACACTAGCCGGATCACATAGAGACACAAGAATTAGCACATCCTGTCGCAGAAGGACATCCACAGGAGCGAATATCGCAGATATGCAGGGAACGCCGTCCTCCACCCAGATCAGGGTCAGATACCCTCCTGGGGGATCATCCTGCTTCCGAGTCCACACAGATAATTAATACAGGCCACTGTCAGACAGACCAAGGAGCCCCCAAAAAGGCAGATCCCGCAAGGGAGAAGTCCAGCGAGATAGAGCCAACCTGAAGGCCTACCGCTTCAAAAATAGACAGGTGAATGGACCCCTAAAGGTCCCACCTCCCCCGGAACCACAGGGGAATTTAGAAGAAAAAAGTCCCCCCTCCGTCGACCTGATAGATTCGGTATCCAACTACAGGAAGACGCAAGGAAGGGGGCGCCTCCTGACTGGTACCTCTAGTACAACCTTCTCAGGGGAAACCACCGTACCAAGGTGGATAGGTACACAGACCCAGCTCCAGGGAAGCTGGAACCCAGTCCAGCATTTACCATATAAGTTGCAGAAAAGCCCAAGGGCACCGAGCATAAGGGACAACCTTTGAATAGCCACCAACAGGCCCACCAGCTGCAATCCAGCCTGGTGAAAGAGACGGGAACAGCAAAGAGGGACCGAGCCCATGTAACCAGATTGTCCACTTTATAGTCAAGGAAGCAAGGTTCCCGCTTGAACCGAATCCAAGATCAACCCTAGGAATGGAGATACCAAATAAGGGGACAATGAGGAATTGAGGCGATTTAGCACCCATCCAAGACTCCCAAAGGACACCACCAGCCGAGTAACAAACTTGGCCCGACGTAGAGATTGGGAAGCAAAGAGGGGCGACCAGGCAGATCCTCGCGCGGACGCCCCCTAGGTCTCAGTAGAGACATCACCCCCGTCATCGCCTAGGCGATCACTCTGGGAGCAAAAAAGAGGACAGATAACAAGGCCACAATCAGCAGTGTCAGTGTCAATCAGCAGAGCATCAACACTAACCTGTAAGATCCTAGGTGCCCGGAAGGCACAATGGCAATGAGATAAGCATCTTAGATCCCCACAGATGGCAAGAGGTCCCTGGACACAGGGCACTAGCGGCCCAACTCAGAGAACCATGCCGAAAACCGCCTGTGAATGTAAATTGCCTCACCTATGGAAGGCCATAATGGGCAGAGTGTCTCATCCTTTTGGAGGAATGTGGAAAGGTTGGTGTAGAGGCCCCTGCCTCTGTCTGTTAAGAGCAACCAGCAGGTGACCCCAGACCTCGCAGGCCGCGCGTGGCCTGCGCCAAAACCAGAAGAGAGGCAGGGACCAGAAACATCCCGACAATCTCGGGAAGGGGCCGCCCAGCAGACACGATCCTGCATCCAGAAGAAATTTCCTCCTGACTCCACCAGAACGAGGCATGACGCCTCCTGATAGGAGCAAGGTGCTGCGGCCATCCCCTCGCCCAGGTGGGCGAGGGCGCCCCATCATGCTTGGGGGGGTTTTGGTGAAAGATTTGGACTTAGTCCTGCCGGTGGGGCCAGGGCGTTGTCTGCCACTCCTGGGGCAGGAATCTATACCAAAAAGCTGGAAGGACACCCCTGGTTCGGGTTTGACGCTAACATAGGGGGGTGGAGGGGTGCCCCTGCTCCGAGAAGGCCGAGACCGCCTTCTGCAAAGGGGTGTTTTGCCCTTTTTTCCAAACAGGTCCAGACGGGCCCCGAATAGGCGTCGCACTCTAAAGGGAAGCCCAGTAAGAATCTTTTTTGTAGCATCGTCAACACCCCACTGTCGCAGCCAGACCAGGCGGCGTATAGCTACTGCAAGGGCGGAAGTTCTTGCACACATGCTAATGGTGTCATCCAGCGCCAAAAGGATAAATCTTACAAATACATCACAACTGGAGAGTGCATTAAACACCTCCCAGGGGAGATCCTCAGGTTGATGATCAATCATCTTTCTGATGGAGGGTCCTAGCGGCCACTGCAGCGATGGCCGCAGCACAGACCGGGTGCAGAGTCGTCCCTGCACAAGAAAAGGTGTGGGAAGACAGCCTATCAATGCGCCGGTCCTCAGCATCCTGAAGGGTACGATAAGTAGGGGCTGCAATAAAGGGGGGGTTAAGAACCCCAATGATCGGTGCATCCACCACGGGAGGTGATGACCAGCAGTTAACCACATCAGGGGGAAAAGGGTATTTCCAATCCCAGTCCCCTGGAAGTTTACTAGGGCATTGCCATTCTTTGAGCACAAGAGCCTGGAAGTGATCCTGCTCCAGAAATTCCAAGCGCGGAGGCGCTGTATGGAAACTCTCTCTTCTAGGCCTGGAAGCCTCCCCAGGGAGAGAGATAGACAAGATCTCGAAGATCTTTATCAGTAATTCATCGGTGTCACAAGAACCGGCCAAGAATCGGGGCCCGAATCATGACTCCTCAGCCCCTCGTCAGATGAGCCCGAGTCAGAGAATAGCTGACCTTCATCATAAAGAGCAAAACCTTGCTCAGCAGTGAACTCCTCAGATTCAGAAGGAATGGGCGAAACCGGAGGCGTCAGGGACCGCTTCTTACCTGGGCCCAAGGGCTCTGCCAACCTCGAAATCACCTGTAGGCAGCCTGCACGGTACGACTTGCTGGTCATTCCCGCTCGAGTGTGACTCATCAGGAGTGAGATTTAAGCACGGGGAGAGAGGTGTATTGAAACGGGGCGCAGCCACTGGCAACCCTGACTGCAGGGCCAGTACTTGTTCAGCATAGGGTCCGCAGACCCGTGCTCTGTCCGCATCAGCATGGGGCAGTCCACACGCTGTACACAGCTGGTCTTGTCCCGGAGGGACCCCGGTCACATAATTCTGAGATGCCTCCATATGGTGATTATTAATGTAATATAATATATATAATAATATTATTAATATTATTATTATTATTATTATTAATAATGCAGTAGGGATTTACGCAATAGGCGACCCTGGATGTCCCAAGGACCCGCTAGGAATGTGGGAGAATTTTGTAAGCCCGCTACAATATATGTTAGGCCGTGAGAAGCCACCGTTTGAAAGACAGAAGGGGAATAAGAGGTGTCAGGGCCATGCGCAGCAGAAAAAATATTAATGATGAAATCGCCCGCGAGGGCACTTACCGAACCTGGGGAGGAGAAGGACCGCAACCACGCGCGCAAAGAGCAACACAATGGCGCCAACCGAACCTCGAAGGGCGGGCTCAATCTGGGCATAAGACGGAGCGCAGCACGCCGGGTCCCCGCCTCCCCCAAAGAGCGCGAAGCTCTGAGTTAGCCGTCCAGGCTTGACAAGCCATGCATAGGATATGCCAGTTAAAAGCATCTGCTATGGACACTAGTAGTCTGATGACGCCGCCACCCAGCCAGTAATTTTAATGAAAAGTGAGAAGGCAAAGACGGTGGCGGACAATAAAAAGAGCAAGCAGCGCGGCTCTGACACCCGGTTGCTGCCAAGGGCAAAAACTAATAAGCCATAAGCATAACAATGCAGTACACCGAGGCCGCCACACACACACCCCCCCTTCTTTTCCCCTGAATACGGGGGGAAACGAGGGAGGATGGCAACCCTTTACACAGGGTCCACCGCTACACGGGGCATGGGGCAATAGTGCGGGAGGGACATCCACTAAAGGCTCACCATCAGCCTAAACCGCCTACCCTTTTGGTGGGGGACTGCGGTGGAGCATGGCTCCGTTAAGCACGCATGGCGCTGCCTACCTTCACCCGACCAGCGCAGCCCAGGCTGGGAGGCACATCACAAATAGGACGGGTGAGAGTAGTCCAACAGGGCCGCAGGCTGTAATAGCCCCGCTCACCTGCGAGAGAGTGATACTTCATGTCTTCGCAGTCAGCACTGCAGAGAAATCTGGGGATTTGTGGGAGGTCCCTGGGTATATTAAGGGCCGGGAGGAGCCTGTTTTTGCATGTCTGCAGTGCACAGCGTCATCTGGCGGAGGATAACCCAAGTGTAAGTATTATATCTGGAGCAGGACGTACTGTATACTTAGAACAAAAACATCACAACTGGAGAGTGCATTAAACACCTCACAAGGCAAATCATCAGGGGCACTAGCAAGCATATTTCTGATAAGGGTTCTAGTGGCCACAGCAGTAATGGCAGAGGCACAGACCAGGCGCAGCGCCGTCCCCGCACATGCAAAGGCGTGGGATGCCAGCTGATCAATACGCCGGTCTTCGGCATCCCGCAGGGTAGTAGAATCAGGGGAATGCATGACAGAGGTGTTAGATAGCCCTAGGATCGGGGCATCCACCTCGGGGGGGATGACCAACATTTAACCACCTCAGCAGGAAAGGGATACTTCCTATCCCAACTCTTTGGAACCCCGGGAAGTTTACTGGGGCGCTCCCATTCCTTGAGCACAAGGTTATGGAAATGTCCCTGCTCTGGAAATTCCAAACGTGATTTTGCTGTATGGAAAAGCTCCCCTCTTTGCCTGGGAGCCTCAACAGGGAGAGAGATATACTGGGTCAATAATCTGTCAGTGTCATCCGGGGCCCAGGTTTTAGAGCCAGAATCGTCATGACCCCTTGGTCTCTCATCATATGAGCCTGAATCAGAAAAGAGCTCCCCTTCATCAGACGGGGTAAAGCCACACAGATTCAAAAACTCCTCAGTTCCCATAGGGAAAACAGTAACATTAGGCGTCAAGTGCCGCTTCTTAGCAGGGGCCTTACACGCTAAGGACTTCGCAATCAACTGCCTACAATTAATTTTTACAAGGCCTACAAAGCAATATACTAAAACAGGGCCGGGAGAAGCCAAGAAGGGTTTGTCCCGCCTGAAAGACATAAGCAGACAAGACCTTAAGTAACCAAGGTGAAGGAAATAAAGCCGCCCGCGAGGGCACTTACGGACCGCGGTAGGTAGGAGTCCGTCACGCATAGGCCAACCAAGCAGGAAAGATGGTGTCGGTATACCTCGAGGGACGGGCCAGTAACAGCGATGACGTGGAACGCGCCAAAGACAGGCCCCGCCCCCCCCGAAGCCAGAATGGCCAACAGCCAATGATGGCGCACCAGCGCCTGGGGTAATGCCGCCTCCAAGCGCGGAAACAAGTCAGCGCGCGGCGGCAAATTTAAAGTCAGTAAAGACAAGTCAACGCGGCGGCTGACACAAGAATAAAGGCATGTGAAAAGAGAAAGCACAGACTGCATAACATACATATCTATACACATACACCCCCCCTCTTTTCCCCCCAAAAGACTACAAGGAGGATGAGGGAGGACAGCGGCCACTTAAATAGGGACCAACGATAGGCAGGGGCAATAGTGTGGGAGGGGCATCCCATAGAGGCTCACCATAAGCCTGAACCGCCTACCCTTTGGTGGGGGATTGCGGTGGTGGGGGATTGCGGTGGAGCAGCGCTCCTAAGCACCAACGGCGGTGCTGCCTACCTTCACTCGACCAGCGCAGCCAAGGCTGGGAGGCATTAATAGTGAAACGGGTGGGAATAGTCCTACAGGGCCGCAGGTTAATAACCCCGCTCACCTGCGAGTAGAGAGCCAATTTCTCGTCCTTCGCAGCCAGACGGCAGAGAAATTCTGGGGATTTGTGGGAGGTCCCTGGGTATTTGAGGGGCCGGGAGGAGCCTATTTTCGATGTCTCTGTAGTCCAACGCCATCTGGTGGAGTATATCCCAACTGTAAGTATTAGATTTGGAGCAGGACGTACTGTATACTAAGAATAACAAATGTTCTCAAATCTCAACAGCAACTTTAGTCAGCAGCACATGAGGATGAATTATCTGCACAGGTACGCAACAAATCCCTTTAAGGATCTCCAGCGCTATTCTGCAGATCCTTCCACTTACCATTAGAGCAGACTCACTGAACCATTGTGAACACTTGCAGATACAACCCTATACCATTTGGGACCTCTGTGGTTGGCACCTACCATGGAAACATAAGAACAAGGACTACATTGCAGTAGTTAAAGTGGACCAACAACCGTGTTAATGCGGATGATGGTCCTGCAGCAATAAGACAGACTGGGGGGGGGGGTATCCAGAATGCTGGAGACCCCCAGCACATAACCCATCAGAAAGCCCATAACCCTTAACTTAGCCTTGATCCTCCACCGAAAATATAGCACTGCAATTGGCCAACTGGTGCTCATATGGGTCGTGAGCATTAGTGGGCAATCGTGGTGCTGCATTCCCCACAGAGGCTAAGGTAAGAATCACGGGCATTCTGGGTGGGTTATGTGCGCGGGGGCTCCAGCATCTTTAGTTCCACCCCCACCAGCCTGTCTTACTGCTGCCACACAGATTTTGTCTGCTTTAAGGGCGTGGTAAGAATGTGGTCTTATAAATTAAGGGTGGCGGGTTTGATTCACAGCTCTAGACGTGACTGAAGTGCTCTTACGTGCACTCACTCATGGGACTTATCCCACTGCAAGGATGGGTTAAAAGCGGCAGAATAATTTCTGTGTGTGCACAATCATACATGACCCAGAAAAAAAATTGTCAAAATTTTCTGCACTCCAGACTATGGATGTAGAATCAGAGACGGAAGTGACCAAGTACAACCCCTGGTGCACATATGCCATTGATTTTTTATGCTATAAAATGATAAGAACCAAAATAGATATGTCTGTTAAAACAATGCACTCATAAAGCACCAACATCCTATAGTATCTATGCAAGTTTCCGCATGTTACTAGTGAATGCCTATACCTAAAATGAAAGGTAGCTTAACAGTCAGAAACTCCACATTTATAGTTCATAACAAACACTACAGAATGTATGTCAATTATGTTTGATTTGATCAATTTAGTTATAAAATTGTTTAGCAGCATTGTTTTGCTAACAATCAATGCTAGCAAATCGATTTAAGATTGGTTCTCAATGACCTAATTTGAGGTTAGTTGGCTTTGTTTCAGAAGAGAAGTGAGAGACAACACAGACTTTATTGACTTGCTGCACCTTTGCCAAGGTGAAATCAATTCTTGCCTGACTCATATCTTTTGATGCTGAGGAGTACACTGGAAATTTCTTGAATTGAGTCTTATCAATGTGAGATTTAAGCTAAATCTATTAAAGTATTACTACTGTGTAGACATAGATATCAAAATACCTATACCCCAGGATCAAAGATTCCGCACAGTGATCTTAAAAGACCTCCAGTCTTCTTAAAGGAATGCTCCGCTGTGACCTTCTTCTCCTGAAATAACACCATTCCTTGCAATCAGCAAGGGAGCTTTCCATTTCAACTAAGTTCTGGATCTTCTAGAACAAGCCTTTACCAGGACAACTGGTTCCCTTACCCAAACTACCGTGTTTCCCCGAAAAAAAAGACAGGCCTTATATTCATTTTTGCTCCAAAAATAGGTACTAGGGCTTTTTTCAGGGGATGTCTTATAGCCAGTTGGCAGCTGGAAAGATGGTGGAGGCAGTATAGTACATGCAGTGGCATGTACTGTAGTGGGGGGATTCGGCCATGTGCCTGGTGTGGTGGCAAGTTGAGGTAGAGCCAGCAAGGTCAGACATTTCATTCCCAACAGACAAGTTTACCTGTGTGACTTGATGTGTCTTCACCCTCCCTTACAGCTGCTCCCATCCCTCTGCTGAACCCCAGGCTTATTTTTGGGGGAAACCGGACAGCAAGGGGTTAGTTTTCCTGGAGAGCTGGTTACATTACCTGAACCAGCAGGGGTTTAATTTTGCCAGGAGAGCTTATTCTGTTACCTGAAGCAGCAAGACAGCATGCTTTTCATAATCAAGGAACTGCATATGCCACAAAGCTGGGGAAGCTATCATCTTCTTTGAACATTGTGCTATTTACCACCAAGGTGGCCCTGTGTAAGGCTGGTACAACATGAGACTCCGTAACGGGACACTTTCTCCTTCCATATCCTCCTTGAAATCCTCAAATTACCTAAAGCAGACCAGGGACAGTGGATGATGGGGAGGCAGCAGCAGGTGCAGCGGTAGCAAGAATTTTGGACCTTGTGTTAGGAAAAAACTTACGGCTGCAGAGACATATTGTAATCACTTTTTCCTATCAGAGCTTAATTTTACTGGGGGGGGGGGGGGGGGGGGTGGAGGGAGCAGGAAATAGTTATTCACACATGTGGCAGTCACACATTCTCCAGTAATTATTATTATTGTTTATATAGAGCCATCATCTTCCATAGCGCTTTACAAGGTAAATCAGTGCTTCACTGTAGTGGTGAAGTGATTTCCTGTCCCCAATTTAAACACGCTTCATGCATGATTTTAGTTTACCAGGTATCTTTAAATCAAAAAGCAAACCTGTGAATTTGACTTTCCTGGGTTTTGTTCTGTGCTCCCGGATGTGTAAAACTCACCTCTCCTCAGTCTAACAGTGCATGGGCGAGCTCTCGTCCAATGAGAGCAGCCTACTGCGACTACGTCATTCAGCAGACTGCTCTCATTGACTTGAATGGGGAGCACGCTGCTGAATCCCCAGCATCTTTGGCCGTGTGCAAGCTCCCACCTCAGCCTATCTGAATAGCTGGGGCAGGAGCACACGCACAATTGTAAACAATGAGAGCTGCCTGTCAAATTACATCAGACTGCTCTGATTAGACAAGAGGCCACTGGAGTGTGGAAAGGGGTGAACTGGGGGGCTTCACACAGTGGGGAATCCTGATTCAGGAGAAAAGTCAGTGGCCAGCAATCTTTTTAACTGTAGAGGCATCCAAAATTGGGATCTTCTGTGTGTCTTTTTAGTCATTTTTGACTATTTGTCTGCTTTAGTTTCTAGTGATGACCTACTCATCTCCATTCCTTATCTTCCTTTGCGCTACCCATCCACTTTTCTACCCAACAGCCCCACCAAGTAAAAAAAAAAAACCATTTTGTGAATACTCACCTGTAAAATGGGTAATATAAGTATGTCACACACCCTGCTTCAGATAGTCATTACACTTGGGTTATACCGACCTGTAGAGGGCGATCTTGCAGAGATGTCATGAAAAAAAGGGAGCCCCTCCCGGCCCATAAATACCTGGTACCTCCCACTCATTCCCCAGTAATACGACAGCAGTAAGGAAACAAAGGGACCAGGAAGAGCCAAAATAACCAGTAACAGCAAAAAGGTTCACCATATAAAGGATCCTAAATACTAAAGGGCGGGGTGAAGCGGGGTGTGTGACATACTTATAATACCCATTTTACAGGTGAGTATTCTCAAAATGGTATTATTTTAAGTATGTCACACACCCTGCTTCAGATAGTCATTACACTTGGGACATCCAATAGCAGTGTCCATAAAGGGCGGGGATCCAAAACAAGGCAACAATGCACAAACTTAAACCAAAAACAGCATCCGCTGAGGCCCACACATCAACCTTGTAAAACTTGGAAAAAGTGTGAACGGAAGACCAAGTAGCAGCCTTACAAACTTGCTCAACAGAAGCCTGGTGCTGGAAAGCCCAGGATGCCCCGACAGCACGAGTAGAATGAGCAGTAACACGAAAAGGGGGAATCTTCCCCTTGGCAGAATAGGCCCCAACAATGGCCCGGCGAATCCATTTACTAATGGAAGACTTGGCGGGTGCCAAACCTTTCCTAGGTCCGGAGGGCACCATGAAAAAGGCGTCAGTCTTACGAAAAGAGGAAGTAGCCACCAAATAGTACTTCACACAGCGAACCACATCCAAAGAATGCAAGACCCTCTCCTTGTCATTGCTGGACTTAGGACACAAGGAGGGTAGAACAATATCCTGATTAAGATGAAGGCAGAAACCACCTTAGGAAGGAAATCTGGCTTGAAGCGGAAAACAACCTTGTCCTGATGCCTCTCAAAGCACAGGGCCTGAATGGACAAAGCCGCCAACTCCGATACACGCCGAACGGAAGTGATGGCAACCAAAAAAGCAAGCGTAAGCGTAAAGAGAGCAATATCCTGCAAAGGCTCAAAAGGAGGAGCCTGAAGAGCAGAAAGAACCAAATTCAAATCCCAAACTGGGAGCAAAGGCTTCCTAGGAGGCCGCACATGCTTAACCCCCTGAAAAAAAGTCTTAACCAGAGGATGAAGAGCAAAAGACCTTTGAAAGAAAGCCGCCAGGGCAGAAACGTGCCCTTTCAACGTACTAAGCTGCAACCCCAAGTCCAGACCATGTTGCAGAATTTCCAAAACCCTAGGGATAGAAAACACCCTGCAGGGCAAGGCCCGGACCTCACACCAATCAATATAAGACCTCCAAATCCTATAGTAGATGGTAGAGGAAGACCTCTTCCTAGCACTAAGAGAGTCTGAATCACAGCATCAGAAATACCTTCCTCCTTCAGGATGGAGGCTTCAGCAGCCACGCCGTCAAAGCCAGCGTTGGTAAATTGGGGTAGAGTAGTTGACCCTGAGTGAGCAGATCCGGCAGAAGGGGCAGATCGAACTGATCCGCTGCCAACCGCACCACGTCTGCGAACCAAACCTGCCTTGGCCATCTTGGAGCCACCAAGATCGCTGACACACCCTCTAGAGCCAGCTTGCGCACCACCTTGCCTACCATAGGGAACGGAGGGAACAGGTACAGAAACCCCAGATCCCTCCAGCTCAGAGACATGGCATCCACTGCCAGAGCCAGCGGATACCGCAAGAGAGACACAAATGCCGGAAGCTTGTGATGAGAGGCAATAAAGGTCCAACTCCGGAGTCCCCCACCTGTGGCAAAGTGACCGAAACACCTTGGGGCTGAGAGACCATTTCCCCCGGCGAGATGAGCACCTGCTCAGGGAGTCCGCCTCCGTGTTCTCCACTCCCAGAATGTACACCGCCGAGATGCATGGGACATTGCTCTCTGCCCAAGCAAGGATCAAGGACACTTCCCTGAGGGCACTCCTGCTGCGAGTCCCTCCCTGGTGATTGATGTAGGCGACCGCCGTCCGATTGTCCGACCGAACTTGAACCGGTAAGCCCTGTAACTGATGAGTCAAGTGAGCCAGAACCAACCTGATGGCTCTCAGCTCCAGAACATTGATGGGATCGTGAGCCTCCTGAGGCCCCCACAGTCCCTGAAACTGAAGATCCTTCCAAACCCCCCCCTCCCCAACCTGACAGGCTGGCATCCGTGGTGACCGTCTCCCAACGAGGGGTCAGAAAGGATCTGCCCCTCAGATTGCTTGGCTCCAGCCACCACTGAAGGGATCGCCGAACCCGGGGGGACATCAGAAATGACTGATCCAATGACAGCGGAGACCTGTCCCAGGCTGCCAAGAGATGGAGCTAGAGCTTCCTCGTGTGAAACTGAGCAAAGGGAACCGCCTCGAAAGAGGCCACCATCAATCCCACCAGTCTCATCCCCAGCTGGATGGACGGACGAGGGAGGGACAGAAGAAGCTGAGTCAATTCCTGAATCAGAAGAACCTTGGGCCGGTGAAGGAACACCCTGGCCTGAGAAGTATCCAGAGACATTCCCGGAAACCATACCACCCTGGACGGAGAGAGGGAGGGCTTGGGGTAGTTGATCACCCAGCCGAATCTCTCCAGAGTGGATACCACAGTCCTGGTATCCAGCTCCACCCGGCTGAGAGAGGATGCCATAATGAGAAGATCGCATCGTGCCTTATCTGGACGGATACCCTGGGCTCTGAGGAGGGCCATCACCCCTGCCAGCACCTTGGTGAAAACCCTTGAGCCGAGGTAAGGCCAAACGGAAGAGCCACAAAATGAAAGTGCTGATCTTCCACCACAAGCCTGAGAAATCTCTGATGTGCCAGGAAGATCGGGGCGTGCAGATAAGCATCCTTGATGTCTATGGACGTCATGAAGTCCTCCTAGCGAAGCGAATTTATGGCTGAACGCAGAGTTTCCATGCGGAACTTCCTGGGGCGTATAAACCTGTTGAGGAGCTTCAGATCCAGGATGGGACGAACGGAGCTGTCCTTCTTGGGCACCGTGAACAGATTGGAATAGAATCCGAGGCCCAGGTCCGAGGAAGGCACCGGGCAAATGACAGCCATGTCCAGGAGATCTTTTACTGCCGCCCTTGCGCTACCAGAGGATCCAAGGGCACCCGAGACCTGAAGAATCTGGGAGGAGGCCAGATCTCAAACTCAGCTTGTAACCAGAAGACACCACTTCCCGGATTCATCTGTCAGCGGCATTGGGCTTAGAGCCCCAGCTGTGACCTGGACGGGCACGTCCTCTGCCCCTGTTCCAGGAATCACCTCTGAATCACCTCTGGAGGAGAAGACAGCCAATCCCCTGCCAGCACTGGCCACCCGAAAGGGACGACGTTGCTTCTTACACTGAGGTAACTTACCCCCTTTTGCGACCGAATCCAATTCTCCAAAGAGCCGCAACCCCAAAAAGGGGAGAGCCGTAAGCAACTTTTTGGACACAAAATCAGCCGCCCACTGGCGTAGCCAAACAGACCGCCGAATAGCCACAAGCAAGACCGAAGTTCTACTACACATCACCATGGTGTCATCCAGGGCGGCTAGCACAAATGACAAAAACAACTCGCACCGCTTAAGGGCGGTGAACTCATCACTAGCCGGGTCAAGCCTGGAAGTAGACAACAGGTCCCTGACAACCGACCTGGAAGCCACTACTAAAAGCGCCGAAGCACAAACAGGCCGCAAGGCCGACCCGACACTGGCAAAACCATGACAAGCCATCTGGTCAATGCGTTTATCCTCGCCATCCTTGAGAGTAGAACAGTCAGGAGAATGCAAAATGGAGGTGCTAGACAACCACAAAAAAGGGGGGTCCACCTCGGGAGGGGACGACCATCGCTTCACCGCATCCGCCGGAAAGGGATACTTCTTATCCCAACCTGGAGGAACACCGGGAAGCTGAGTAGGCCTCTCCCATTCCTTAAGAATAATGCCATCGAAATACTTTTGATTAGGGAATTCCAAGCGCGGCTTAGCCGCCTCAAAGAACTCCCCCTTCTGTGGAAGGTCCACTTCAGGAGGAGAAATTGCCAGAGCCTCAAAACATATGAGCCAGGACCTTAGGGGTATCCACAGAATCCCCCTGACTCCGCTTGGCATCAGTGCCAAAAAACTGCTGATCGTCAGAACCGTCCGACACCTCAAATAGCTCCCATTCCTCAAGAGGGGGGTAATCAGACCAGTCCAGAGAATCAAACTCATCAAAATCAGAAGCCGGCGTGGCTGGAGACAAGTGCTTTCTCTTAGCCAGGGCCTTTCTGGCAACAGCGCTAGAAAATAATTTTTCAAGATTGGCCAATCTGGCACACACCTCAGATTGCGGTAGGTGAAGAAACCGGTGGCGCAGGACCAGACACATGAGATCCGGACTGCCGCGTAATAGTCAGCTGCGCACATGGTATGCAAAGAAATACATCATCCCCAGTAAGGGATACCCCACACCCCAAACACTGCCGGGGTTGCCCCAAGGGGAGCCCGAGCCCGGGATCCTGGGAAGCCTCCATATGGTGATTTTATCGGTAGTCGCAATGCCCAAGGGAATTACGCAATATAAGCGACCCGGGTTGCCCCTTCAGTGTCCCGCGTGGGAGGATTTATAGGGAGTTCTTAAACTAAACCAGGTACCCTAGGACCGGGAGGACCCTTTAAGATCCAACAAGGGTCCGCCTGGAATAGAAAAGGGGAACGGTCACACAGATATCACACAATGCTGGGCACATAACAGAAGGGCCAAGGCACACATACATATAAATAGAGGAATATATATATCAATCTCGCGCTGACAAGCAGCTTCACAGGCAATGAAAGACTAGAGCCCACTGGGCGCTTACGATAATGGCGTCCTGCACGAGGCAGAGGGACTTGGCAGCAAGGATGAAGGGCGGGCCGACGCAGTTCCCGCGCTCCGCCCCTCTCTCCTGACAACAGGCAGCTCCCAGCCAGTGACCGGGCTCCGCAGCGGCGCCAGCAGCACGGGGGGAGGGAGGGGGTGGGCCGCAGGATCACGCCCCGCCCGAAACCGCACAGGAGGGGAAGAAGCTCCCCCGAAGACTGACAGTAACGGCCGGTGGCGCCGCAAACCGCCGGCCCGGCCATGGAAAGCATCAATCACACGCACAACAAGTTGCACTCTAAAGGAGAACTAAACTAAAAGGGGGATAAGCGCCCCCACCCCCCCCAGCAGTAGGGAACAATGGGTGACCGGGGAAGGGGGAATTAACACCCAAAAGGTGTAAGGGCAAGGACAGGGCATCCCAACCAGGATCACCAACCCGGATGGGTTCTCACGGTGGAGCATAGCTCCTAAAGCACCTTAAGGTGCCGTCTACCTTTGCCAGGACCCGCAGCCTAGGCTGGGAGGCATTTTACTAAAAAGGGATAACAGTAGGTCCAGGCAGAAATAGACCAAAAGAGGGGGGCCGGGAGTTACCCCGGCTACCTGCAAGGAGGAGACATCCATCTTCTGACTTGCTCGCCGTCTGCAGAGATGAAAGACTGGGGAATGAGTGGGAGGTACCAGGTATTTATGGACCGGGAGGGGCTCCCTTTTTTTCATGACATCTCTGCAAGATCGCCTTCTACAGGTCGGTATAACCCAAGTGTAATGACTATCTGAAGCAGGGTGTGTGACATACTTAGAATAAATGGCCATCTGGATAGGAGACTATGATTTCAAGTCATTCCTTTCCTTCACTAGATACTCTTCATTGCATGGATTGAAACTTGGCACCTGGAATGGCTGTCTGGGTAGGAAGCTCCAAGTTCAGGGACAGACCCTATTTCTCTCAACTGTAATCTCAATATTTCCCCTAACTAATCTTTCCTTTTACTTCTTCAGACCAGGACTCCTCCATGTGGCACCTTGGTGTGGCTCCTAGGACTGGGAAGGTAATTCCTGCTATCCTCTACCCTGTTTCTGCACTTCTAGATTCCTTATTTTGCCTATGCTGGTGGTTAAATATTTAGTCCCATCATGGCTGTACTAAGCCCCCTGGCCACAACAAATGTGTATGTAATATATGCACCTGAATAAATAAATATAATTCTTGATCTTCTGGATCAAGTCTTTAGCATTGCCAGGACAGGGTTCACTAGTGAGTATGGGAACCTGCTCTCAATGATTGGGAAAAGAAGGGAATGCTCCACATAACTAGAGATTGTTTTCTGTAATCACAGCACTGGACTTTAATTTTTATCACAATCCATAAGTGCGGGCTAAATTAAATCATTTTCACCAGCTCCTTATAAGTACCAAACAGGGATGTACACATTTATCCCTGTTTCATGCCTAAGCTAAATTAAACCGGACCAACACCCTTACAACAAACAGTGTTCATATGCATCCCTCCCCAAGGGCAATTTAGATTGCTGCACATAAATATTAAAGCGGACCTTCACTCTGAATAAGAGTCTCTTACAGGTTTCCCACACCCTGTACATACAGATTGCCCACATTAAAAAGCATTCTACCTGCATCTACTGCATGTTATGAGCCTTTGAACATCCAGTGGCGGCTCATGGAACATATCAGGCTGCCTGCAAACAGGAAGTGCCTTCTGACTGTGCTGCTCTACATTCTGGGATTGCTGACCTTTTCCTGACCCCAGCTCTGCTCTGTCTGAGCAAAGCACAACTATAACCCGCCCCCCGTACTTTATCCCACTCTCCTCTCCTCAGTAAGTGTGATGCTTCTGAGTCAAGATGGCGGCGCCCATATCCTAAAGTCCTGAAGGGAGTTGCAGGCCAGTGGGGGAAAGAATAATTAACTGACTAAAAACTTAAAATATATTAACTTTAGATGCTGGGGAATCATTTTTTTTTTTTAATGGTTTGGGCTTTTCAATAAATCATGGTGAAGGTCCGGTTCAAGTAACTTTTTGTAACTCTTGCTGTAGACAATTTTATAGACAAAATAACATCTCCGGGAGCCGTTGGTCGCCTGCAAACAGGAAGAGCTACTGGGTTTCCTGTTACTGTGCATTGTCATTTACGTTAGATGAATCCAGGCAGCAGTACAGCCGAGATGCCAGAAAAAGAAGCTGCAAAATGGCTGCTACCACTAGAAAATCAGTGAGGTGGCGTTTTAGCTTTGAGTGGGTATAGGAACAAATGTAAGTCCTGACGATTCAGTATTATGCATGCAGATGGGGCAAGAGTTTTACTGAGTTTTCTTTTCCAATGGTGCCAGGCTGTTGGTCCTTTTAAGGGACTAAGCTATGTAGGAGAAACCTCTAATAAAAATGGTTGATGATCTGATGTTTGCATTCCATTGATTAAATACAAGTTTGAATGCTTCAGCTATCTTAATCATTTCAGTGCACACTATTTATCTTTCACCTCCCAAGATTATTCAACTTGAGAATAATTTGAATCGGCTTAGAATTATATGACAAATCTAGATGCAATTCATCAACCCTTCTGCTTAACCCTTTCAGTGCCAAGCACGTAGTTTCTACGTGCTCGCTTCCACTCCACTTAAGTGGCAAGCACGTAGAATCTACGTGCTTGACTTTCCCCCCTGCTAGAAAAAAAAATAAAAATCAAAAATACTCACCTGACCCCTTGTTGGATCCGGCCAGGTCTCCTCTTTAATTTGGTGCCATCCGATCCCCTGTGGGGGGTCGGATGGCTCCAGGAGAGCCCCCGAAATAGCCCCCCCCCCGTTTGGCAGCAGCAGCTGCTAACTGTAAAAAAAAAAAAAAAAAAAAAAAAAAAAGACATTTACTTACCGGTACCTGCAGTCGCGCTGCCTCCCTCCGGGTCTCCTCTTCACTGGGGGGGCCTCCGATCGCCCCCCCCCAGCCTCTTCAGCTTTTTTTTTAATAAAGGTTTATTTAAAAAAAAGTGTCTGTCTTTTTTTTTTACTGTTAACCCTTTGTGAACTGGTAAAGGGTCCATGAGACCCCTGTACCAGTTCACAAGGCTAGGGGCTGGCAAGTCACCTGCAACTAGCGGGTGGCTTGCCATTAACCCTTTAAATGCCAGCCACGTAAAATTTACGTGGTTGCCTCTCTGTCACTTAAGTGCCAGCCGCGTAAAATTTACATGCCTGGCATTTACCCCTGCTAGTGGGCAAAAAAAAAAAAATACTCACCTGACCCCTCGTTGGATCCGGCCGGGTCTCCTCTTTAACTTGGTGCCATCCGGCTCCAGGAGAGCCCCCGGAATAGGCCGCCCCCCCCCCCCCCCCGCTTCTGCAGCAGCAGCTGCTAACTGTAAAAAAAAAAAGACATTCACTTACCTACGTGTGCGCTGGCTCCCGCTGTCCCTCCTCTTCACCTGGGGGGCCTCCGATCCCCCCCCAGGACTTACCGATCTTCTGGAGAAAGCCTGGGAGGCTCTCTCCTCTCTCCTCCTCGATGGCGGCCGCCATCTTGCCGCTAAGCCCCGCCCCCACCAGATGCCGGTGATCGGTGCTGGGGAAGGAGGTGGCAGGAGATCCTCTGATCTCCTGCCTCCCCCTTCTCTGGATGCCGATCACCGGCATCTGTCACCAGAGCGGCGCGGGACAAAGGAGCTTACAATCGGAGGTAAGAACAGTAAAAATTTTTTTTTTTTTTTTAATAAAATACTTTTAGTGTGGTGTTTTTTTTTTCAGTTAACCCTTTGTGAACTGGTAAGGGGTCCATGAGACCCCTTATACCAGTTCACAAGGCTCTGGGTATGGCAAGTCACCTGCAGCTAGTGGGTGGCTTGCCATTAACCCCCAGCCCCCCATTACCTGCCTCCTCAACGGCCGGGGGGGGGCAGAAGGGCCCGGGCCACTTAGCCCGGGTCGGTAATGCTGGGTAGGGGGGACCCTACGTCATTTTTTGGGGGGGATTTTTAACCCTTAAAATTCCCCCCAAAAATGGGGTCCCCCCCCCCCCATGGGAGGGGGGACTCTGTCATTTTTTTTTTAATTAACCCTTTTGTGTTCTGTCATCCAGCAGCTATAAAAGGCTTCTAGCAAGTGAGCAGAAGCCAGTGATCGCCGAGGGACAGAGTGCTCCACTATGGATGGGAGGTAAGTATTAAAAAAAAATATATATTTTTTTTCTCTTTGTCTGTTTTTTTTACATTTAACCCCTTGTGAACTGGTAAGGGGTCCATGAGACCCTATGTCATTTTTTTTTCTCGATTTAACCCTTTGTAGTGTGGATGGTAGTTGTATTTTATTTGTAAATATTAAAAATTACTTGTTTCAGTTAGGGGGGTCTCCTGGGCAGGAACAGGGGGCTACCGATAAATGTGGTACCGTTCTAATCGGTAGAAATGGGGCTATCACATGCAATATGCTTTTCCCTAATCAAATACATTTTTTATTTAAAATAAAGGAGGCAATTTTCTAAAAAAAAAAATATATATATTTTTTTTTTACTTAATAAATAAAATTAATAATAAATAAAATTTACAAACAAGACATTTCATGTTAAAGCCTAAACTCTGCTGCAAAAAATATATATATATAATTTTCCTGAAAATTCCAGCAAAAATGTCGCAAAACATGGCGCAAAATGGGGAAAAATGACCTGTCAACAGAGGGTGACAAAATCTCAAGTAGGCTGGCAATTAAAAGGGATAATAGTACCTATGCATGTTGGGTATTGTTCTGTTCGGGGGACCTTGCGCTTTCAGACTTAGCTTGTTTTTTCTTGTTTGCATATTTATATTTTAGGAAAAGGTGTTTTTTATTCAGCTTTTTTATACATTTTTTAGGGAAACCCTGCGCAACCAAAGAGTTCTTTGAGGGATTAATTCCAGAAAGATGAGCCCACTACAACAAGCTGGGTACGCTTAGAAAGCTTAACATGTGTACTTTCAGGGAATATATGGTTTATGGGGGATATTCCAAATGTAAAGGGTTGTTTTGGTTGAAAAACCGCAAGGTGCGCACTTTGTCTGCAAGGCTGAAATTTTCAAGAAAAATTACCGTTATGCTCATGCTTTACTTTGGGGTGTTTGGCAACTCTTTCCTTGACAGAACCTATGCATGTTGGGTGTCGTTCTGTTCGGGGGATGTTGCTTTTTCAGATTATACTTGTTTTTTCTTGTTTGTATATAGTTTTTTTTAGGAAAATGTGGCTTTGATTCTGCTTTTTTATCCTTTTTTTATGGAAACTCTTTGCAACCAAAGAATACATTGAGGGATTACTTCTAGAAAACTGTGGCCACATCAACAAGCCTGGTACAAATAGAAAGCCTGAGGTGTGTACTTCCAGAGAATATATAGTTTGTGGGGGGTATTTCAAATGTAAAGGGTTGTTTTTCTGGAAAAACTGCAAGGTGCGCATAGCGCATATCACAGTTGTATTTTTTCTGAAAATCCCCTAAAGCTCTGTTTCAGTTTGGGGGAGTCTCCTGGGCAGGAATGGGTGTCTACCAATACATATGTGGTAACGCTGTGACCAGGATTAATTGGGGTTTCACACGCAATAAGATTTTATTGACAAACTTACATTTTTTATTACAAAAAACACTACAAATTGCAAAAAATAGATTTTTTTTTATTTTTTTGCACATATTTCACCCAAAAGTATTGAGAATACACCTAAAAAATTACAAACAAGACATTTCATGTTAAAGCCCAGACTCTGCTGAAAAAAACAATATATCATTTTCCTGGGAAATCCCTTCAAAAATCACATTTGAACATGGGGAGCGCAAAATAGTGCAAAATGGTCTGGCACCAAGGGTGACAAAAACTCCAGGTAGGCTGGCAGCGAAAGGGTTAAATTATGCTTTTGTGTTAGCTACAGCAGGCACATAATTAAAATAAACTCATGTTTTAGGTACATTTGTTTACTAAAAGTTAGAGATTTTTTCATTTATTCCAAACTATACCTGTAGTTCCTGAAAACATTGTCCTCAATGTCAAAATTTCACTTTAGGAGAAAAAAGCATGAGAATGTCACTGTTGCTGAATTACCAGATAGGAAGCTGTGTAAATTTCATGTAGCTGGCACTTACAAGGTTAAAGGAAAATGGAAAATGTGCTTTTTGTCAGTTTTTTTTGTGTTTTGCCTAATTGTAGTCCTTTTCTGGGATATAGGCTTGTGCTCCCATACCCATGATTTACTTAGC
This sequence comes from Gastrophryne carolinensis, assembly GCA_027917425.1. Classification (NCBI taxonomy): domain Eukaryota; kingdom Metazoa; phylum Chordata; class Amphibia; order Anura; family Microhylidae; genus Gastrophryne; species Gastrophryne carolinensis. The sequence continues at coordinate 116,011,769 of CM051239.1, forward strand.
ATGCAGTTTCCAAGTTTCTTATATTCCTGTGGCTCTGTTTTGTTAAAGCTAGAGCGGCTTTCCTGGCACTTAGTAAAGCTCTTATCAAAGATTGACTACATTGTAACAGGTGAGCTTATTTGCAGCTTTGGCTAAATTAAGCAGCAGCAATAACCTCCCAAGGGGAGAATGGTGCCAGTAACTCTTTAGCTTCTGAAGAGGTTGAATGCACAATGGGTAAAACTGGTCATCTCTGCCTTATACAATCAGAAACTTAACCAGCCAGAGTCAGGAAGTCTTATATGCACACCAAAACACCACATTAGTGTACATTACTAATAAACACATTGTTGCTAGGGAGAACACAGAGTTTCAAACAAATACAGTAGAAAAGGAAAAAATAACAGATAAGCCAAGAACCCTGAAAACATAATTTTGGCACACGATAATGGAAACTTTTAAAAATGGCATCAAAAGTGGAATTGTCCTTTGGAAGTATGTGTTCATTTCCACAATCGTACAAGTAGTATTGCAAGCAGATGACTTGCAGAGGATTTAGTTAAAGGGCCAGCCATACTTACCAATTTTACATCCCCCAACCCTGCCACCTTCTGTCTGCATTGAAGCAAGTCTAATAAATGATGCCTTGAGGGGTTACCTATAAAAGTTTGCAGACACTTTTAAAAATAATACTGATTCCATCTTGTGCAAACCACAACCTCCACCCACAAACATCGCTAGGTCCATTGTCACTGAATGATTAGTGAAGGGATAAACGCTAAAGTTAGTGCAACCAAGTGATAGTTGACTGTTCGAAACTCCTGCTGCAATCAAGTGATTAACAAGAATTCTCCCGATTGTCGTACCATTTTGGCTTACATGAAATTTCCTGTTGATTGATTTAATATCGGCATGTGGAGACAGAAAGCGGCTAGATATGGGACTATACAAATGCATTAAATGCGATCTTAAAGAGCCACCCCAGCCATGTTTACCAATTTTTACATTCCCCCGACCTGCAGAGGGTGGCAGTTGGTAAACATGGTTGGAGTGGCCCTTTAAGATCGCCTTTAATGTATTTGTATAGTCCTATTTATAGCTGATTTCTGTTTCCACATGCCGATGTTAAAACGATGCACGGGAAATGTCACGTCAGCCAAAAAGATACAAATCTTGTAAAGCAAATTCTCGTTAATTGCTTGCTTATAGCAGGCATTTCCCATGGATCTCTTTATGCATTCACTTTAGTGTTTATCCATTCACTAATCCTTCTGTGGAAATGGGCCTTTAGAATTGGTGACAGTTGTGGGTGGAGGTTGTGGTGCGTCCAAGATGGAATCAACATTTTTAAAAGTGTCTGCAAGCTCTTATGAATAACCCCTCAACCCATCATTTAGAATTAAGAAGAATGCTGCTGCATCTTCCACATGTCCCAGAAGGAGGTTTGTGTGATTCAGCAATGAAAAAACAAAATTGTTTTTCACATTTATTTTTACATATGCTAAGATATAAGTGAAAATTGTAAAGAATACACCTAAAATTAATAGTTTTCAAAATGTTCAAGCTAATCAGTGCTGTTGACAGTTTCTGTATTTTTTGAATGTCATTATTATCCCAGCTATTGGCCCTATTTTTATTTGAAGAAAATTGTGAGCTTATCAATATGTTTTGACCATTTTAATAAAAAAAAAAAAAAAAAAATTAAATATATACCATGACTCCACCTTCCCTCAAGTTAACCACCCTTTGCACCAGAGCTCAGGGGCCGAACTGCCCCAGGGAGTCATAAGCCCCTCTGTCCTTTTGCACAGTTTCAGCGCTTTTAGAGGGTTGTTACTGCATTTCACAATGCAAGAAAATATGAATGACCATCAACATAGCATACTTGTTTCAGAGTACAAACACCCATATCTTTTTGTTGGTGCAGATGCTTTCTAGGGGCCCCAATTAGGCTGCCTTAATAGTGTGGGGCAATGTTGCCCAGGTTGTTAGGGTGGTCACTACTTAATAGTGTGGGGCAATGTTGCCCAGGTTGTTAGGGTGGTCACTACTTAAAGTGGACCAACACCCAGGATTTTGACTATCCTGGGTTTTGGTCCACTTCGGCGGGGCACCCCGATCGGGGGTGCCCCGCTGTGTGAAACCCCCCAGAAACCCCAATAAACTCACCTCTCCCCGCCCCCACGTGACTGCCCGGTCCAATCCCCGCCAACGTCCAGGCGGGGAACAGGAACGTCCAAGCGGCTTCCTCCGCCGCCGCCTCCCTCGCGTCACTTTCGGCGCGCGCGCGCCCGTGCCGGCCATTCACAGACGGCCGGCGCGGGCACGCCTAGAGGGGCGCGAGGGAGGCGGCGGAAGATAAGTTAGGTGATTTGGGGTGTTTGGGGGGGTTTCACCCCGCGGATGTCCCACGGAGTGGGAGGTGATCGGCCCGGGAATCTTATAGATTTCCGGGCCGATCACCTCTCGGTGTTGGTCCACTTTAATGGTATTCTGTTTTCATCTATCCTAGGGCAGCATCTGATCTATAGTGCAGTCCAACAAGCTATTCATATGGCATATACATGAATATTGTTTCAGTTAGGATATTATTGGAACTGGAAGACATCGACAGTATGACTTGCTTACAGCATGATGGAAGTTAAGCTCTTGTCGATGCTTTGTCTTACCTGTAGCTAAATGTTTTGATCAGGCGACAGTGGAAGGTAGAAGGCATTCAAAGTTTATAAAAGAGCATAGTCACTTTTTTTGTGACTATTCTTCAAGTAAGCCACATTCCCATGGCCCTGTTGCAGCAATAATGATGAAATTCCAGGAATTGCAAAGGATAAATTAAAGGAGCAGTATCGCGTAATTTGCATTAAAAAAAAAAAAAAATTAAATAGCCACACAATAGCTTCTAACATGTGTATAAATAATGTGGCGATAGAAAAAGGAAAAAATATCTGCCTTTCTTTTAAATTGTATAATGACAATGGCTAAGTCCATTTGCTGAATAGGGGGATCTGCTGGGTTGTATTTAGTGAGCTGCTTCATTTAGCCCACTGGTCTCCTAGCAACACTTTACCTCAGAGCCTGACACTGTAATCAGTGGTAACGGCTGTGTGTGCGTGAGGTGCTGTTTTTGTTATGAGACCAGGTGACTCAAATGTGTAAAATCTATATAAAATAAACTAAACTGACTGAAATTCTTCTTTGAATAATAATAATGTGCAGGTATTAACCCTTTAAATGCCAGCCACGTAAAATTGATGTGCCTGGCATTTACCCCTGCTAGCGGGCAAACAAAAAAAATAAAATACTCACCTGACCCCTCGTTGGATCTGGCCGGGTCTCCTCTTTAATTTGGTGCCATCCGATCCCCCGTGGGGCTCTGATGGCTCCAGGAGAGCCCCCGGAATAGCCCCCCCGCTTCTGCAGCAGCAGCTGCTAACTGTAAAAATAAAAATAAAATAAAAATGACGTTCACTTACCTGCATGTGCGCTGGCTCCCGCTGTCCCTCCTCTTCACCTGGGGGGCCTCCGATCCCCCCCAGGACTTACGGATCTTCAGGAGAGAGCCCGGGAGGCTCTCTCCTCTTTCCTCCTCGATGGCAGCCGCTATCTTGCCGCTACGCCCCCTTTTTTAATAAAATACTTTTATTACTTGTGTGGCGTTTTTTTTTCACAGTTAACCCTTTGTGAGCTGGTAAGGGGTCCATGAGACCCCTTATACCAGCTCACAAGGCTCTGGGTCTGGCAAGTCACCTGCGGCTAGTGGGTGACTTGCCATTAACCCCCAGCCCCCCCATTATCTGCCTCTCCAATGTCCGGGGGGGCAGAAGGGCCCGGGCCACTTAGTGGCTATGTGGGCTAGTAGCCTGCAGGGCCACCAACGCTGGCCCCTGCGCCCTGTTCTACAAGCCCCCATAGCTGGCCCGGGTCGGTAATGCTGGGTAGGGGGGACCGTACGTCATTTTTTGGGGGGGATTTTTAAGGGTTTTTAACCCTTAAAATTCCAAAAAAAAATGAGCCCCGCCCTTCCTGGGAGGGGGGACCCTATGTCTTTTTTTAATTAACCCTTTTATGTTCTGTCATCCAGCAGCTATAAAAGGCTTCTAGCAAGTGAGCAGAAGCCAGTGATCGCCGAGGGACAGAGTGCTCCAGTATGAATGGGAGGCAAGTATTAAAAAAAATAAATAATAAAATATTTTCTCTGTGTGGTGTGTTTTTTTTACATTTAACCCCTTGTGAACTGGTAAGGGGTCCATACCAGTTCTCAAGGCTGGGGGGATGGCAAGTCACCTGCGCTAGCCGGCGACTTGCCATTAACCCCCGGCACCCCCATTACCTGCCTCCCCAAAGGCCGGGGGGGGGGGGGGGGCAGAAGAGCCCGTGGCCACGGGCTATGCAGGCTTGTAGCCTGCAGGGCCAGGGGCCACAAAAGCTGGCACCTGCGCCCTGTTCCTACAAGTCCTGCATAGCTGGTCCCGGGCTGGTTACTTTGGGTAAGGGGGGCCCCATGTCACCCTTAAAAATCCCCCCCCCCCCCGGAGGGGGTACCCTATGACTTTTCTTCTCGATTTAACCCTTTGTAGTGTGGATGGTAGTTGTATTTTATTTGTAAATGTTAAAAATTACTTGTTTCAGTTAGGGGGGTCTCCTGGGCAGGAACAGGGGGCTACCGATAAATATGTGATACCGTTCTAATCGGTAGAAATGGGGCTTTCACATGCAATAAGGTTTTCCCTAATAAAATACATTTTTTATTTAAAATAAAGGAGGCAATTTTCTAAAAAAAAAATGTAATTTATTTATTTTACTTAATAAAATTAATAAATAAAATTTACAAACAAGACATTTCATGTTAAAGCCTAAACTCTGCTGCAAAAAAAAAAAATATATAATATATATATAATTTTCCTGAAAATTCCAGCAAAAATGTCGCAAAACATGGCACAAAATCCAGTCAGAGGGTGACAAAATCTCAAGTAGGCTGGCAATTAAAAGGGTTAATAGTACCTCTGCATGTTGGGTATTGTGCTGTTCGAGGGACCTTGCGCTTTCAGACTTGTTTTTTCTTGTTTGCATATTTATATTTTAGGAAAAGGTGTTTTTTTTAATTCAGCTTTTTTATACATTTTTTAGGGAAACCCTGCGCAACCAAAGAATTCTTTGAGGGATCAATTCCAGAAAGATGAGCCCACTACAACAAGCTGGGTACACTTAGCTTAACATGTGTACTTTGAGGGAATATATGGTTTATGGGGGATATTCCAAATGTAAAGGGTTGTTTTGGTTGAAAAATCGCAAGGTGCGCACTTTGTCTGCAGAGCTGAAATTTTCAAGAAAAATTACCGTTATGCTCATGCTTTACTTTGGGGTGTTTGGCAACTCTTCTCTTGACAGTAGCTATTCATGTTTGGTATCGTTCTGTTCGGGGGATGTTGCTTTTTCAGATTATACTTGTTTTTTCTTGTTTGTATATAGTCTCATGGGCAGGAAAGGGTGTCTACCTATACATATGTGGTGCTGCTGTAACCGGGAGAAATTGGGATTTCACACACAATAAGATTTTATTGACAAACTTACATTTTTTATTACAAAAAAACACTACAAATTGTAAAAAATAGATTTTTTTTATTTTTTGCACATATTTCACCAAAAAATATTGAGAATACACCTAAAAATGACAAACAAGACATTTCATGTTAAAGCTCAGACAGGCTGATAAAAACTTCAAAAATCACATTTGAACATGGGGAGTGCAAAATAGTGCAAAGTGGTCGGGCAACAGAGTGATAAAAACTCCAGGTAGGCTGGCACTTAAAGGGTTAAAGTGGAACAAAACAATGAGTGGCCGGCCCTGAAGTCTATAAGACCCGGCCATTGACCTTCCCCCTTGGGCATCCTAAATCGGAGTGCCCCACTATGTGAAACGACCCCTGGATAACCACAGATCCCCCCCCCCCCCCCCCCCCATTTTTCTGGCGTGCTCACGCAGATAGTCATTTAGACCGGCCGGCGGCCAGGAAGGTTACTGCTCAGGCTCCCCATCTGTGTGCAAACAGCGCTGATTGGATGAGAGCCCGCGCGCGCATGCGCTGTGGGACAAGGAAAGGTACGTTTTCACAGGCGAACTTGGGGATTTTACATATCAGGGCATCCCAAGTCGGGATGCCCCTAGGGGCACAAAACAAAACTCCAGATAGTGAAAATCCTGGGTTGGGCTTTGCTCAAAACACACAAAGCTGAAAGAAAGATCATATGGAAAAATGTGTTGAGAAAAGAGAAAATGGTAAACTGAAAGATTCTGCAGCAGAGCCAACATGGAACAGGGAAAACTGTCAAAATAAAAAATGTTTAGAGCAAAAAAACAGGATGTAAACATAAAAATCCAATTCTGAAATAAAATAACCCCCCCCCCCCCCAAAAAAAAAAAAAAAAAAAAAAAAAAACAACTGTTGAGTTTCAGATTCGAACTAACGATTCTCTGGTTCAAACTGACATTTCATTTACCAATCAGCTAAATGAGTTCTGGCCAGGCAATGTTATCTTATGCTGGACGGCTGCCAGCACTGAACAGTTGATACTTTGTTACATTGTTTCCCCCTCTCCTCAGCGTGCAACAGGCCAGAGTGTCAGCCTGACACTCAGCAGACATAAACATGAGCTATTAGTCTCCAGCTGCACAACACAATTTTTTTCTAAATTTGTAATTCTTACTCCAACACTTACCTATATTCAAAGTACCATTTAAATATAAGTCACCAAGAAAAATTCGCGATACTGCTCCTTTAATGTCCACCCCCCTTTATATACACAGCACCCATGACTAGAGTTATTCATCTAATGAATATCTATGCATTCTGTAGAACATTTTTAAATAATTGCCTCCAAGCAGGTATCTAAAAGCATGCTTTAGATGGCAAAAATACAACTCTGAAGTACTCACCTGTAGAGTTGATATTATATGCATACAGCACGTCCTGCTCCAGATATAGTAATAACATGTGGGTAATCCTCCGCCTCCGGCGCCGTGCACTGCAGACATGTAGAAAGCAAGCTCCTTCCGGCCCTACGTATACCGAGGGACCTCCCACAAATCCCCCGCATTGAAAAGCAGTGAGAAAGAGGCCAGGAGAAAACAACCACCCAAAACTGGCAATAATACCAAAGATAACAATCACCAAACAGGGGATCCAGAACAAGGTGAAACAGGGTGGGGTGAAGCAGGACGTGCTGTATGCATATAATATCAACTCTACAGGTGAGTACTTCACAGAGTTGTATTATTCTAATCATATAGCATGTCCTGCTCCAGATATAGTAACATGTGGGACATCCAATAGCAGTGTCCGTAAAGAAGGGTGGGATCCCCAACAGAAGGCAACAGCAAGCAGTCTAACTACTGCCGCCTGCAAAACCTTGCGGCCAAATACAGCGTCAGCTGAGGCCCTAACATCAACCTTGTAAAACTTTGTAAAGGTATGAACGGAAGACCAAGTAGCAGCCTTGCAAACTTGTTCCACAGAGGCCTGGTGCTGAAAAGCCCAAGAAGCCCCAACAGCTCTAGTAGAATGAGCAGTAAGACGGAAGGGGGGAGTCTTCCCCTTAGTAGTATAGGCTTGAACCACAGCCTTACGAATCCATTTACTGATGGTAGACTTGGCGGGAGCCAAACCCTTCCTAGGCCCATGAGGCACAACGAAAAGAGCATCCGTCTTCCTAAAGGCCTGAGTGGTAACCAGGTAAGACTTGACACAACTAACCACATCCAAAGAATGCAAAACCCTTTCCTTAGGGTTACTAAGATTAGGGCACAAGGAAGGAAGTACAATGTCTTGATTCAAATGAAATGCAGGCACCACCTTAGGCAGGAAGTCTGGCTTGAAGCGAAACACCACCTTATCCCGGTATCTCTCAAAGTAGGGAGGCTGAATAGACAAAGCAGCCAACTCAGACACACGTCTAACCGAAGTGATAGCTACCAGGAAGACAACCTTGAGGGTGAGCACAGCGAGAGCTGCCTCATGAATAGGCTCAAAAGGAGCCCCCTGCATGGCCGACAAAACCAAGTTCAGATCCCAAACAGGAACCATAGGTTTCCGAGGAGGACACACATGAGTGACCCCCTGAAAGAAAGTCTTGATAAGAGGGTGCTGGTGAAAGGTCTTCTGAAAGAAGATAGACAGGGCCGAAACCTGGCCCTTCAAGGTACTACGCTTAAGACCCAAGTCTAGACCATGTTGTAAAAACTCCAGCACCCTGGAGACTAAGAATTCCCGGCAGGGAAGAGACCTGGATTCACACCAGTCAATGTAAGCACGCCATACTCTATAATAGATAGCAGCAGAAGTCTTCTTCCTGGCTTGCACCATAGTAGCCACAACAGAAGCAGACAAACCCTTTTCCATTAAGATGGAGGTTTCAATAGCCAAGCCGTCAAAGCCAGAGTTAGTAAATTGGGATGGCCTAGAGACCCCTGAGTTAGAAGATCTGGCAACCTTGGCAGATCGTACTGATCTACTGCCATTTGAACCACGTCCACGAACCACACTCTTCTTGGCCACCTTGGGGCCACCAGAATCGTGGGTACCCCTTCCAGAGCGATCTTGCGCAGCACTCTGCCCAGAAGAGGAATTGGTGGAAACACATACAGGAGCCGAAACTCCTTCCAAGACATTGACAGGGCATCCGAAGCCAGAGCCAGAGGATCCTGAGACAGGGATACAAAGCTCGGGAGCTTGCGATTGTGACGGAACGCAAACAGATCCACGTCTGGCCCACCCCAACGGTGACACAGGGACTGAAATACCCTGTCGCATAGGGACCATTCCCCCTGATGGGACGACCCCCTGCTCAAGAGCATCCGCTAGCAGATTTTCCGCCCCCGGAATGTAGACAGCCGAGATGCATTGGACATTGGTCTCTGCCCATGTTAGAATCAGAGATACCTCCTAGAGAGCACCCTTGCTCCGGGTTCCTCCCTGATGATTGATGTAAGCTACGGCCTTCCTGTTGTCTGAGCGTACCTGAACCGCCAGACCCTTCAGGTGCTGGGTCAATCGTTCCAGCACCAATCTGACCACCCTGAGTTCCAGGACATTGATAGGAAGATGGGCCTCCTGAGGGCCCCACCTCCCCTGGAAGCGCAGGGACTTCCAGAATCCCCCCCAGCCCGAAAGACTGGCATCCGTTGTGACTGTCTCCCCAAGAGGGAGCCAGGAAGGATCTGCCCCTTGTCAAGTTCCTGTGGTCCAACCACCACGCAAGGGATTGTCTGACCAAGGGGGGAATCACCCAGATCTCGTCCAAGGACGCTGGGTCCTTGTTCCATACTGACAGAAGGTGAAGCTGTAGGGTTCTCAAATGGAACTGGGCAAAGGGCACCGCCTCGAAGCTTGCCACCATCAAGCCCACCAACTGCATTCCCTGCCGGATGGAGGGATGAGGGTTCGAGAGCAGGGACCTCGCCTGCGTTGTCAAAGCTTCCACCTTCTGTGGAGGAAGGAATATCCTTGACTGAACCGAGTCCAGAATCATCCCTAGAAACAGGGTCACTGAGGAAGGGGACAGAGAGGACTTTGGGTAATTGATCACCCAGCCGAAGGACTCCAGGGTGGACACCACCAACCGAGTGTCCAGCTCTGCCTGCCGCAGAGACCGAGAGGTGAGGAGTATATCGTCCAGGTAGGGCAACACGCGTATGCCCTTTAGTCTTGAGAGACATCACCCCTGCCAGCACCTTGGTGAACACCCTGGGAGCCGACGTAAGGCCGAATGGCAGAGCCACGAACTGATAATGCTGATCCAACAGCGCAAATCTGAGAAACCTTTGGTGCCCTGGAAACACCGGAACGTGCAGGTAAGCGTCCTTGATGTCCACAAATGTCATGAAGTCCCCTGGGCGCAGCGAGGCAATGGCCGAGCGCAGAGTTTCCATATGAAAAATGCCTGTTTCTGACAAATCTGTTTAGGATTTTCAAATCCAGAATGGGTCTGACTGACCCATCCTTTTTGGGCACCGTGAAAAGGTTGGAATAAAACCCCGTGCCCCTGTTTCTTAAGGGGACCTTGCAAATGACCCAGAGATCCAGAAGGTCCTGCACAGCCAGCATCAAGACTTGAGCTGAGGCAGGGTCCTGTGGGATCCGGGACCCAACGAACCTGGTAGGGGCCGGCACAGCAAATTCTATCTTGTACCCGGAGGAGACTACCTCCTGAATTCACCGGTCTGGGACGAGGCGTCTCCAGACATGCTCGAAGTGCTGTAGACGTCCCCCCACCCTGACGGGCGAGGGTGCCCCGTCATGCTTGGGGGGGCTTTGGGCTTGGGCCCCAGGAGGAACCGGGACGGCGTCCTCTGTTCTTGTTCCAGGAATCTGCGCGAGACCCAGCGAAGGACACCCCTCTACCCTGCTTGGCCCCACGGTAGGGGGGTCGAATGGGAGCTTGGTCCACGAAAGGGCCGAATCTGACGCTTGCGCTGGGGCAACTTTACCCTTGGCAAAGATATCTAACCTTTCTCCAAACAGGCGCAGCCATTTAAATGGAAGCCCCGTAAGGGCCTTCTTGCCGACATTGTCAGCAGCCCACTGGCGTAACCAGACCGCACGGCGTATGGCTACCACCAGAGCAGAGGATCTAGCGCTCAGCTTAATAGCATCGTCCGATGCAGATAGGATATAATTCCCAAAGGTCTCACAGGTGGCCAGAGCGTTGGCGGCATCAGAGGGCAAGTCATCCGCCCCTTCCAGATCAGTCTTAACCACAGTCCTGAGCGCCACCGCCGTGATGGCTAAGGCGCAAACCGGGCGAAGCGACGCTCCCCCAAATGCAAAGGCATGACATGCCAATTGATCAACTCGCCAATCCTCTAAATCCCGCAGCGTAGTAGTGTCAGGGGAGTGCATAATAGAGGTGTTGGACAGACTCAGAATCGGGGCATCGACCTCGGGCGGCGATATCCAACACTTAACCAGATCAGCAAGAAATGGATACTTCTTATCCACAGCTTTAGGAATCCCCTGGAGTTTGCTGGGATGTTCCCATTCTTTCAGCACTAAGCTATTAAAATGAGTTTGTTCGGGAAACTCCAACCGCACCCTAGCGGTATGAAACAGATCACCCCTTTGCCGAGGAGCCGCGGGAGGGGGAGAGAGGGATAACATCAAGGATCTGGGTCAGCAGTCTATCAATGTGGTCCTGGGACCAATGATCAGAACCAGACTCATCCTGACTCCTGGACTCGTTGTCGTAGGACCCCCGAGTCAGAGAACAGTTCCCCTTCCTCTGACGGGGAATGTGCATAGGAAAGCAGTAAATCGTCAGATTCTACAGGAAGAATAGTAGATTCAGGATTCAAATGACGCCTCTTGGCAGGAGCCAGCGATTAAGTTTTCCACACTAGCCAGTCTAGTGGCCAAATCAGCATGAGAGTCCCCACTAGTATTGGGGTTAGGCTCAAGCTTGGGGGGAGTAGGGGAAGTAAGGAGAGGTGCGGGCCCAGCCTCAGAAGAGGTGGGGAGACCGGCTAGCGCCTGTTGGGCACAAGGGACGCAGACCCGTGCATTGTCACCACTGCTAGGTAAGACCCCACAAGCTACACACAGATGGGCTTGTCCCAAGGGAACCCCGTTCACAATATCCTGAGATGCCTCCATATGGTGATTATTAAGTTCAATATGCCAGTAGGGATTGATGCTATAAAGTAACCCTGGATGCCCCAATAACCCGCTGGGAAGTGGGAGTGATTTCTTAAAATGGTCTGGACCGGGCACTACACCGAGAAGCCACCGAAGTCCGCGGTCTGAAAGACACAAGGGGAACAGGGATGTCAGAGCCAAACGCGAAGAAGCAAAGCTAGGGAAAAAGTCGCCCATGAGGGCACTTACAGATCTGAGAGGGGAGGACCGTCTTCACCATGCGCATGTGAGAAGGAAATGGCGCCCAGCGAACATCGAAGGGCGGGCCAGAGCGGGCGATGACGCGGAACGCGCCAAACCGAACCACGGCCCCCCCCCCCCCCCCGGAGAGCGCGAAGCTCGAAGGCGCGCAGCCAATCAGAAGAAAAAGTAGTTATGCTAGAAATCACCTCAGAGAAAAAAAAAAATCTGACAGGGTGAATACAGGGATAAAAAAAAAAAAAGGCCGTAGCGTCCCCGAAAGAGCTGCCGTACACGGCAAGTAGAATACAATAAAAGCGCTGCGGTTAACTAAAAGCTTAAATGTGAAGCGCGCTCTGACACCCGGTAACCGTTAAAGGCTATAGGTCTCTAGTGTAATTAGGGCAAGATTAGGCAATCGTACACACGACCCCCCCCCCCCCTCTTTTTTCCCCCCCACTAACAGGGGAATCTAGGGAGGAAGGTGACCCAATATTCAGGGTTCACCGTTACATGGGGCATGGGGGCACAGGTGCGGGAGGGGCATCCAACTGAAGGCTCACCATTCGCCTTAACCGCCTACCCTATGGTGGGGGATTGCGGTGGAGACTAGCTCCGTAAGCACACTAGGTGCTGCCTACCTTTACCCGACCAACGCAGCCCAGGCTGGGAGGCATTAATTCACAATGAGGACGGGTGGAAATAGTCCCGCAGGGCCTCGGGCTGTCAAGACCCGCTCGCCTGCGAGAGCGTGATACTTCATGTCTTCGCAGTTCGAGCACTGCAGAGAAATCTGGGGGATTTGTGGGAGGTCCCTCGGTATATGTAGGGCCGGGAGGAGCTTGTTTTCTACATGTCTGCAGTGCACGGCGCTGGAGGATTACCCACATGTTATTACTATATCTGGAGCAGGACGTGCTGTATGATTAGAATATATAAACAAACATCCTACAGGAGGAGCACACCATCAGCAGCAAAGAGGACAATGCCGATACTGGGACCACTGCAGCCTCTTTACCATGAAGAAAGTGTGGAACCCATCTACAGCCCTCAAGATAATTCAGAGTGCATGTAGACCTCTCCTCAGACCCCAGAACAGTAACACTCATGGTGCACATACCCTATTAAAAACATGCAGAGAAAAATGCCCTCACAATTGCACATAGACCCCCCCCAACACCAAATTAGCTACTCACTCCTCCAACAAATGGATTTCCCAAGTCAACAGGGGGGCGGGGGTATTCTAACACCTGTCATTTAAGCCCTTATTCAGGTATTAACACAAAAACATTCATACTCGCCTATTGTTCCAGACGGCGCTCAATCACAGGGAACATTACAACATTGGCGCCAGACAAGAGCTCCAGGTGACAAAAGGAGAGTACAGTTTTTTTTGCAAGGACAATCACTTGTCTGGACAAAAAAAGCCACTAACCCCCGCCCATACTGGACTTCATAAGTTTTTCTCCCCCCCCCAATCCACTTAGTTGTGTCTGGTGGTGGTTCATAGGGTCACTAAACTAATCCCTTCTAACCCCTCACGCAATAACTGAGCCCTGCATTAAAGATGATCAGTGGGAGTCTTAACGGTATTTCTACAAGCCCTTCAGGACAGCCACTTGAGGGAGAAGGCTCCTCCCCCTATACAGGAAACACACTGACAAGTTAAAAGCCCCGCCCCTTCCTTCCAGCATTCAGTATATTAACAAGTGACCAAGAGAAACCAAGAGACTATATGGGGAGCGTAGCTATGGCCGTCCCGAAGGCCCTGTACAAACACGGTTAGCAGTAAGACTAACTGGGATTTTCTCCCTTCATCCTTCAGGACGGCCACTTGAGAGCATAAACAAGTAATCTAGGTTAAAGGCGGGACACTCAATGAAGAACTCTTCTACTAAAGGACTGTTGAGTGTCAGACAAAAGGAGCACTATTGCAAAATTGTGTAATATTAAAAATCCATATAAACACTTTGACTAATGAGAGCAGGGGTCACATATACATCCAAACTGAATAAGTCTCCCTTGTGGTGTATTCTCTTATGGTAGAAATAAAATCCAGGGGTGACAGAGCCCGTCACCCAGGATGTCCTTTTCCTGCCATTAAAAGAAAAAAACAACAAACTGGGCTGGATATTTGATGTCGAGTGTATAAGTGACCCTCCCGCCATCCAGCAAATTTATATAGATTTTTATCATTGGGCCATTTTTCGAAATAGTGCTCCTTTAAGAAATGTATGAGGGGGAAGACCAAGTGGCTACCTTACAGATTTCACTGATCTCTCTGCCCAAGAGGAGGATACTGCGCTGATTGAGTGTAATATAAGGAGCCTATCTTATATGTTTCCCCCAGCCTGTAGTGCTGACCTATGCGCGTCTGACATCTTAGCTCAGTGCTCCGAGCGCGCTGGCGGCGGCATCTCGTGCCTCCCTCTTAACAGGGAGCACGCCTGCAATCCACGAATGGCTGGTGCGGGCATGCACCCTGCTAGAGGGATAGCAGGGATTCGGCTGGCACATGCATTGTTGGAATGGAATTCAGGTAAGCGTAGCCAGGGACCTGGGGGGTTTCACACAATTTTGGATGCCCCACTGGGAGGGGATGGATCGGCATGGTAATCTTATAGATTCCCGAGCCGATCCAGCAGGGTTTTGGTCCACTTTAAACATCCAAGATGGAAGCCCATAGATTCTCAGGCTGTCTGCAAATAGGAAGTGTCTTCTGACTATGCCGCTCAGCATTCTGGGATTGCTGTCCTTTTCCTGACCCCCTTTTGAGGGGTTTGGACTTTTCATTAAATGAAGCTAAAGGTCTGAGGGGGCGATGGGGGGGGGGGTGATCAGCCCCTTTTTATGGAGGAAACACAGATGAGCAGCATAAACCGGAATGTCCTAGGCAGCAAGAATAAACCCCAGGAAAGTGAAAATCCCCAGCTTTCGTTCCTCTAACTATGCAATCAGCACAAATCACAGAAGTGAAATATAAGTTGCCTTTTTAAAGCGTGACAACTTTTTAGTGGTCAGGCAAAATCTGCCGCAGCGAACGTCCTCTAGTCACCATGACACCCACGTCCAGACAGACAGGAAACAAGCGGATTCCAGCGACCAGGTAAAACGAAAGCTATACTAACCTTGGCTCACACTACACTATTTGGCGGGAAGAAGCAGCAAACCTTGAGAAGACATAGCAGCTCTGTGAACAATTCAGAAACTCCCAAAGTCGAGCACACCACAACAAAGCCCCGCACCTACAATACCACAAGCACTATGCAACCAACAATCCCAGCTGAGCGCGCCCCAGCGTCATCTTATATGAGCCCCGCCCTCCAATCACGAGTGAGCTCCCTACACGCGGGCGGGAATGTGATCCAGCCAGGACGTCTACAGGTTCAGCGGGCTGTCCTTCAGGAAAACGAGAATCTGATTGGTTTGTGGCGTCCGATGTTGGCTGTGGCGCTGGCGGTCAGACAATCCTGGTGGAAAGGGTGGGAGGAGTTGCGCATTCACATGCAGGAGAGGAGGGAGGAGGCGGCTGCCGCAGGCCCCGTACACACCGGAGGAGACGGAGGGAAAACGGGAACCCTGGATTAAGCCGTGAGCGCGGGGAGAGCAGGGCGGGATCCGCTGGCTCCCCGGTCGCCGCTTCTGCTCGCCATGAAGGTGACAGTAAGCTTCGGTCGGACCCGGGTGGTGGTGCCGTGCGGCGACGGCAACTTGAAAGTTTCTAGTCTCATCCAGCAAGCGGTGACCAGGTACCGGAAGGCCATCGCCAAGGTGAGTGCGGCGCCCGCCTGCTGAAGGAACCCCCCGAAACTGACACTTGGTCTCGACCGTCTCGCTGTGTACTTTTATTGGGATTGGGAACGTCCTACTGGCTGTCCCTTTGGGGGGGGGGGGGGTGAATGTGTGTGGGATGCCAACCCAGGCCAGCCTTACAATGCATAGCCCTAATATAGGGGGGCCATAGGGCACTGCTGTGCCAGTGTCACCTCCTCTCAAAATGCAGAGCTTTATAGCCTCTGGAAACCCATTGCTGCCCTGTCAGAGCTTTGTCATTATTTGCTTGTTTTATAAACCGTAATATTTAGAGGAAACACCAAAATGGGGTAAAATGATAAGTGCGCTTCTGCCGCCCGGCCTACAGCGACCTAACAAAGGTAAGTGCTGCAGAGCGGGTTAGTAAGGGTGTTGGGGCTTCTATGCTTCTGCCCATTCTTATATGTTGGCCTAGTCTCACTTGTTCCACTTTCTGTAGGTTCCACACTTTTCTATTGGCCATCATCAAGTGGACCAAAACCCAGGATTTTGACTATCCTGGGTTTTAGTCCTTTCCCCCAGCCCCCCCAGCCGTGAAACCCACCCACATCGCCAAAGCCAACTCGCCTCTTCCCATTCCTACATTGCATGTGAGGCTGCTCGTCCAATCGGCCTTCGTCTTAGGCCAGCGGTCCTGAGCGCCATGACGGCCCCATCCTCTGCTCCCCTCTATCAGGGTGCGTGCCCACGGCGGCCATTCACAAATGCCTGGCACGTGCCCCGCTAGAGGGATAGTGGAGATGCAGCTCGCGCATGCGCTGTTAGACCAGGAAACAAGGTAAGTGTATGGGGTGACCTGAGGGGTGTCACACAGCGGGGCATCACGATTTTGGGTGCACCGGGAGGGGAATCGATCAGTTCCCGGGCTGATCACGGTGGGGTTTGGTCCGCTTTAAAGATGAACAGAAACCTCCCCCAAACCTCACCAAACTGCTGCCACCCCCCTCCGTTTTTACCATTGGGCAACTTACTTCGTATGGGCGACCTCCCGATGGGCAGCGCCATCTAGCATTCTATCAGGCACTGCGATCGGCCCCCAATCTCACGCCTGCGCAATGCGGCCGCCCAAAATCCAGCAAAGACTTTGATGAGCACGGCTAAAAGAGTGCTGTCATTTACAGACTTCTAGGTCGTTCGGGGGGCAGAGGATTGGGCCCCGAAGTAGCCAAAAGTTAAGTAGGAGCCGGGTAGGGGGGTTGGGTCCGATGTTCCTCTTTAAAAGGGAAGTCTACTTTCTAAGGAAAAAGTGTATATTTTTTGTGCCACAAGGATGTGCTCAAGGTGCTGAGCTAGTCTAGTATTTTATTTTATTTGCATGTCAGCAAATGTGTTATGGAAGCAGTTTTCACTACCTGCAATATGTTGCTATTGGCAACATATACAAAGTCTGTACACCATAATGAGAGGAATGAGCCATGTAGCACACTGCTGCTATGCCCACTTCTGAGGTGAGGGAGCTCACTTAACTTTACATATGCCCAGCAACAGTGTTTTGTGCAACTATCTGCATTCTGTTGCTATTGGCAATGTACATCAAGTCTGTACTTGGTGTCCATTGTCAATAGCAACAGATGAAAACTGCTTCCATAAATGACATTTGCTAACAATGCTCAACACCTTTTTATACATAATTTTGACATTTAACAATATACACTACTATTCAATTGAAAGTGGACTTAGCCTTTAAACTCCCCTGGTAACTGTGCCAAGGAGGGTTCTGGTTCAGGGGGGACAAAATGAATCTAACTTACCACCTCATACCAGTCAGTAAACCCTGCATGGCAGTGATGATTACCTTTTCCTTGCAGGGCCCGATCTGACACGGGACAAGAAACAGCTACTAACATTTACTCTTTATACTTTAGTGACACCCATCATACAGAGCTCCATTCCTAATTTTGTCTTGCCATGGACCTTTAAAGTAGACCTAAACCCACGCCCAACAGCTCTGGAATCTAACAGATTCCAGGGCTCCTAGATTCCCTCCCCCTGGGACATCTAGAATCGGATTCCCTGCTGTGTCACCTGGAAAATCGCCTTCTTCTCCAGTCCAACATGCACAAGCAGCAGCCGCATCCCTGCTATCCCTTTAGTAGGATGCGTGGTTGTGCCAGGCATCTGTAAATGGTCCACTGTGCTCAAATCTGTTCACCTTAGGTGAGCTCTTAGTTGCTGATTGGACGAGAGGCTGCGCATGCACCATAGGACTGGGGGAGGGTAAGTCAGATCGAGTGACCTGGGGAGTTTTACACAGTGGGGCATCCCCGATCAGGGTACCCTGGGGGCATGGACCAAAACCCATGATAGTCAAAATCCTGAGTTTTGGTCCACTTTAGATGTGGGGGGCATCCCAAATCAGATGTTGCCTCACAAGCCTAGTATTCTGTGTGGGCTGCTGCACTGTTCAGCTTTGTAGAGTGTGGTGAAGTCTTCAGCTGGCCATGCACCTTGTATTATTATTGTTTATATTGCGCCATCTTCTTCCATAGTGCTGTACAAGATATATACAGACAAGAAAAACATACTGTACAGGGACCCTATGGGGCTGCTTTTAAAGTGGAACCAAATCCTCTTTTTCAACCCCTGCATGGCAAAGATGATGATGATCACCCTCCTATTCTGCGATACTTACCGTTTCCAACATGGGACATGATACATCTGCTCCTCCTTCAATAGGGAGACTCTTTACACTTGATAATATTGATTGGTATCCTATTCTGGGGCGCTGTAATACTGTTTCTTTATGCTGCTCTGCCTGACGGGCCCAGAATTAGGTGCATACTGCAGCACCCACCATTGGGGGAAAAAATGTAGCTGATGCAGTTGTGTGCATCCATTTCCTGTTCCTCGCCCTGGGGCATCCCAAATTGGTGTTATGAAACACCCCAGGTCACCCATAACAACTTCCAGGACCTACGGTGCATGAGCATTAGTCGTCAGCTTGTGGGGGTTACAGACAGCCGGGCAGCCTGAATCGGATGCCCCAGGGAGAGGGAATCAGGTGGCCTTGGAGTCTTATGGATTCCAGGGCTGCCAAAGAGGGGTTTGGATCACTTTAAAGGAAAAGTCCACTTTCGACTGAATTTTTGAAGTGTATTTCTTTCTTTAAAGGATGTCCTCAAGGTGCTAAGATTATCTAGTATATTTTTTTAATCTCTGTACACACAGAACACTGCTGTTATGGCTGCTGCAGAGGTGAGGAAGCTCACTCACGCTTAAACATACCCAGCAGCAGTATTCTGTGTGTACAGGACTCGCATCTCTCTTCTTGGTGTACAGACTTAGTGACACATTTGCTAACATAAGAAAAAAAGGACATAATTTTGACATAAAAATATACACTTTAAAAAGTTCTGTTGAAAGTGGCCTTTCTGTGATTTTGACTATCCCGAGCTTTGATCTGTGTGCAACTCCCTCAGAGTGCCTTTACAAGCTCACCTTTCTCCAGTCTTACTGCGCATGCACAGGATCTCGTCCAATCAGAGCCATCTTCTGTGCATATGTAAAGCTGTGAAAATGGCTCTTGTTTGACAATTGGGGACAGAAGCACGCTGACAGCCTGAGGATGTGGACATGCGGCCGCCGGATGTTTACATCGCTGAGGGTACCAGGGAGCAGGTGAGTTCAGTGGCACCCCAGCGGGAGTGGGGGGGTTCACACCGGGACATCCCTCTTTGGGAAGACCAGTGGTTGGCCTTGAAATCTAGATCCCAGAGCAAGGTGGGGGGTAGTTTTTTCTACCTTAGGTTTGCCTTAATATTCTCTGAGCCTGTCAATGGAGTAATTCAATGATACATGGACTAGTCTGCCCAATATTGAAGTGAAGGGAATTTGTGATACAAAGTATCATGTTTGTTGCCTCACAGATATAAGTTATATAGTTGTATTACTGTAACTAGCTTTGTTACATTGTATCAGACATTCTGTGCAGAGAAAGCTGCTGGCTGGCAACCTGGTCAGAATTTACTTATATTTGGCTCACATTGACAATAGAGGAGAAAATCCACTTAACCTCTAAAAGGTGGAATTGCACCATGGACCTGGAACCTTCTGTGGGAGCCCCCCTCCCAATTTAGCTTTCCTCTGGATAGAGAAGCCCTACACATGTTTTCCAGAGTGTTCTTACCCTCTGCTAAGATGGAGTATATATGTACTCAAGGGGATGGAAATGTATAGTACACAAAAATGCTATACTCGCCTTTTGTCAAACTCCCCGACCAGCTGGAATGGAGCTGGGGTAGGCGCCCCGTGGGTCTTCTGGTCCAAGATGGTGGCAGTGGTACTGTCTAGGTCCACCCTGCATCAAGCCCACTCCATTCTTTGCAATGGAGGGGGAGTTTTGAGAAGGACCCACATGACCCTGACTTGGCACTGTCCCATCCATTGCAATGAATGAAGTGGGTTTGCTGTTCTGCTTGCAGGAATTCAAAGTATTGAGCATGTGGGCTGTCTGGTAAGTCATGTTTTTTAACCTATGGCCCAGACAGTCCTCTTAATGGCATTGCTTGGGCTCTGGTGTTTGCTCTGTCTGAGCTCCTACTGTAATGTCATTATAATGATAGTGTACTTCTTTTCAGGAACCTTAGTCTCTTAATACGTTTTCTTTCTTAGCTTTTGTGCTGGTACAGTCAAACTGTCTGAATTCTGTTTCCAGCTATTATACAATAGACTTGTTTCTGTATGGGGCTATTGAGCTAATGATGGGGGTATGTTGTCTGCATGAGGCCTTAATAAATGAAGGGTCACATCTAGCTGCTTAATTGTGTGTTTGGGTGGTGGTGTATGCTGTCTTCACTTTCACATTTTTCTGATTGTATCCATTTTTGTAGAAGCAGTGCAACAACCCACTTTAAAAATATTTTTTAAAGAGGATTTGTTGCCTCTGAATAATTTGAGTTTAATGCTTTTCCCCCTTCAGTTTGATATTCAGGAAAGATTTACTGCAGTCCTCATCAAGTTCCAAAACTTGGTCTTCCCAACAATTAGCTCCACATTGAACCTAATATGCTAATCCCCAGCTTGCTATCCGGCGCTGCCTAAACATCTGCTTAAGAATTGACTGGCCTCATGTTCAAGTACATAGAGGCATTTTTATTTGGACAGTTGTATGTTCTTTTTATAGGTGTTTTGTGTGTTTATTTCATGCTACATCATATGGGAGCATTGCAGAATATTTTTATCTCCATTAAAGGACCCATCGTTCATTTGGATATATTATTAGACCAGGAAAACATGAAATAGCAATTGTGTGCATGGCTATACTGACAAGTGTTCTCCAGACTGGTGCAGGGCAGAGGAAGGTGAACAATCTGCATCTGTGCTTAGTCAGCACTGTTCTTCCCCATAATGTTTAATATGTAATGTGTTGAGACCTTTTCGGCACCCCTGTGCTTGTTACGCCCTGAAATATCTTTTTATTTCCTTGAGGTGTGTAAAAAATAACAGCGCAAAACCATTGTATTTCTCGCTGTGACAGACTGTCAGTCCTGCAGCTCGTTGCTGTTGCGGAAGAGATGCCTGGGCGTGCAGTGTTGATTAATCGCCATTGTTTTCATAGGACCATGCTCTAGTAATCCTCTTGGATAAAAACTGGCTAGAGAGAGATTTTTTTTTACTCTGGAAGTTGGCTGTGTGACCTGTACTGTAGTATGCCTATTGTGAGCGCCGACATATTGATTGTGGCCGATGTTCTTGGAGGATTAGCAGAGTGGGCAAAAGTCAATGAAATGGTCAAACATCTTAGCTCGGGTTCTCAGAGGGCCATCATTTTTTAACAATCTGTTTTTTAATTCCTGGTTTTGGAAATAATTTTTGGTAGTCTAAAAGTTCATTTGAAGGGCCCATTTTAAATGTATGCATATCTTACACATACAAGGTTCTCTTTTGTTCAGGCTTATGGTTGCACATCTGTGTTGCTAACAGGAGCAGTGCGCTGATGCCTGGATATCTTGGGTAAGACCATATGTATGGCAAAGGCAACAACCTGATTAGCTTGTCCCTTGGGAAGCCATGCTGCTATTGTTTGTATGGGGCTTATAGATTTGACCTCCTTACCAGTCTTTCCTACAGTGTTCGGCAAAATAATTTCACTCTGTTATGATACATTCTGCCTTCCTTGAGAGCAAACTCCTAGTTGGAAACTGTACAGTTCTTCGCTTGCCCTTGGGCTTCTTGATGGGCTGAACAGTGTTACCAGTGATACAGAGGGTTGCACCTAAAGGGGCTGTCCAGGCTAGTAAAAATAAACTTGATACTTACCCTGCAGCTGATCAATACTACTCAGGTGCTCTGGATCCTGATCCAGGCCTTAACTCAAATGTGTTTGAGCCGGTTGTTTGTCACAGAGGCCGTCTGTTGACGTTTCCCTTCCTAATGGTAGCGTGAGTATGGTTTGAAAGGTTTGTTTAATTTTGTGTAATTGTATATTGAAAAAAAAAAGGTTCCTACTATAGAAAGGGCCACAGTGCAGCTTATGTAGTAAAGATTCCACACGAAGGGTTAAATCAGACAGCTCCCCCCCCCCTTTGCTGGCTGTCAGTGGCTGCATCTTTTATTCAGTCTGTTTCTATACATCTCAATAACTCCCAGTGAACTCTTCTGCAGGGCCTCCTCAGTAGCAGATGCTGACTCATGCATGCATTTTTCTCAATGTGAGGGTCTCTTCAGAAGTCAATTTTGGGGGCTGAGTCAGGAGAAGGTAGCACATTCTATAACATGTATTAGGGAGTGCAAAGTGCTAGAGAATAAAAAAAGATAATAGGCCCAAAAGCCAGCATTGGGCAAGCAGGAAGCGGCCTAATTAATACCTTTTTGTAGAAAAAATAAAAATATCCAACAGCTCACCCTGAACGCTATGCTGGCAGGATAGTGCGCGGAGGGGTGTCTGGCCTCCTGTAGGTAAGTAATGAATAGACTCCAGCACGTCCTGCAGACCTAGCTTCAGATGGTCATCAGAGGAAAGAGTCTAGGTGACTTGTTTTAGGCTTAGTTCACCCCTTAAATGTAATTAAATCCTTTGCCTGGAATGTCATTTTAAATGCTGCAGGTTGAATTGCAGTCTGTTTTTTGGAGCAGGTTTCTCCTTAAACCATTTTTTTTAAAGTTTTGCTTCTAATGTTTAGAGGGATGTTGAGGGGCTAGAACTAATATCTGTAATGCCCCTTCGGTAAAGCTATTCTCCCCGGCTGTTTGGTCATATGGGGGGGGGGGGGGGGGAGATGCCCCCGATGCCCCCTGTGCCTTTGCTTTGTTATTGGCTTCCCACTGGTACCTGAGACTTCTGTTATATAAGCTTGTTTTCTATTCATTGCTGTTGATAGTTGTGCTAAATTTCCACACACCCCGACTGCAAAAATAACATTGGATACATTTTAAATGATTTTGCCTCCATCCCGCCAAAACCCCATATACTTATCTCATCTTTAGGATGTTTTGATGAGCCTGAATTATGTTCTGACCTTTTCAAAATATCTCTACCGCACATAAGCATGTTTGGTTGTTATACTTTCCTTCTAATTGGCTGTGCTACCAATGCAAAATATATATATTAAAAAAAAAGTATTATGAATATATAGTACTGGTATATCATTTTGCTTTTGAAGAATAATTAACCCCCACGCACCAAAGAATAACGCTGTTTTTGGACTCTGTACCTGCATGCTTTAGGGTAAAACAAACAGGTTAATGACCTGTTGTGTGTTGCTCGAAACACATTCATTCTATGTCTCATTCATGTGCAGGCTTTATTGATTGCTTCGGTGTAAAAATCAGTGTACCAAATTTTGCATCACACAGCTGGGGCAGGAGCACGTGCACGCTCCCCATTCTAGTAAATGAGAGCTATGCGCCATTGGAGCCAGGACAAGCGGCAGCTTCGAACATGGAATCAAAAGCATAAGCATTCTTTAATAGCTGCGAAAGCTTCATTAACTCACTGATCCCCAAAAATAAAGTCTTAAACTGGAATAACACACAAAAACATTTTTGAATCTGGATTGCACACCCACAATATCCAGATTGCTGCCAGTAATAAAACGCTTGCCTTTTTAGTGTTTACAAAAAGGATTTTTTTTAAAAATGAATGTGGCTGGTGAGCAAGCGCTCCCCAAGGCTCTGTACGCACATGCCCAGTTGGAAGGAGGGCAGGCCGGCTGGGCTTGCCCTCTCAATCTGAAAAGCGTAGGTGCTCAAATGTTTTTTTGGGGTGTTCTGGTTTAAAGTCCACCTATACTCAGAGGGAAATTTATTTCGCCCAGTGCCCCAAAGCAGCCTGTTTTTTTTTTTTTTTGTTCACTAAAGCCCAAGATTTAGAACACGAGCAACCATGCGTACAGTTACAGTTCACACAGCTTAGAGATGGGGAGTACTTCAACCTAACTGCCATTATGTGACAGTTTAGTTGTAACTAAACTAAGTAGCATATGGCTGCCATTCAACATAATACTACTTCCTTTTTATCAATATTGAGCAAAGGCTGGAGTATAGGTGCACTTTAACGCAATTCAGTAATACCTTTTGGTACCTCACCAGAATTACCCAGCTATAGCAGATTAACCCTGTACACGGGGTGGGGGCGGTTGCACTTGGACCATGGAATACATAACTTTTTTTTTTATTCTGTCTTTTTTATGGATGTCCTCGATCTTGTGCATGATATGAATTATACAAAAGCCAAAATGGCCTTGTGTTGTGTAGCGATAACCCTTATCGCCGGAGGGCTTCACCGCCTGAGACGTCCTTTTCCCAATCGTAAGAGGTGCTGCTGGAATTCCAGAGTCGTCCGTGAGGAAACAGGAACAGCCCTTACAAGGGCTAGTGAACTGTAATATAGCGTTTCCCCCCAATAAGAGACAGAACTTCAGTATTGAGGGTGAAGTAGACTTTATTAGTGCCACTCTAGGCCTTATATACACAAGTCTCCATGCAATGACAACCACACTGACCAATAGCAGCAGGGCACACAATCCCTCAACTCTGCCGGTGACGCAATCAGTAGAACAATAGCAGGCCGTAATACAATCAATCAGGACAATGCCATTGACTGTGACGTAATCAACAATACACAATGGCAGTCAAAATACAATGACATTGCCTGTAACAGTATCAAAATACAATGACCTAATTAAGAAAAGGCCAGTGAATGACCCGGTGGGCAACTGAATAGTGATGACATCCAAAAGACAGAGCCTCTGTCACATGTTGTATATCCACATTTATTGTTTGTGAAAATGCCTAAATAAATATTGTTTCAAAAACAGACAAGCTTGCCTGAGAAGGTCAGCATAGGATTTTGTTATGTTCTGGCAACTTTTCCCTCCTCCTGGATGGTACTCCTGCTTACACTAGGTAATGGAAAGTTGAAAAGCTGCTCTGAGAATTAATTAGGTAGTGTGGGAGGCCCCAAGGTGGGCCCACTAATCACTCTCATGTAAGTATTAGGCACCAAGCCAAGTCTAGCTATGTGGAAAAACAGATGGTTGGTAGGTGGGTAATGTCCTGTAGGGTTGCAGGAAAAGCATACTGTAATCCCACCAACCTTTGCCTTGCCATGATGAACTGGATGAAGTTGAGTAGGATCGGATTTGCATGCTTTAACATTTAATGGTCCACTCTAGCCCCTTTGTAAAAAAAAAAAAAAAAAACCCCCAGCCCTGCCCACCTTCTATTAGCGATACTGCACTTGTAATGAAAGAAAAAAAAAAAGCTGTCGCCTTCAACCGGAATCCAGCGGCGAAGTCGGCTGGATTCGGCGTGAAAATTCAAATGTAGGCGAGTGCAATGTCCCAGCTTCTGCTTTAATTTAGATGTTGGAATGAGATAAATGTAATGATGTTCACCATAGCTAGCATAGAGGACAGGGAGTTGAGAAGAGAAGGGAAGTCATGGCGAAATTGGCAGTAATTGCTTCTCTTGCTCCAGGGCCTGATCACTCTCTATATACTTCACATCAACAAACTTTCATGTGAGAATGTGCTGGAGGGGAGCAAATGATGATTTGTGCATATTTCAATATGTATGCGGAATAATTCAGGCAAGTTTTTGCCAAATATGTTGCCATGGTCTCACTGGCTTCTGCCATCTGGGCTAAAATGACTGCGGGAGGATTACCCAAACATACCACCCCTCAACTTGGAAGATCTTCCTTTGTGGTGACATGAACCTTTTTCAATGGTCATGTCATCTCCCTGAAATACCAAACTTCTTGGCATGGTTATATGTACTAAAGAGCACCTGTAAACAAATGTTCAAATCTTAATTCATATTTAACCCTATCATTAAGCCCCTGGGCATCCCTGTTATGGATGCTGGTGTATCTGAAAGAAGCTAGGGGTGCTCAAACTCATTCTTTGGCAGGTTTTTGGTGTTCTGCCTCATTGTTTGCCTTTTTGGAATGTAAGCTTAGCACATTGAAGACATAATTTTGCCACACAATAATGGAAACTTTTTAAAATGCCATGAAAAGTGGAATTACCCTTTAAAGTGGAGGACGGGGGGGGGGGGGGGGTTACCAATAATAAATAATGGATCCTGGGTTTGGCCATCTTTGATGAAAAGCACAGAGCCACTTCCCCCGGCTCTGTGTGCACTTCCGTCTGCCCATTCAAGTAAATGGGCAGCGGGAGTGTGGGAGGTCCCGGGGTGGCTGCAGCTTTGTGTCTTTTTCCTGCGGGCCCCTGGTTACGGTAAGGGTTTTTTTCCCTTTCTTTGGGGAAAGGTGGGAATCTGGTCATAGTTGACTGAAGTTCCACTTTGAGTAAAACCCCAACAGGGATGTCCTCGATGAGGAAAAAGCATCCTTGTATAGTATTATAATGTTGTTTGGTGTGATCATGATTATCAGGGGTGGTGTGGTATGTGGAAACCTATTTTTTGTCAGGAGCCTTTATTAATCTTGCTGGTAAGGCTCTAGTTAGAGGAATAACACTCAGGATTTTCTTTGCTTCAATTTCTAGGTCATGGCTGAGCTGGGAAGGGCATGCCATAGTGCAACTGTGAGTTTTAAACATTCTCTGCTGTGGTCAGACAGCTGTGGGACCATTGTGCACGGTATCCCCCACCCTGTACGTGCACCCATGCACCCATTCACTTGAATGATTGGTGGGAATTGTGCACAGAGCAGGAGTTGCCGCTCTTTGCAACCTGTTTGTGGCTACTGGGGAGACGGGTAAGGTGTTTTTTTTTTTTTTTCCTCCTCTCATATTCCAGTCCAGGGCGTCACAAAATCAGATATGTATCTGTTAACTCTCAACCAAAGGGCAGGACTGCAAGATAAATCCTGGTCTGTGTATACTTCTGGCTGCCCTCTGCAATCCAGTTTCATTCTTGCAGTTGGACTGGACTGTGAAGGTTGTGCATGGATTTTCTTTCCTTTTATTTTTAACTTTTTTCTTTTGAAGGTTTTTATTCAGGACGCAGGGGATTTTAACTGTCTGTTTTCCAGGCCCTTACGTTCCCGCTGATCTGGTGAACCCACCTATGCCTACTTGAGTTGGTTAGGCTGAAAGTGTTGAGTCGGGGTGAAGTAAGGGTAAGCGCCAGGTTCTCTATGGGGTGTCACTTGTTTTTTGGAAGTGATCCCCAAGGGCTGGTAGATCCCTTCTGAAGGGACATCCAGCCGCAGGTTTGTCTGGTGGCCTGCGAGATGGATTCCTCCTAGCTATTTTTCCTTTCCACTCCTTTCCTGGGCTGTGCAGTGAGGGCACTGTGTAGCAACCCTGCTCTGTAGGGCTGGGGTCATTATCAGGTGCAGGGCATTAGAAGATATGGAGGCTATGGAGATCGCCGTTTGAATTTCGCACCTGGTGCGATTGGTTGAGGGGCGGGGATGGGGTGCGGCTTTACTTCGCTTATGGGGTCGTGGATGTCGGAACAGGGCTATGGCTGCTTCTAAAGCAATGCAGCGTGCCGCCTGCACTTTCCCCTTTGCTGTGTGGAGAGACTCACTGCTCCTTTGCTGGCTGTTCTGGGTTCTTGCGACCCACTGTCCGTATCTGGCTGGCTGCTACCGTAACCTTTACTAGTGCTTTACTAGTCTGGTTCCGATGCAGGGAAGCTGGCATCCCCAAGGCTTAGAATCTGTATGCCAGGTCTCCAGGATAGAGCACAAACCCGTATGTCTAAAATAGACCCATTTACCTTATATTCACATGATATTGGCCAACATAATGTGATTTTTAGAAGACTGGCAACCATGCCAAATGGTTCACTGATATTTTATTTCATTTATTGTGATGTAACTTTTGCAGTAATTAACTATTTTGGTCGTCCACGGCAAAGCAGCTTATTATGATGAGGAATGCCTGGTGCCCAGGAGAGCATATTTCGGCAAGCCACCGGTCCACCATAGCTGGTGGCTCACTACCCCTAGCCTCTGAACTAGTTTAAATTTTTATTTGGCTTTGCTGGGAGTGTGTTACAACACAATGTACAAATGCTAGACGTGAAAGGGACCTTTCACATCTGGCTGGCTATACAGAGTCTTATTTGCTCCTAATGCCTTTGTTGAAGAGCTCAAATAAGCTGATTGCTCTCCGTATGGTAATTTTCCTGATCATTTGTTTTTTTTGTCAACCAGCAAAACTGCAAAGCAAGCTTTTTCTTCCGATCTACCATATGTTTGGCAAACTGAACAAAATAGTATATATTTTTTTTTAAATATCTCTGTCCTGTGCAAAAGTAAAAATCACCCTGCATTCTTAATTGTTTATTATTCTCTAAGAACAATAGCCGTTACCTTTTATAATGGCTTCTGTTCCCTCCAAAATGTTGGGTTCAAAAAGAAAGTAGACATCCCGCTGTGATAAGACAGCAGCAACTCCTCCAGATTGATTTGCTAATCCGGTTGAAACTTGGAGGTTCCAAGAGTTTAAGAAGTCCACTGTTGTTTACAGCTATCGAAGACGTTTCCTATGGCATGCGATGCGTCAGAGACTTTTCCCTCTTTCTTCTGAGATGGTGGTTGGTTGGAGTAAGCTGTTGTGTACATGGCACCTTCTAGTCTCCTTGCGTCTTTATGTGACACACAAAGCAGGCATATAGCCCCCACCTCATAATCTGTCTCTATCTCTGTGCTTTCTGTCTCTTGCATGTGGAGACTGTTTATCTTGTTTTAGTAATGACAAAGCAGATAGGAGACATGCAGCTTTCATTTTTTATATATTGGTAGTATATTTATATTTTTTTTGTATTTTTTACTGGCTATATAGTCTGTCTATATTTGCAGAAGCAGACGGAGCTGCTTCTGCGGAGCTGTCTCTATGCCATCCAAGGCCCTTAGAACCGCTAAGGGTGCAATGCCAAGGATTAGCTTTAAATGTATACAGTCAAACACATCCAACTAGTGGACACGTGTTTCGAGCTTTAGGCTCTCATCAGCATTAGGGCGGATGTT
This sequence comes from Gastrophryne carolinensis, assembly GCA_027917425.1. NCBI lineage: Eukaryota > Metazoa > Chordata > Amphibia > Anura > Microhylidae > Gastrophryne > Gastrophryne carolinensis. The sequence goes on from CM051239.1 coordinate 116,040,818, forward strand.
TCAGGCTCTATGGGGGGGTGAGACTTGGTGAGTACCAAAACATAGTTGCAAGCCAGTATGTGGAGAGACCCATGTTAGGCTATCTATAGGGGGGCTAAAGAGACCTCTTTTCCTTTTCCTAAGTAGAAGGTTTTTTGGTCTCTTTAGCACCCCTATATTAAGCCTAACATGGATCTCTTTACATACTGGCTTGCGACTCTGTCTCTCTATATTGAAATGCATTTTGCTTGCTTCATCAGCAAATATATTTTTTAACTGTAGTTTGGTTTGCTGTGTAGCATCCGACAAGAAATACTGCAGGTGACTTTTATCTTCAATTTGAATGGACTGTTACATTCACTGCATCATTAACTTTCTAGCCTGCGGTAGCAGTTTGGATATTTCAGCTCGAGATGGTGTTTGTATGATGATATATAGAGGTGGAGCTGAATGTTGGTTTCTCTAATCGGGTATTCTGATAATTGAGCTTTGTTTCCAGTGAGCAATAAGCTGATGCTAGATCTCCATTATGTGGTAACTGACAGCAAGAAGAGTGACACTGACCCACTACAGAAAAGACCAGGATAGCCTTGCATCCCCTTAAAGTGGACCAACACCCAGGATTTTGACTATCCTGGGTCTTGGTCCACTTCGGTGGGGCACCCCCGATCGGGGTGCCCCGCTGTGTGAAACCCCCCCGATCACCCGGAAAACCCACCCCTCCCCGCTCCCACGTGGCCGCGCCGTCCAATCAGTGCAGACGGACAAGCGATTTGACAGCAACGGACAAGCGGCGCCGCCTCCCGCGCGTCACTCTTGACGCGTGCACCCGCGCCGGCCATTCACAGACGGCCGGCGCGGGCGCGCACGTCTAGAGGGGCGCAAGGGAGGCGGCGGCGGCCGGCTGCGCCAAAGACAAGGTAAGGGGATTTGGGGCGTTTGGGGGGGGGGTTTCACCCCGCAGGACATCCCGATCTCGGATGTCCCGCTGGGAGGGAGGTGATCGGCCCGGGAATCTTATAGATTCCCGGGCCGATCACGGGAGGGTGATGGTCCACTTTAACAGTCGCAGTGAAATAGTTAAAAGGGTTGAAAATGTCCCATGTGCCTCCATTGGCAGGTACCGCTCCAGACACACAGTGCATAGTGAGGGGGCAGTAGATAAAAACTGTAAGCTCCTTTTCTCCAAAAGACAAAACTTAGGGGGTTGAATAAAGGGAACATAACTGCATAATTGCTTTAGCATATGAAGTTGAGCTTAAGAGAACTGTAATTTTTGTAACCACCACTGAAAAACCTCAGTGGCCAGCAGATCGCTGAGCTGTAAGCATTTTCTAAAAGAGCTAAAATTAGGAGAAGCAAACTGGGTTATAAATTTTTTTTAAATCTACGTGGCATAGGTTTTTTTTTTTCCTCTGGCATTACTCATCTGTTAATTAAATATACTCCAATCCACTTACAAAGTACCTTGAACTTTACCCCCTACCTCCCACTTGATGAAGCTGGTCCAAATAAGGATTATACTTTTGAAGCAGTGCGGTTCACTTAAGACGCAGGGTAACCCTAACACAAGTAGGCAGTTTTCTCCCCCTTTCTGTTCTGTGACAGTTAGGAGCAAACCTTCTTAAAGTGAACCAGAGTGCGGCAGTGCCTTTCCTGGAGCTTAGAGAATCCAGATTCAGGATGCCACAGTTTGTGATAACCCCCAGATTGCCTGCACACCCCTTACATTTCCCCTGGTCCCTCTAAAAGACTCCAGGGCCGGCCGCTAGCATTGCCCTGGGGCATACTATACCGTGCTGCCTGGCTGTGTAAATCCTCCGGGGTTGCCAGTTAACTTCCCTTTATCAGCTGTTCCCACAACACTGTATTTGCTGGCAGACTCATACCTGGCTTCACTGGGCTCCCGTGCCCAGCAGGTCAGGCCAGGCGCGAGCACTACACGGGTAAACCGGGGATGCTGCCAGCTGTCTCAAAACTGCCAGGGGGTGTGGCTTTGGTGGAAAAAAATATCCTGCAAGAGTAAAGTCCCGGGTTGGCGAACTTCAGGGGTAGAAAAACCTAAAATAATAAACTGGACAAAGTCCCAGCCATTTCCTTGGAGAGGAAACACAAAATACTGAGGACTGGGGGAAAGCAGGGTGGGTTTGTGTTTCCTCTCCAGGGGGAGGAGCCTCATCCCAAGTGGCCGTCCTGCTGGATGAAGGGATAAAAGGTTTCCTGCGGCCAAGCGGTCCGCTGAACCCCCCTTCCCACCCGTTGCTGCTGCCAGAGGGGGCTGAGGATCCGGGGTCACGGCGGTGCTGGGCACCGGAGTTGGAGCAGTGGCGGCTGCCGGGATTTCTGGTTTCGGGTCCCTGGGCCACACTTCTGGTTGGCATGCGCTGCTGGGGGGGGGTGGGGGCACAGATGCACCCAATGACCTATTTCCGGTGATACTGGGTGGGGCCAGAGCATGGGTCCTCCAGCCACACCCATTTCCGGGGCAGAGGCAGAAACCGTAAGTTTGGGCCTGGAGAACACTAGGTAACCCCATTTAACCCGGGCTGCAATCGTGAAGCATGCGATTGTGTAGGCCAGCGGAGGAGCGGCAGCAAGTCCTGCTTCATGAGAAGCCGCAGAGAAGTATTATTTCTGCATTGTTGTGAGCCCTATTTGATTTTGCTAGTTCACAGTGGGTGTTAACTTTACATGATGTTTTGTCTTCTTTCAGCCTGGTATTTCTAATTCCAAACCTAAAGAGATGGGCCCCAGAATGAAAGTGGACTAAAACCCAGCGCAATCGGATCGGGAATCTGAGATTCCCAGGCTGATCGATTCCCTCCTGCAGGGCATCCAAAATTGGGATGCCCCACTATGCGAAACCCCCAGGTCGCCCACGCACACTTACCTTGCTACCTGGTCCAACAGCGCATGTGCAAATCAAGCCATGGCCGCATCCCCGCTATCCCTCTAGATTGTTTCCTCTCCAGGGGGAGGAGTTTTCTCTCAGGTGGCCACCCTGAAGGACTCGTAGAAATACCGTTAAAGGTAAGACTTAACAGGGAATTTTTTTTTTAAATTGAGCCAGTATTAGGGCAGGTGGGGGGTCTTAAAAGGGATTTTGTTACACTTTAACATAGGAAAATGCCTTTCTTCATAGGAAAAGTAACCTGACTGGCAGCCAAAATATTGCTTTTTTTCGAACAGACAGCAATGTTCATATGACCTGCATGTGTCCACTTGGTGCTGTCAGATTTTCATTACCATGGGTTTAGTTTCTTGCTCCGGAAACTTCCCTTTTTGGTGGGGTAGGGGGGAACACATCGGTGAATCCTGATTTGGGATGTCCCAGAGGAAGGCCAGCGACCCACTCTGGGTTTTGTTCCTTTTTAAAGCTTTGCTTTTAGGGTGAGAATTTATTGTATTTATTCTGTGACATCAGTAATTCAATGCAGAGGCACCTTTGTGACATTTCATGATGTAATGTTATTGCATAGTTTCCCCTCATAGAAGGCATAGGCTAGAATGACCTTAGTTAGCCTCAGAAATGGGTGGACCGACATTGTTGTAGACATAATTTCCATTCAGTAGAGGGATCGATTATACAGTGTGCCATTGCTGGCTACCGGAAATCTGATCCATTTCAATACACTATGGCTGTAGAATTCATATTTCTTTGCAAGCCATTAGCTCAAGTTCCCACTCATGGCAGAGGAGGTTTAGTGGGGGTTTGTGACATTGATTTGTTTCCTCAATGATTTTAATTCTCTTAGTGCATACTAAATTAATTTGTAAGCAATGTGACGAGGACCTAATTTATAAGTGCCTGAAACAAGAACTAAATGTGTTGCCTGTTTAAACTATGGCATCCTCTCTTTTGTGTAGAGGATATATTTTAATTTTAAAGGGAATTTCATGATGTTTCAAATACAATCCCCCTCCACTGTTGAATAGATAGCTTTTAAAGACAGTTAAATTAAAATAAATTGAAAGTTAAATTACAGTCCAGACGATGGCCATAAGGTAGCAAGAAGCTCACCTGAAGCATCTCCCATGCTCTCCTTCATTCCCTGCCACGTTCTGGTTTCCAACGTGCCCTCCTTTGCTTACCATTTTTCTATGGCCACCCTCCAAATGTCACACAATTGCACCTGTCCATCAGATGAGCCCTGCAATTCATAGTGGTTGCACTTGCAAGGCTCACATATGCTAGGAGACAGCGGTAGCTACATTGCTGCCATCTCGTGGGCCTAGAAACTCTAAAGCTGAGCCTTTGTCAATTTTTTGGCTGGATTAAGATGAGAAGTCCTGTTTCTATTGCTGTTTATGGTCACCTGGTCAAATAAGTGAGGGCCAATGTTAACACAGAGATTCAGAGCAGCAAATATGTCTAAAAAGGGGCAGCATTTTTTTTAGTCTAGTCTGTCTAGCCTGTAGTCCCAATTTAGAGGTGGTTCCAACAGAATGGGGGTGAGACCATCTTGGGAAAAAAGCTATGTACTAGTCTTGGGTGGTCTGAGACATGCTCTGGGCTTTCTGCCAGATCTTGACTGTGACAGACTCTATGCCCTTTGGACTTTACACAGGTTCATTGCTTTCCTTTTCTTAAGCATGTTACAGACTGCCAGTGTATTGATTGATTACGTTATTCATTGTTCTGACTGCCATTGTATTGATTGATTACGTCACAGACAATGGCATTGTTCGGATTGAGTGTATTACAGACGTCTGTTGTATTGCTGATTGCGTCACCGGCAGAGTTGAGGGATTGCGTGCCCTGCTGCTATTGGTCGGTGTGTGTGTCATGCAATGGAGACTTGTGTATATAAGGCCTAGAGTGACACTAATAAAGTTACTTCACCTTCACCCTCAATACTGAAGTTCTGTCTCTTATTGGGGGAAACGCTATATTACAGTTCACTAGCCCTTGTAAGGGCTGTTCCTGTTTCCTCACGGACGACTCTGGAATTCCAGTAGCACCTCTTACGATTGGGAAAAGGACGTCTCGGGTGGTGAAGCCCTCCGGCGATAAGGGTTATCGCTACAATTGGTGGCAAGCGGTCGGATGGTCCTTTGTACCCAGATAGAGTGCTACCCTGATGGAGAGTCAGTATGACAAGTTGAAAAGGCTGACCCTGAAGGATCTACTCGAGAGCCGGGGAAGGTCAGCTAGCAACCGCCCACGTCGGGAACTGATAGCCGAGCTGATCGAAATGGATCGTGCAGCAGTGAGGACCGAAACCAATATAGAGGCCGATGAAGACGCTGCTCTCGTTCAAGCGGTTCGGAACAGATTGTCGGTCTATGGCCCGAATCCATCACAGGAACTGATCGACCGAGTCTTCGCCGCAGTGGAGGCAGAGGCCAGTAAGCGAAGGGAAGATCGGCGACTTTCAACCCAGCAGCCTCTCAGCCTCAGTTACACTGGGGGGAGAAAGATTCCATTTGCAGCATTTAAGTCCTTCCAGGAAAGTGATGACGAGATTGACGGATTTTTGGCCGATTTTGAACAGCAGTGCGCTTTACACCGGGTACCCACGGAGGAATGGGTCACCATATTATCAGGGAAACTATCTGGGAAAGCTGCTTTCCGGGCCATCCCTGATGCGGACTTACCACACTACCATCTGGTAAAGGAGGCTTTGTTAGCCCGGTACGCTGTCACCCCGGAGGCCTACAGGCGACGATTTCGGGAATCCCAAAAGAAGGGAGGGGATTCTTACACGGAGTGGGCATGTCGCCTCCATCGTACAGCATCACACTGGGTTACTGGATGCCAAGCCACAACCGCTGAGGATGTACTACAGTTGTTTTTACTAGAGCATTTTCTCAATGCCCTGCAACCAGAGCTAAGAGAGTGGGTACGTGACCGGAGCCCTCTAACGCTACCTGAGGCTGCTCGTCTAGCCGACGAGTACACCGATGCTCGCCGGACAGAGCAGTCCGCTCCAAAACCACCACCTCCCATCAAATTTCAAGCACCTGTGGCTTCAGCGCCAACTCGTGACTCTGGGCTACATAGGCCAGCGCAGCAACCGAACCTCTCCACAGTTCAGTGCCATCGTTGCAAACAATGGGGACATTATCGCAGTGATTGCGCCCTAGAGCCTCCCCGAAACACGTGGGGGCAAAAGCAACCGTCCTCCTCCCGTACTCCTGTGGCACACTGTTTGGAAGCTGAGAGCAGTTCGGAAGAGTATCTGGGGGTACTGTATGAAGCTGATCCCGTACAAGCGGCCATCCAAGACAACCGACAGCACCATTGCCAGGAGGTACGAGTCAATGGGCGCACCGCGCAAGGATTACGCGACACCGGTGCCACACTTACCTTGCTCCAACCTCATTTGGTCAAGAACAAAGACCGCACTGGACACACCGTTGCAGTAAGGGTGGCAGGGGGAGCTGTGTTTCGACTCCCCACCGCCCGAATACATCTTGACTGGGGCGCTGGATCCGGCAGGGTACAGGTGGGACTTATGGACAACTTACCAGCAGAAGTACTATTGGGAAATGATCTAGGACCAATGACTTCTGCCTACGCTACCTCTGGGCCAGCCAGCGTCAACCCTGTTACAACTCGGGCCCCAGCCCGAGCTGCCGACTCCAGCCCACTGGTCGGGGAGACCCAGGGGTTTCGTCTGCATCACGTCATGTCTGTTACACGAAGTCAAGAAGAGGATCAGCCATCAGGTTACGTCCTTTCAGAAGGGAAACTTATGCCAAAAACCTATTTTTGTTGGGGACATTTGCCGTCGGATTAATCAGCCTGAAATTAAGGATGTTTTTTCAAAGTATGGCGCTGTTAAGAATGTCAAAATCATTAGGGATGCCTCTGGCGTTTCTAAGGGTTATGGGTTTGTCTACTTTTACGATGATGTAGATGTGCAGAAGATTGTGGATTCTCCGATCAGCTCCCATGGAAAGAGATTGAAACTTGGGCCAGCTATAAGAAAGCAGAGCACCTGTGCACACATCCAACCAAGGACTTTAGTGCTGAACTCACCAACGCCACAATATCCCAATGTTTGGAACCCACCCATGAACGATTCCTATGTACAGCCCACGTCAATGTTTAGCCCTGTTACTCACTATTTGCAGACTTGTCCTTACACAGAACTCTGCCCATAACAAGAGTCCGGACAGCCCCACGTTAACCCGAACAGGGTCAATCCGGGTCTGCCGGGTGTTCCACAAAAAGGGGGCATTGTGACAGACTCTATGCCCTTTGGACTTTACACAGGTTCATTACTTTCCTTTTCTTAAGCATGTTACAGACTGCCAGTGTATTGATTGATTACGTTATTCATTGTTCTGACTGCCATTGTATTGATTGATTACGTCACAGACAATGGCATTGTTCGGATTGAGTGTATTACAGACGTCTATTGTATTGCTGATTGCGTCACCGGCAGAGTTGAGGGATTGCGTGCCCTGCTGCTATTGGTCGGTGTGTGTGTCATGCAATGGAGACTTGTGTATATAAGACCTAGAGTGGCACTAATAGTTACTTCACCTTCACCCTCAATACTCAAGTTCTGTCTCTTATTGGGGGAAATGCTATATTACAATTCACTAGCCCTTGTAAGGGCTGTTCCTGTTTCCTCACGGACGAGGTGTAATGTATGTTTATGGTCTGAGATGTTTTGGGGGTCTCGTCTGTTGCTGGAGTATCTCTTTAAATATTTAATGATTGGAATAAGTATTCATAAATAACCTAACCTAAATAACCTAATTTCACCCTCTTAGTTTGGCCATATGACATGGATTTCTGCAAAATTAATTATGAGTTGTACATCAGAGATGGCACAGTTGAACTAACAAGACCCACTATAGTGTGTCTTATAACTCAGGGGTACGTCTCCTAAACAGCATGTCACCCTGAAATTCTCTATGCAGCAGAAAGATGTTATACCAGTGGCAGGGTGCTTATACGTTATCCAGCATGCTGCTACATAAACCATGTTCTGATGATTTGCGTGCTGTTCATTTCTGTTCATAGTGAAATTGGCTGTGGTGACTGAAGACCCATTGATGGCGCCTGTTGTCTGTCAGTAATAACCGTGATGTATGTTAATCTTTAAAAATGTTTAAATAAGGAAAGCGCGCCAGCTCTAGTATTGTGCTATGCCAGTGAGTGGGCAGGCATGGGGCCAGGAACACACTGGCAATGAAATGAGGCTGCCGCTGCAGCTAGTCTGTCAGTCTGATTGTGGGCCCAGCAGGCACTGTGTGGTCCTATGAAGAAAAGACGTCTTGTTTTCAGAGGGACCTTTCTGGTTTGGGAGTGGCACCCATCCAGTTGTAGGTCATGTGCTGTCATTTCATCAACAAGGTATTAGAATAGAAAGGGGAGGGATTACTCGGAATACTTACGATCTCGGATGTCCCGCGGTGAGGGAGGTGATCGGTCTGGGAATCTTATTGATTCCCGGGCCGATCACCCCAGGGTGACGGTCCACTTTAAAAGCCAGCAGCTGTGTGTATTGACCAGGTGCAGGAGGGCTGCTCTGCAGGCAACCGTGTTTGTGTGCACAATCGATGTTGGAGCCGAAGCTAAGGAGCTGCAAGTAACCTGAAGCAAGGTGGTCGGTGTACATGAAAGGCTGAGAGGCCTGTTTCATATTTGAGGCCAGTTTGGCCTTATTGCTCTGTGGCACAGCTGAAAGAAGTGTATCATGTTATAAGATACATAATGTTTATGTTGACTGAATGGGAGTGTTTAAACCGGACCTTCAGCATGATTTAATGAAAAGCCCAAACTCTTAAAAAGCGGTTCCCCAGCATCTAAAATTAATATATTTTACATTTTTAGTCACTAACTTATTATTCTTTCCCCCACTGGGCTGCAATTCTGTTCAGGAATTTAGGATACGGGCGCCGCCATCTTGACTCAGAAGCATCCCACTTACTGAGGAGAGGAGAGTGGGATAAGGTACAGGGGGGTGGGTTATAGCTGTGCTTTGCTCAGACAGAGCAGAGCTGGGGTCAGGTAACGGTCAGCAGTCCCAGAATGCAGAGCAGCAGAGTCATGAGGCACTTCCTGTTTTCAGCCTGCCTGATAAGATGGCGGCTTCCATAAGCCGCCATCTTGGATGTTTAAAGGCTCATAACATGCAGTAGATGCAGGTAGGATGATTTTTAATGTGGACAATCTGTATGTACAGGGTGTGGGAAACATATAAGATAGACTCTTATTCGGAGTGAAGGTCCGCTTTAAAGTGGACCAACACCCAGGATTTTGACTATCCTGGGTCTTGGTCCACTTCGGTGGGGCACCCCCGATCGGGGTGCCCCGCTGTGTGAAACCCCCCCTAACCCCCCGAATAACTCACCTCTCCCCGCTCCCAGCGCCAACGTACAAGGAACGTCTAAGCGGCGGCCGCCGCCGCCGCCTCCCTCGCGTCACTTTGAACGCGCGCGCCCCCGCGCCGGCCATTCGCAGACGGCCGGCGCGGAGGCGCGCACGCCTACAGGGGCGCGAGGGAGGCGGCGGCGGCCGGCCGCCGCCGAAGATAAGGTAGGTGAGTTGGGGTGTTTGGGGGGGGTTTCACCCCGCGGGACATCCCGATCTCGGATGTCCCGCGGGGTGGGGGGTGATCGGCCCGGGAATCTTATAGATTCCCGGGCCGATCACCCGTGGGTGTTGGTCCACTTTAAATCCATAGTCTGCAGTGAACAGGGATAAAGATGCATTGTTGCAACTTGCCCCTCACAGGCTCCCAATCTCTCAAGCAGCTGGTTATTCAGTACGTGTGTTTATATAACATAGTACAGAGGCTGCCATGTTTCTGAGGCATTTACCGTATCTCTGATGTGTGGGCTGCTTCTATACAAAACACCGTAAGGGCACCACTAAAGAACATATGCTAGGGCTAGTGGGTGCACCCAGAATTCCGAGAATATAACACTGTAAGACACCAAAGCAAAAACAAGGAATTCCAAATAAAGTGGGCACTCCACTAGACTATATGAAAACTATTTTATTAAGTAACGCTATTTCATCATTAAAAATACAAACTTAGATTCACGGTACAATTAAAAACAATTTGTGGCCACTGAAAAATTATATTATATTATCACAATCAAATATATACAGGTACAAAACCTAAACTTATCAAACAAGTCTAAATATCTAAGAATATATAATACAAAGACTGAAATACTGGCAGGAATCTATTGTTACTAAAAATTAAAGAATATAAATATAGGTACAGTCAATGTGCAAATTAACCTCTACTACACCCCCTAAACGGCTGATTACAATACTTAAAGTGAATATAAAGCGCCAAATAAATAATATATAACAACCCCTAAAGTGCAAGGATATGTAAATAAGACCAAGTCTAATAATTAATAAGGACTAAAGTGTCTAGTGCAAAACATGCCAACAACTAACACTAAGCAATTAACTCTAATGAATATAAGCACCCGGAGTCTGTAATATAAAAGTAGAGACCAAAGACTTGCAAAAAAGTTACACATGTGAATCATACATCAAGGTAAATAAAAAAATGAACTACCGCCATGTATTGTCTCATCAGTGGTCACTCCGCTGCCCCCGCGCGCTCCGCCATGTGCCCACGGCTTCAAAGGGGGTCGTGGGCGCTTGGCGGAGCGCGCAGGGGCAGCGGAGTGACCACTGATTCTTGCTTTAATAAACTGCTTCAAGGCCTATTTTGGTAACATTAGTAATTGATCTGTTCCTTGGGGTGTACTTGGTTTTGATTGCTTCTCGCTAGGGGTACTTGGTGTAAAAAGGTTGAGAACCACTGCGTAAGATGTTGCAAGGTACCTGTTCATATACCTCATTTTCTCACCTGTGTCTCCTGGATTCAGCAGCACTTCTCTTCCAGCTCCAGGTGGTTGTTGCCAGTCTTTTCCCACCAGCCAAATATTTTACCCTGCTATACAGAAAGTGAGAACAACTCCCATGGATGCTACGATCACTATCGTCCCCAGGTATAGAGTGGTAACAGAAGAGGACCTAAATTCTCTCTCAAAGTGGAACAAAACCTAGGGCTGGCTGCTTACCCTGTCCAATATGAGCTGTTTCAATTTAGTAAATGTCCCGCCATTGTTTACAATGGGGAGTGCAAACAGGTGCATCCCTTGCATCCTCAGGCTGTGTGGGCCTGCTCTTGCTCCTCATTGAAGCCTATATGAGCCATTTGCTGCAGTACATAGTCACGACAAACTGCTCTATTGGACTGTACATGCACTATTGGACTGGGCCATTCACAAATGCCTGGGGCAGGCACACGCCCTGCAAGAGGGATAGTGATACAAAGTAAGTGAATGGGACGACCTGGGGGGGTTTCACACAGCGGGCATCCCGATTTTGGATGCCCCGTGGCAGGGAAGCCGATTGAGGTTTTGGTCTACTTGAAGGGTGTAGGTCTACTTGAAGGGTGTAAACTGGAAATTGATATTTTCTCCTACCGAATTGTCCTGGAACTCAGATGTTTGCTGTCCCCCTCCGCTGGCCACTACGTCGGCATTGGATGCCTCCCTGTAGCCCCTGGAATGTACTCTGGCAGGTTGCGCAGTTCGGGTGCCTGCGGCAGCAATATGAGGTGGCAGGCGATTGGTCACTGCATGCTCACAACAGCGGCAATGACTCAAGGAAGCGGGATTGATGGCTAAAGCGGTGACATTAGTGGAGAGAAGAATTAAGAAATTCATAGAATGTCTACATCACTGTTTCTGTGGGGGGGGGGGGGATGCACCAACTGCAGACTTATTATGGGTCTTGTATATTATTTTAACAGTAAAACCTTATTCTTCCTTGTTTTGTTATGTGCTACAAGGCCCGTGGCCTATTTATTTTAGAAACATTAATTGATTTTCTTCTTTCGTTTACCTTGTTATAACTGCTTCTCTGCTTCTTGCTAGGGTTTACTTGATGTAAAAAGGTTGAGGACCACTAGTCTAGGTGACCAGTCCATCTTAAACTGGACCTTCACGCTGATTAAGAGCCTATCTTATGTTTCCCCCACCCTGTACATACAGATTGCCCACATTAAAAATTATCCTACCTGTACCTACTGCATTTTCTGAGCCTTTAAACATCCAAAATGGCGACCCATGAAGTGTCAGGCTGCCTGCAAACAGGAAGGGTCTGCTGACTGTGCCCCTCTGCATTCTGGGATTGCTGACCTTTTCCTGACTCCATCTTTTTGTCTGTGCAAAGCACTGCTATAACCCTGCCCCCTGCCCTTTTGACCCCTCTCCTCTCCTCTCCTCAATATGTGATGCTACTGAGCCAAGATGGCGGCACCAGTATCCTAGAGTGCTGAACAGAGTTGCAGGCCAGTGGGGGAAACTGACCAAAAACGATATATTAAATTTAGATGCTGGGGAATAGTTTAAGGGTTTGGGCTTTTCATGAAATGATGTTGAAGATCCGCTTTAATGTATTCCTTTTCCATGACCGTGGCCTGCCTTCTTGGATGTAGCAGTGATATCCCTCTGACCTTTTGCTGTTGAAGGTGGTTTGCTCAGGGAGGATGACTCGAGGTTGTTAGAGTAGGGGTATTTGTTTGGTTGCATCGCTTTCCTGGTGGGGGGTTAAGGCACCCCTGGAGCAGAGTGTGCATGTGACTAGTAGGGGACAGACTTTCCCCCTCTTATATCGGGAGTCTTTGCCAGGCTGCATGTCTATGCTTTAATGAGAAAATGAATAATGGGCTTCTGCATATAATAAAACTGAGCGAGCTGGACTGAGGAGACTTCTATCTTGTCTATTTGCAGTTCCTGCTGAAGTGACTGAAAAGTAATCAGTCTTGAATTTCAATGTTTGGGGATGGTTTTGTCACTGGTAGTTGCTTTGCCTTGTTTCAATGTTTGCTAATTGGATTAAAGTGCTATTAAATAGGAACTTAAACTGTCAATTAGCAATATCTGTCAGTCTGCCAGCAAGTGCCAAGAGAAGGGGTCTCGGAAGAGCAGCTAGGTTCAGACTGCCAATGCTTGTGTGCAGGGTGCGTTGTACTAAAAGAAAACTCCACTGGAGCAGTTGGAAAGGTAGCTTTAAAGCAGACCTTTGTGGCTCGGCAGTGACCTCTCCCTGGGGCATCCTGATTTGGGAAGCCCAGTTGGCTGCTGCACATCTGTCCAGTATTCCCAATGTGCTTTTGACGGCCGTGACTGCATCCCCAGAATCTTTGGCGCCCAGCCATTCAGATAGGTTTGGTGTCGGGAGTCTGACTTCAGGGAAACTGGGGATAGGGGCCATCTACTTCACATGGAATTTTTTTTTTTTTCTTTTAAAAAGGCCACCTCGGGCTGGTGTCAGGCCGGGGTACAAAAAAGTTTTGAGTTGCTTTAAGCAGATGGAAGATACTCCCTGTTATACTGGAAGTATATTGCTGTTCTGTGATCCCCCCCCCCCCCCCAACATTCTTCAGACACTTGGATGCTGAAAGAGCAAAATGGCAAAAGGGGGGGGGGCACTTGGGGGCACTTTAGGGTCTACTTGTACAGGTTAATTATTAAGCACAGTGTGCATTTGTGCTCACACCACATAAACTACTTGCTCCCCACAATTAAATTCCCAGCTTCCCAGCTCCAAAGGAGTAGGACAAATGGAGGTGCATGGCAACCTGTTACCATACTACTCAACTACCACTGCAAGTGCAGTGTCGCAGTGTTCTTGTAACCCTTTGCTACTCTGGACTTCCACTTTAACGTCAGACAGCCCTCGAGCTACATAGCAGGGGGGGGGGGGGGGCATGCCACATGTGGCTCCCAGCTACAGCCTAGGGATCTCTGATTCTGCAACATCCAGTAACAGGAATGGCCACCCCTATGGCTGGGAGAAATGTGTTAGTCATAACATTTTGGCTAGTGGTCACGTTTGTAACCATGACCTTTAACATGATGTTTGTTAACATGGGGGAGGCCAAAAACCCATAACTGATGTACAGTTTACATGCCAATATTGGTTATTAAGGCTGCCAGCTTATTGCAGCAGGGGGGCACCCAGTTCTAAGCAACTGACCTGTACCCCAACCCTGCTGCGCACATGGAAAATTTGAGATCAACCAATCTGCAAACTTTCCTGGTTAGCATGGCTAGCCAGAGCAAACAAAAAAGATCAGTTGAACAAAAACACAGAAATATTAAAGAAGGATCACCCCCCCCCCCCCCCCAGGTTCTCTGGGTGGCTGGAAGAAGGAGCCAGGGGTGGGGTAGGTCCACTTTTTAAAGTGGTTGTGATTGAATTCCGTAAAATGAAACGTGCCTCTGGTACAGAACAATTCAAACAACTGCAGCCAAAGTGTTTGTTTTGTTTTTGGACTGAGTTAAAGCGACATTTCAGGCAAGAAAAAAGTTCAGTCTATCCTCCAACCCCCGACTTGCCCCGTCGTGAGACGAAATGTGGTTAAAAAAGAATAAAACTCTCTACCGGTCTCAGGAGTCCAGCGTAGTCACTGGCACTACACATACAGCTGTACAGAGGTGGCATCCTCGCTCTGTGCATGTTCCCGCTGGCCCTTTCAGTTGGGGGATCCACGCTATGCAGGCTGTTCAAGATGGCCGTGCCCACTGCTGAATTCGCTGGGGTAATGGTGCTGCAAACTGGGGTTTAGGTAAGATGTTTTGTTTTTTCTAGGTATTATTTGGCTTCCTCTTATGAAGCAGGAAAGAAAGGTGCAGTCCCACACAGTTTTCCTGGTAACGCATTATGGCATCCCAAATCATGATGCTCCTTTGGGGCGGGCTTTTCATTGGACCTAAAGTCCTAATTTGGGTCCTAACCTTAAAGTAATATTTAGTATGTAATATGTGGAGATTACACTGAGCTACATTGTCATGGCCTTTGTGTTATATGTAGAGTGACCTATTTATCGCTCCAGTGCGCAATGATGGTGATCTCCCATGAAGTGTAAAAAGACAGAATGTCCACTGAACTTATGGTGGTTAATTGTCTTAATTGAGGATTTGGGTGAAGGAGGTATTAGGCAATTAATGAGCCGTTGAATCTGTCAAAGAACTATTCTTGCAGCAGTGTCCGTTTAGCTGTAGATTTGTAATGTTGCTATTCTTTCATGTTGTCAGCCAAGCAGGCGTTCTGTCATCTGTGCTGATGCTTGATGAACTCAATACTTGAATGGAAAGCTGGAGGTGTTTCCCTCTCTGCTCTCCAGTAGCGAAACAGGAGACCAGCTTAGAAGGTGCCTTCTTCTCACTTGTAGATTTGTCAGAACAAGCCAAATCGTAACAAGTATGCAGGAAGGTTCATGGCTCTTTCACCATCCGGCATATTTCACATAAATGTGGGATTTGTGTTGTATGGCTGGAGAGGTGCCAGGATCCTGTTGTGGGACGTGCCATGACCGCTTGTGGTAGGAGCTTGCTCGCTGGTTTACATGCTCAGATTGAACTTCACATGAGAGATTCTCTAACATGGATGCTGAGTATTTTTGGATGAGTGCTGTATTCTGGGTTAACCCCTTCGTTATAGGGCCCCCCTGACAGCAGATCGCAGCAAGCAATTGACTGGATGTTTAGGGTTAAACTGTCCTTGGTGAAGATGTAATGGGTTATACAAGCATTTATACCAGGGGCCCTCCACCCTTTACATCTTAAACCGGACCTTCACCATGATTTATTGAAAATCCCAACTCCCTAAAAAACGATTCCCTAGCATCTAAAGTTAATATATTTTAAGTTTTTAGTCACCTTTTTATTCTTTCCCCCACTGGGCTGCAACTCTGTTCAGGACTTTAGGATACTGGTGCCGCCATCTTGACTCAGAAGCATCACACTTACTGAGGAGAGGAGATTGGGATAAAGTACAGGGGGGCGGGTTAAAGCTGTGCTTTGCTCAGACAGAGCATAGCTGGGGGTCAGGAAAAGGTCAGCAATCCCAGAATGCAGAGCAGCACAGTCAGAAGGCACTTCCTGTTTGCAGGCTGCCTGACATTCCATGAGCCGCCATCTTGGATGTTTAAAGGCTCATAACATGCAGTAGATGCAGGTAGGATGATTTTTAATGTGGACAATCTGTATGTACAGGGTGTGAGAAACATATAAGATAGACTCTTATTCAGGGTGAAGGACTGCTTTAAGGAACTACTATGGCGAGAAATTACCTTTAGTCCCTCTTTAGCCCTTTTGCTGCCAGCCTACCTGCAGCTTTTGTCGCCCTCTGTTGCCAGACCATGTTTCACTATTTTGCGCTGCACATGTTCAACTGTGATTTTTGAAATGGTTTCGAGGGATTTCCCAGGAAAATGATTATATTGTTTTTTTTCAAGAGTGTCTGGGCTTCAACATGAAATCTCTTGCTTGGCCTTTTTTTTAGTGTATTCTCAATACTTTTTGGTGAAATATGTGCAAAAAAAAATAAAAAAAATCTATTTTTTGCAATTTGTAGTGTTTTTTTGTAATAAAAAATGTTTGTCACAGCGGTAGCACATATGTATTGATAGACACCCTGCCCAGGAGACTCCCCCAAACTGAAACGGAGCTTTAGGAGATTTTCAGATAAAATACAACTGCGCTTATGCGCACCTTGCGGGTTTCCAGAAAAACAACCATTTACATTTAAAATACCCCCCCCCACAAACTATATATTCTCTGGAAGTACACACCTCAAGCTTTCTAGGTGTACCAAGCTTGTTTATGTGGGCTTAGTTTTCTGGAAGTAATCCCTCAATGTATTTTTGGGTTGCACAAAGTTTCCCTAAAAAAGAATAAAAAGAAAGAATCAAGCCACACAAAAAAAAAAAAAGTAAAATCTCAAAAAGCAACATGCCCCGAACAGAACTATACCCAGCATGCATAGGTACAGTAAAGCATGCGCATAACAGTAATTTTACTTGCAAATTTCAGCTCTGCAGACAAAATGCGCACCTTGCAATTTTTCAACCAAAACAACCCTTTACATTTGGAATATCCCCTATAAACCATATATTCCCTGAAAGTACACGTTAAGCTTTCTAAGAGTACCCAGCTTGTTGTAGTAGGCTCACCTTTCTGGAAGTAATCCCTCAAAGAATTCTTAGGTTGCACAGGGTTTCCCTAAAAAAAATGAATAAACAACTGAATAAATAACATGTTTTCCTAAAATATAAATATGCAAACAAGAAAAAACAAGCTAAATCTGAAAGAGCAAGGTTCCCCTGAGCAGAACAATACCCAACATGCATAGGTACTATTAACCCTTTTAATTGCCAACCTACTTGAAGTTTTGTCACCCTCTGTTGACGGGTCACTTTTCCCCATTCTGCGCCATGTTTAACCGTGATTTTTGCCTGAATTTTCAGGAAAATTATAGATATATATTTTGCAGCAGAGTTTAGGCTTGAACATGAAATGTCTTGTTTGTAACTTTTCTACTGTTTTTCTTTTTTATATTTTTGTGTAAAAATAAATATTTTTTTTGGCAATTGTCTCCTTTATTTTAAATAAAACATTTACTTTATTAGAGAAAACCATATTGCATGTGAAAGCCCAATTTCTTCCGATTACAACGGTACCACATATGTATCGGTAGCCCCCCCCCATTCTTGCCCAGGAGACCCCCCAAACTGAAAATAGCACTTTATAACATTTACAAATAAAATACTACTACTATCCACACTATAAACATAAGGGGTTAATTTAAAAAAAAGACATGGGGTCCCCCCTCCCGGGGTTAAAAACCCTTAAAAAAAAAAAAAAAAAAAAAAAATGGAATGGGGTCCCCCTTACCCAGCATTACCAGCCCGGGACCAGCTATGGGGGCTTGTAGGAACAGAGTGGAGGGGCCAGCTTTTGTGGCCCCCCACCCTGCAGCCTACAAGCCCACATAGCCTATGTGGGCCCTGGCTCTTCTGCCCCCCCCCCCCCCCCAGGCTTTGGGGAGGCAGGTAATTGGGGGTGCGGGGGTTAACGGCAAGTCACCCGCTGCGGCAAGTGGGTGACTTGCCATCCCCCAGCCTTGTGAACTGGTATAAGGGGTCTCATGGACCCCTTACCAGTTCACAAGGGGTTAAATGTTAAATAAAAAGACACAGACACATAAGAAAAAAAAAAGATCTTTATTTTTTTTTATTTTTACTTTACTCACCTCCGATCCTGTGTCCCCCGGCGATCTGCGATGACAGTCTGCTCGGGTGTTTGGAGGAGAGAGCCTGGGGAGGGGTGATCTCAGCCCTCTCCTCCTCCCCATCTGCTCTCCTCCAGGCACCCGAGCAGACTGATTCTCTGTGTCGGGTGCCGGCATTAAGAGGGCTGCTGGTGACATCACAACGATGTCACCTGGCCCCGCCCCCAGCAATTTCTGCCCTCTCCTCACCTCGGAAGAGGCTGGGGGGTGATCGGAGGCCCCCTCCCCAGTGAAGAGGACACCTGTCGGGAGACAGCGTGGCCTCAGGTAAGTAAATGTGTTTTTTTTTTTTTTTTTTTTTTTTTTACAGTTAGCAGCTGCTGCTGCAGAAGCGGGGGGGGGGGGGGGGGCCCTATTCCGGGGGCTCTGATGGCACCAAATTAAAGAGGAGACCCGGCCGGATCCAACGAAGGGTCAGGTGAGTATTTTTTTAACTAGCAGGGGGGAAAGTCAGGCACGTAGATTCTATGTGCTTGGCACTTAAGTGGAGTGGAAGCTTGGCACTGAAAGGGTTAATATATGGCAGCTGCTGTGCATCACGCTGTTAAAAGAATCGGGCCGCCCGGGTACTCGCCTGTTCTGGGATCCTATCAACTTGCACGGCCAACGCTTGCTGCGTTATTAGGCAGCTCACGGTCAACGTGGAGTGTGCAACCCAGAATAGGTGATTATCCGGGTAGCCATTCTTTCTTTAAATGGTGCACTGCATATTAAAGGGGGACTACTGTCTATTAGACCCACAACCAGCACCGAGACAGGGCTGTGAGCCACATTCCAAATAAAGCGATAGGGAGCTGTAATGCCTGTTTTCATCAACTGAACATATATGCTCATGTTCATCCTGTGTGCTGCTGTATAAAGTTATCTTTGTAGGAATCTAGACCCCATTCTGTAGCCCAGCTCCTGAATTTTATTTATTCATGACCTTTTTTTCACTCTTCATCCCCACTTGCATCAGACTGTGTGGAACACACCAGGTCTTATGTATGTATGTGTGTGTGTGTGTGGGGGGGGGAATAACTGCTTCTTCCTCTGCATTTGAGATTGCAGTAACTTTTTTTGGAAGAACGATGATGAGCAGTTAGTTACAATGCTGATTTTGAATGATAATTTGCATATCTTGGTGAAAGTGGAGGCCAGATGCACTGAGCAAGCCTTGAAAGCAGAACAAAACCCAAGTGGGTCAGCCCACTGTACGCCAGCAGCCGCATCCTCGACTTCCCTGCAACTGTGTGTGTGCTCCTGCACCCAGCCATTCATATGGGCCAGAAGCTCTCACTCCACAGGGGGGCTGGGATGCGGCCAGCTCACTGGCACACGTCAGATGGCAATCTTGAGATCTGCCAATCGGTGTGGCTGCAGTGGTGTTATTTTTATTTTTTTAAAGGCCACCTCGGGCAGGTGTCGGGCTGGGGTACAAAAAAGGTTTTGAGTTGCTTTAGGTAAGTGGAAGATACTCCCTCTTATGCTGGAAGTATATTGCTGTTCTGTGATCCCCCCCCCCTCCCCCAAACGTTCTTCAGACACTTAGTTGCTGAAAGGGCAGAACTGTAAAGGGGGAGGGACTTGGGGTCACTTTAGGATCTACTTGTACAGGTTAGTTAATAAGCACAGTGTGCATGGGTGCTCACACCACATAAACTACTTGCTCCCCACAATTAAATTCCCCAGCCCCAAAGGAGTAGGACAAATGGAGGTGTGTGTGGCAACTTACCTGTTCTGCAGCTTCTGTGCTCTGCATGCTGAGGCCGAAAAACCAACTCTGATTAAGCTAAGGGTACAGGGTACACAAACACCCACGAGGAGGAGACATAAGAAAGCACACGTTACAAAAGGAGACTAAATGGATCTCCACAATAAAAGCCCTCATCCCTCCAGGACTTAATGATGCAATTAGCTATGTCCCGTTTTTGTAAGACTAACGTAATCCTGAAAAGGCTAAATAGACATGATATCAATGCCCTTAACCCCCAAAAAATAAGTAGGAATTATAGGGGGAACCCACTCACAATCTGAACTATGAATAAGATGTTGTTAAATGTTTAAGAATGTAAGAAGCGCTTATCACCAGATGCCCAGTTTAACATAAAATTTTATTCAAATAAGAAAACCTTTTAATATAGTAATAATTACTTTTCACAAATAAATGCAACTACATATGATAGGAGGTACGCTATTTAATAAGACATTATTATCCAAAAAAACGGCGATTGCAACATAGGGTTAAATAGCCCTGCTAGTAATATGTCGGCCGCAATACAGCTTAACCAACCATAAATATGGCCGCCCACACAAAACAACTTCCTGCTACAGTCAGATGGGGCCGCCCAAAAAGGAAGTGACAATCTCGTCACTCCAGCTGCCACATCAAGGCAGCATACAGGCGCTCCTGATAGGCTCATAGAGCCACAGGACATGCCCTTGGACGGCCCCAAGAGGCGGAAGCCAGGTATACAGCAACGCGGCCGATAATCAGTGAGCCGGCATTTCACCAGCAACACAGCTCGCTGATCCGCAGCGCGAGGCTGTCTCCAGGAACGCTGCTCCCCCCGCCCCCATGTTTGAGGACGGGTCTTGACAAGCAACTGGAGGTAAGTTTTTTTTTTTTTTTTTTTTTTTTTTTTTTTCCCCCCTATATCCAGTCCAGGTCGGTCCAGTGATGACATGTGGGTATTCCGTCCCCAGGGGGCGCTCGACTGCAATATCAAAAGATGTAGCTCCTCCCGGACCCCTATAAAGGCAGGTGTCCCTCTATCATTCCCCAGTTGTTCATCTTGCAGTCTTGGCTGCAGAAGATCGTTTGGATACTCTCTCAGACAATGGCAGCAGAACGGGGCCTCCTAGCCCGTTGGCCGCTGTGGGCCCTATTTCCACTGATCTCTTCTGACCCACTGATCTCTTCTCCCAGCCGCTGGCTGCTATGGGATCGTGACAGTAGGGTGAACGCCGGGGTCGGGCGTTCGGCAGAGCTAGGCGCTGGGCCACAGACACTATACCAAAGGGTAGCCGGCCACAGGCTTTATGGTGAGCCGGGGGGGGGGGGGGGGGCACTTGTTATGTGATGTACCCTCCCTGCCCACAAACTTTATTGGTGTCTTGGCACTTGTGTTTTTTACTGTGTTCTTCACTATGGCTCCTCACTGGCTCAGCTGGGCTTTGGAGCATGCTTACCTCCCTCGCTCCCTCGTAGCTGCCTGCTTGAGGGGTTGGGGTTGCCGTACCCTGCGGGCCTCCGCTTCTCCGCTCTGCGGGACTGTCTTGACGGGGGGGGGGGGGGGGGACTCCACTGGTGCAGTGCTGTGAGGTGCGGAGACGGCTCCACTGCGCTGGGACCGCTGAGTGGTGGGCCGCGGCCATGTTTTTACTGCCCGTTTAGGCTATACTGCATGTAGGTGACTATGGGCGGGCGCATCCTTTGGCGCCGCCTGAGGGGGCGGAGCCGGGCGCTGACGCGTTCCGCGTCATTACGGCGCCGCCCGCCCCTCGAGGGACACTCTGGGACATGTGTGCGCTGCTCCTGCGGTGGGGCCTGCTCTTCTGGCTGCGCGCTTTTTCTGCTCATAAAGAGACTGTCCCTCTGTCGGTGTCGTGAGTCCCTCTTTTTTGTATGACGGTTATTATGCCAAATTGCTTTTGCTTATTCTGATGGGCCTCTCTCCCCTCTCTTGTATAGGTCGTGGGCTTGTGGTTGAGGGTTGTGGTTCCTCCCGGTCCCCCCCTTTTTTATTAAGAGGGATCATTATAGGTTTGGGCGTTAGTGTCTTGTAACTTTACCTATTGACCATTTTTAATCACCATAATGGAGGCATCGGGATAGTGAGCTGGGGGCCCCATTTGGGCAGGAAAAGCTCTGCCCCTTGTGCAGTAGGAATCCTCTGGGCGGATTCAGCACTGTTTGTACCACTTGCGCCAGGGGCATTATTTTGGACCATGACCTGACGGGGGGCGTCCCTGCCCCTAGCCCTTCACTGCCTGCAGCCTCTCCGGACCCTCCGCTGCTGCACTCAGCCCCCAGTGAGGGGGGAGCCAGCAGGGGGTCCCATGCTGATTTGGCACATAGGCTGGCCAATCTCGAGAGACAGATCTCACGGACGGCTCCCAAGAAGGCCACGAGTAAGAGACGGCACCTCAAGCCTGTTTACTCGGATAATGACGATCTCTTTGATGATCTGGGCTCTTTGGAGGAAGGTGAGTTGCCAGATGATTCCCGTTTCACTGTGGATTATTCTTCTGGCGATGACAGTATGTCTGGTTCTTCCTCGGATGAGGATGCGTGGCTCCCGGATGATACGAAGAAGTTACCTAAGACACTACACATTGTTCCTCCCAGAGCGGCTAAGAGGAAGCAGGGTGATTTGTTTAGCCTCGAAAGACAAAGGCGGGTCTTTCCGGAGCAACTTGATTTTCAAGGAATGGGAGAGGCCTAATAAGTTACCGTCGGTGCCTAAGGGCCTGGATAGGCGGTATCCCTTCCCTGAGGAGCTGGTTCGGCTATGGTCTCGTCCTCCCGAAGTAGATCCCCTGTGTCAGGGTTGTCCAACACTACTGTTATGCCGTCACCTGAACCTGCTGACAAGTGCATGGATCAGTTGGTCTGCCATGCGTTCACCTTTGCTGGTGCCCTCTTTCGCCCTGTGTGTGCCACGTCGATTGTCTCTCTAGCCATCATAAAGAAGGTGAGACATCTGGTGGATAGAGCTAAGGCTCGCAAGCGGGCAGAGGAGTATAAAGAACTTAAGGCCTGCTTGGAATTAATTGTTTTTGTTGCCTCTGCCATGGATGATGGGGTCCGGCATGGTGCCAGGATTTCACCCCTGATTGTTGCCCTCCGCCGCTCGCTCTGGCTGCAGCAATGGTCGGCTGATGAGGCTGCCAAGAAGGCGCTTACGAGTATTCCCTTTGTGGGTCCTTTCGGAATCCCTCTGCCTATCGTTCCTTTCGAGGGGGAAGAGGCTCTTCATTTTCAGGTGGCCGCAGAGATACCTGGGGTAGAGGTATGTCCCGCGGCCGATTCAATCCCGCATGGGGAGCCAAGTCAAAGCCCCCTGCCAAGTCCCCTCAGGCATGAGGGGGTGCCCTCACCCATTCGGGTGGGGGGACGGCTTCTGCTGTTTGCTCAAATCTGGAGGCGGCACGTCTCGGATCAGTGGATTCAGGAGGTAGTATCCTCTGGTTTCAAGATAGAGCTGGCAGTCAGGCCGCCCACACAATTCCTCCGTTCATGGATATCCCGAAACCCACTAAAAGCACAGGGTTTGAGAATGGCCGTGCAACACCTTCTCCGGTTAGGTGTGATTTGCCCTGTGTCTCGGCGGGAACGGGGGCAAGGTTTTTACTCCAACCTGTTAATGTTCCATCCTTCTTGGGAACCGTGAAGACCAATCCTGGACCTGAAGGGTCTCAACAGGTTTGTAAGTCGGACATTTCTGCATGGGAACCTTACAGTCGGTGAACCTGAGATCGCTTCGTCCCGGCGACTTCATGACCACGGTGGACATTAGGGATGCTTATCTGCACATCCTTATTTTTCAACATCCAGTGAAAGGAATGGCCACCAGGTCCACCCCTGTGACTGGGAGAAATGTGTTAGTCATAACATTTTGGCTAGTGGTCACGTTTGTAACCATGACCTTTTAACATGATGTTTTTTTGTTAACATGGAGTAATGAGGGAAGCCAAAAACCCATAACTAACAGTAGAACAAGGTTGCAGACTGACCTGTACCCCAACCCTGCTGTGCTGACATCTATACTTAACTAAGCCCGATTTCCCCCACAAATGCAAAACTCCAAAAGATGATAAACTGTGTTTCATTCAAATTAAATGGTGTTTTGTGTTTGACTCACAACTGTCCATGGTGGTAGTAACTGAGATGATGAGTTGGGAGCCCTGATATAGAACACACAATCAATGCAGTGGCCGGCTCCAGAGATGTGCTCAGCAAAGCAAATTAATGTGCCATTCCACTCTGTAATGTTGTCCTATGACTTTCTTGTATAAAAGCATATGGCTAGTTACATAACTCTGATCGCCCCCCCCCCCTTATTTTGCTGTCAAAACTGCCTTAACCAGCTTCTCTTTGGAAAATGTATATGCCTGAGGGGAGACAAGTCCACTACCATTATGCATTACACAACATGGGCTGATCTGAGCTTTAATCCTACTAAACCTCGGATTATCCAGGTTCTAAATAATTTAGGATGCTATAAAAGTTTTAGTGCTTTTGATATCGTCATGGTAACATTGTGTGTATTACTATTCATTATGATATTTCCTTTGCGATCAAATCGGCAGTTATGGGTTAACCAATAACACAGTTCTCTGTTCTGAACATCAGAGGCCGATTTTTTTGTTTTTTCGATCGGTTTCAGACAGCCTGCTCCATTAGTCTTTTATTTGCAGAGTGTCAAATTTAGCTAATTTTGGTAGACAGTCTGAAAAGTAGCTGATGTTTTTTTAATCTAGATACAAAAATAATCTGATTTTTAACGGATGGTAAAAAGTGTGTCCCTGTTAACCAGCAAGACTGCTCTAATATGTGTTTACTCTACATAGCAGGAGGTTGGGCACTAAATCGGCGCTCAAGTCTGCATTAGTGGGAGGCGATACTGCAGCAAAGCACTACCCATGTATTTTTCTGGAGCTTGCCTTTATTGCCCTTTTTTGCCATTTTATCGAATTTTAAAGCCTGTTGCGCCATATCTGTCATTGGTACACCTGTTGTCTTGCTTGATAGAAATGCTGCCTTGTTTCATGCTTTTCTAATCACCGCTCCCCATGTTTGCCCTAACCATTTTTATACACTTCTACTTTGAATTAATATGAATATGCATAAAGATTCATTTTTGGCTGTTTGCTTTCTTTATAAATATGGCCTTTTAATTAGAGTCCCTCCTAGACGCAAGCCGGTAAAGGAAGTACATTAAGCCAGGAGGAAAAAAACATGGGCAAAAATAAAAACTTAATGTATCAGAATATATTTTGATGTAAAGGACCGCTATAAACTAAATTAAATGGCAGGCCCCAAATTGACATTTATGATGGATTGTGATTCCTGGATAAGGCTGTATTTCTGAGATTTGTGAGCAGAGACACAGGCTTTTTTCAATCTTCAAGTGGGGGAAAAGTACAAGGACATTTAATTTTCAAGCTGGGGTTGATAATGGTTGTCCTTTTTAAAATGCTTATTACACTCTCTTTATAACCGAAAAGCTGATACTGCACCTCTGAGTTCAGTTTCGCTGAGGTCATTCCCTTCCCCTTTCTCTCTCTTCGACTCTCTGCCCGTGCAGACTGTCTCATTTAAAGACCTCACACATTTTGTTTAGCTGCTTATTTTTCTGGCTTTCCATTCCTGTAATCCCCCTAAATTAGTATGGAAACTCTGGATGTTGCTGATATCGGAGCTTTGCTCCTCTTAATTGCGGCGGGATGCTGGTGAAACGAGGAATGTTAGTGAACATTTTAATGGAGCATTGTATCAAGCGCCGTCCTGTGGAAAATTACATCCTTTACTTTGAAGAAAAATGGTTATAGTGCCCTCTTTGGAGTTGCAGTTTATTTGGACAAACCAATTTTCCATGCCAGTTCTTTGGGTGGTCATATGGTCGAATGCTACTTTCTGTATTATAACTGCAGCTGTCACGGGTCAGCTTCTGTGACATGTGCTGCTTCTGGGGAATATGTAACAAGTAATAGAGGGAATAGAAGGTCAACTGCACAAGCAGATAGAGCAGGCTTCACAGGCTGGTACATTGGTGATGGGGGACTTCAACTACCCAGGAATCGACTGGACACATGGTTCTGCTTCTTCTACAAGGGGGAGAGCATTCCTCAGCTTGCTACAAGATAATTATATGAATCAGTTCCTGGAGGTGCCTTCTAGGGGTGATGCTCCTTTTAGATCTGGTAATATCAAATAATGATGACCTGATAGGGACACTAACAGTCCGTGAAAATCTTGGTAACAGTGAACACAATATAGTTGTATTTAACATAAACTGTAAGATTTTCTGTCTGGGAGGGCAAAAACACTGAACTTTAGGAAGACCAACTTCCCCAGGCTCAGAGCTGCACTCCAAGACTTAGACTGGGAGCATCTGTTCAGGAATAAAGATACAAATGGGAGTGCGTTAAATCAATTGTGAGTACCAATGCTGCAAAATGTATTCCTATGGGTAACAAATATAAGCTGCTAAAATTAAAACCCTCATTGCTGACACTGGTTAAAAGGGCAATAAATAAGAGAAGGGCATTTAAACATTACAAGGCTGAGCTCTCAGCTGTAACTCTTGAAAGGTATAAATTAGTAAATTAAAGCTTGTAAGAAAGAAATAAGGTTGGCAAAAGCACAAAATGAAAGTTTATAAATATATAAACTCAAAGAAAAGTAAATCAGAACATATAGGTGCCCTAATTGATGCTATTGGGGAAATGGTCCCTGGGGTTGAAGAGAAGGCGAAGCTGTTGAATGTATATTTTGGTTCTGTGTATACAAGAGAGGAGCAAAGAGCCAACACAGGAGTTACCAATCATAGCAATAGCCCAAGTATAATACTTAACAAGCTAAACATGGATATCATCCAAGAAAGACTAAATAATTGTGAATAAGACTGCGGGACCAGATGGACTTCATCCAAGAGTCCTACAAGAATTTGGTTATCTCACCACCTACTGGTATAGTGCCAAGAGATTGGCGCAGGGCAAATGTGGTGCCCATTTTTAAAAAGGACTCTAGGTCTTTTCCCGGCAATTACAGACCGGTAAGTTTAACATCCATTGTGGGAAAATTGCTTGAGGGGCTTTTAAGGGACTATATACACGAATATGTAACTATCCATAATATAAGTGATTTCCAGCACGGTTTTACGAAGAACAGACGCTGCCAGACTAACCTGATTGGCTTCTATGAGTAGGTGAGTAGAAGCCTGGACAGAGGGGTGGCTATAGATATAATTTTTCTGGATTTTGCAAAAGCATTTGATGCTGTCCCCCGTAGACGGTTATTGGAGAAACTCAGATCTTCGGTATTAGAAAATACAGTTTGTAAATGGATTGAAAACTGGCTGAAGAATCGTGTGCAGAGAGTTGTGGTTAATGATACCTACTCTGAATGGTTACTGGTTGTAAGTGGTGTACCCCAGAGTTCAGTCCTGGGCCCACTTTTATTCAACTTGTTTATAAACGACATAGAAGATGGGATTAGAAGCACTGTCTCTATTTTTGCAGATGACACAAAGATATGTAGCACAGTGCAGTCTATTGAAGATGTCCACAAGCTTCAGGCTGACTTGGACACATTGAGTGTCTGGACATCCACTTGGCAAATTAAGTTCATGCACTTGGGGTCTAACAACCTAAAGGCCACATATCCTCGGGGGAGTAAAACTGGGAGAAACACTTGTTAACAAGGATCTGGGGGTACTAGTAGATCGCAGGCTAAATAACAATGTCAAGCAGCTGCTTCCAAGGCCACCAAGATATTATCATGCATTAAAAGAGGCATGGAATCACAGGATATGGATATAATTTTGCACTTTTGCACCCTCACCTGGAATGTGCCGTCTAGTTCTGGGCACCTATTCATAGAAAGGATGCTCGGACTATGAAAAGGGTGCAGAGGAGAGCCACCAAACTAATCAGAGGAATGAAAGATCTTAGTTATGAGGAAAGATTACAGGAATTAAATTTGTCTATTCTTAAGAAAAGGCGACTGAGGGAGGACATGATTAACTTGTATAAATATATAAATGGCCAATACAAAAAATATGGGGAAACACTATTTCATGTTAAATCTTCTCTAAAGACAAGGGGGGCACTCCCTTCTACTGGAAAAAAAAAAAGAAATTCAGTCTCCGGAGGCGACAATCATTCTTTACCATAAGAACATACAAGAACTATAAATCTGTGGAATAGCCTTCCCCAGAAGCTTGTTACAGCACCAACCACTGACATATTAAAAAAATTATTAGATGCTTATTTAGAAGAAAATAACATTAACAGTTACTATTAGCGGTTATCGGTAAAAAAATGTAAAAAAACATAACCTCCCCTACCCCAACACCCTTGATGGAACTTTGTGGACATATCTTATTTCAACCGTATTAACTATGTAAGTAGATTGCTGTGAGCAGCCAGAGATCATGGCAGCCCACCTAGCAAGGTGTGATGTCCATTGCACCTCTTTTGTCTGTCCTTGTATTCTTAGGCTGGCCAGACACCTAAAAGTCATGTGTGCCCCCCCCCCCCCCCCCCCCTGCAATGCCTGGTATTTCTCACCTGCAGCATGCTCCCTTTGCAAAATTCAGCTATGCAATTGGCTATTGGTGGTCATGTGGTTCCAATATTCTAGCCAAACGTGGGATTGTATTTGGGTGAGGGAGTGAGGTAAAGGTAGGCATTAGGTACAATAGCACCCAGCACTCCTTTTTGTTAAGAAGGTCAAAATGACTTAAAGTTCCTTTTTAACCTCACCTCTGCTCCAGGTTTGGGATTTCTCCCCAATTAAATATTTAGGAAGCTTTAAATCATGCAGTAATTCATGATTCTGTGGCAGCTGCTTCCACATTGTCCCCTTCCTCACCAGTGCATAATAGCCAGTGAACACCATTGAACTGTGGAAGAGGTGAGGAACGGTGGGCTGAGTGATTGTGAAAAGTGAGGGATTACATTGCCTAATAAGAAAATAAACTGCGCTAAAATAGTTTGGCAAATATTATGGGCACACCAATGATTGGGGGGGGGGGGGGGGGTGATTGACCGGTCTTGCATATATATTTTTTTTCTATTAAGCATTTTAACAACAAGCAAAACATACCAACTGCATCCTAGCCGACAAAGACATCCATTCACACTATCGCTCATCCACAAATCCGGACATTTCCAGAAAGCACAGGGAGGTTGAGACCTCTATAACAATGGTGGGGGGGGAGCAGACCCAGAGAGGACACCCGTTTTAATTACTTTCGCAGGATTAAGCTCATAGACCTAGTGCTACCACGGCGGGGGTGGAGGGCAGAAAGGCAGCCCGGGCATCTTGCACTCCCCTCCACTACTAATCCGCCTCTGATGCCGACTCAAAGCTATGGGTCCCAGATTTTGTAAAATTTCGGGGGGTTCCTCGAGCACTATAGGTAAATTTATATAGGGGGAGTTTCTTCTAGGCTTGCACTAAGGGTAAAGTGGGGTGCTTCCTGTTTAGCAGAATACATTTCCTAGCATAGAAAAATACAGTTCTCAGCAAAGCCTTCAACGCCCTCCTCTCTGGCTCCACTATCCCCAAAACCCAAGTTATATGCACCCACGTAGCTATATCCATTCTACATTTTGGACAGTGATTACTATCCAGGAGACCCATTCTATACAGCCGAGCCGGCATGATGTATGTTTGGTGAATTCATTTGGTTTGTCTAATCTATCCCTAGCTTCCACTATTGACATGTGTTTATCCATTATTTCATCCCAATCATCCCGGTCTAGAGATGGATCTAATGACTGCCATTTGGATTGAACCGTCTCCATAGGGGAGCTTAGGCAACCAGACAGGCCTTATATAAGTTTGAGGTTGGTTTTGCTAAATCCGCTGATCTGAAGACTCCCTTTACCGTTGACTCAGAAACTTGCGGACCACCTCCGCAGGATTGGGCTTGTAGGGCAAGTTGTAAGTATCGGAGTTAAACCGGACCTTCACCATGATTTATTGAAAAGCCCAAACCCTTAAAAAACGATCCCCAGTCACTTAATTATTATTCTTTCCCCCACTGGGCTGCAACTCTGTTCAGGACTTTAGGATACGAGCGCCGCCATCTTGACTCAGAAGCATCACACTTACTGAGGAGATGAGAGTGGGATAAAGTACAGGGGGGCAGGTTATAGCTGTGGTTTGCTCAGACAGAGCAGAGCTGGGGTCAGGAAAAGGTCAGCAATCCCAGAATGCAGAGAGGCACAGTCAGAGGCCACTTACTGTTTGCAGGCTGCCTGATGTTCCATCTTGGGGATGTTTAAAGGCTCATAACATGCAGTAGATGCAAGTAGGGTGATTTTTTAATGTGAGCAATCGGTATGTACAGGGTGTGGGAAACATATAAGATAGACTCTTATTCAGAGTGAAGGTCTGCTTTAAGTGGAAGGTCCTACTTATTTATTCAAAAGACTTCAGTGTTTCTGCACTATGTAGCTGACCCAGCACACACACTCCTTTCCTCTCCCAAAACAGAATATCCATCATCGCAAGTTCCGGGAGTTTGGGATTGTTCCATAGGGGGGTGTAGGGGACCAGACCTTCCCTGACCCAATTCATTTTTAACCCCAAATATTTCCCAAATGTTTCCACTGTTCAGCAGGGTGTCCAACGCACCCGAGCAATCTGCTAGGTTACACCAGGGTATCATCAGCATATAGAGATATCTTTTCCTCTATCCCATTCAATTTCCAACCCGTGATGGGGTGGAATTCCTAATTATAATCACTGGGGGTTCTATAGCCAGAACGAAGAGCAACAGTAAGAGCGGGCATCCTTGACTGGTGCCCCTGTCTAGTGAAAAAGGATTAGAATAAATGCCATTAGCCCTCACTCTGGCTGTAGGATATCTATATATCTATATAGTAGTTGCACATATTTAATAAAATCTGGGGGACTCTTCATAGGTTTATACAGGTAGTGCGCCCCAGCATGAAACCTGATTGGTCCCGCACCACTAGCTGAAGAATTATTTTATTCAATCTAGTGGTGAGGATTTTTGCCAGTATTTTTATTCAGATGTGAAATGGGCCTATAACGATGCGCAAGAGTTGGCTGATTTACCCTATTTATGAATTGGAACAATGTGCCCCTCTGAGAAGGAGGAGTGGTCGGAGATTACCCTGGGTAGATAATCGCAGGACAGTACTCTGGACAACAGAAGCTGCGAGAAGAAGGTAAGATCAGTCCTGTGTGTGGCCAGGTGGTAGGAGAACACTCTATCTGCTGAGTGTCTCCAGAGCTCGGCCAGACCCATTGCCTCTGCTCAGGTAGACAATTGTGTTATTGGTCCAGCACCATATTAAAATCGTGCACAAGCAGAATCAGATCTTGAGGGAGGGCAAGCACTTTTTCCATAATACGATGCAGAATTTGCACGTTGAATGGGGAGGAATGTATAGGCCTACAATTATTACATCAGTGTCCATCGTTTTAGCATGAAGAATCACAAAACATGCTTCTGGATCCACATACGTAGAATACAGTACAAAGGGTGTGCTCTTGGTGATCAACAGAGACATCCCTAGAGTAGGTTCAAAACGGCGAATGAAAGGATTGTAGAATCCAGGGTCACTTTAGTGCCAATGCCCTCTGACCCACTGAGTGGGTCTCCTGAAATATTACGATATTGGGCTTATAACATTTTATAAATTGGAAAACAGATGTCCGCTTTATTTTGTCATTAAGACCACGGATGTTCCACAATATGATTTTACACTCTATCCCTTTATTGGATTGGCCGTTGTCTCTGTATTGCCTCACACCGACCTTCCTGAGTCCGCCCCAACCCCTCTGAGTCCCGAACCAAACATACCACATTCATACACACACTTAGACAGCCTAGATACATATAACCAAAATTAAAACATAACATTACTATCTTCCCCTTCATTACTACGTAATAGTTTCAACATTAAACACTACAGATCCCTCCCCTGAACCACACGGCTCTACCAAACCCAACTTTGGTGAGCTTTTGTATATCTCTCTGAACTAGAAACCAACTTAGGTGATAAAGAGTTGCATATGGGGATAAGCGGTACCATGCTTTTAGGGGTCTATGTACAAGATACCTCCCTCCTAGATACTAGCTTGAAATCTGCCTGCCACAATTTCCAAGGGTATTTTGGGGAGGGGGGAAGAGAAAGGGAGATGCATGAGATGTGTGTGTGTGTGTGTGGGGGACAGCATATGGTGGGGGGTAGGTAAGGGGGTGCCTGAGATACTGTGGGAACGCCTAACAGAAGCTTGATCACAACAGCTAGAGGAGGATAAAGCTAGCAATCCCTCACAGCAGAGACGTTGTTTCAAACTACACCGTAATAACAGACCATGGGTGCCTGCGCCACACCGAGCATACATTTCCCTAAGGTGAAGAACTTTGTGCTCGCTCTATCCTGGACGTGCAGCCTTGCCCTGAACATCATTTGATTTTCCTCTGCCTGAGTCTTTCCCTAAGTGAGCGCCGCATCTTTTGAGCCTCCCAGGTGAAGTCCGGATAGAAAGACAGGTGAGCATTATTATACATCACTGCACCTTTCATTCTGGTGGCAGGCAGAGTGGCATCTCTATACTTATAATGCAGCACCTTGAGTATGAAAGGTCTTAGAGGGGCCCCAGATGGCAGGGGTCTCATGGGGATTCTGTGCGCCCTTTCCACTGTAAAGAATTTTGACAGGTCCACTCACTAGGGATACTACCTCCGTGATGAGATTCTCAGCATATAGCTCCGGAGAGGTCCCCTCAACCCTCTCTTAGGGAGACCCAGGATTGTGATGTTATTCCTCCGATTTCTGTTATCAGATTCCTCAGCCCTCTCGGTTAAAGTGGAGAGTTGCCACTCTGTGGAATGAGTTGCCACACTATCCTCCGCCTCTTCAATTCTCCTTTCCACTTCCTTTGTCCGGTCCCTTATCTTATCCAGATCCAAATCTAGTTGAATTGTTCCGGTAATTTGTCAAACTTGGCGGTTAGAAAGTTTTGCCAGGAGGCAGTGGCCTCCATGATGGCTGCTGTATCAGGTTTGGAGGGTTCCTGCCCTGCTCCTTCCGAAGCCTCCATTGTTTTGAGTGCTGCAATGGATCAGGGTGGATTTTCTCCTATATATGGGAGCGAGGAAAGAGCTGAGGTAAATCAGAGCTGGGCCCTCTGCCAGCCCCACACAATTCCACTTATAGCACTAGAAGTCCCAGTAGATATGGCAGGTGAGACAGCGAATGGAGGGTGACCAGGGACCACATTTGGGGGGGGCAGGGGTTCCTGAAAGGGAGAAAGTCTAATTAGACATGATTGGCGGCAGATATATGTGCAAGTGCAGTAGTTAACCCAGGGAGGCCAATATACAAGCGAAAGTTATGGCCAATTCTCCCCCCTGTGCGGTTCCTCGCCAGATGCTTCCCCTCTTGCCACCTAGATTATCTCCTCCGATATGCCCGGCAGATATTGAGGCCTCATCTGTCTCGTTCTCCCACCCCCCCCCCCCCCCCCCTTCTCACGGCTATGCCACTCGCAGCAGTCTTGCAATAGCCCTCAACAAGCGCCCCTCTGTCCAAGATGGTGGCTCCTCATCTTGTCAGCAGTGCCCTCTGCCTC
Source organism: Gastrophryne carolinensis (assembly GCA_027917425.1). Taxonomy (NCBI): domain Eukaryota; kingdom Metazoa; phylum Chordata; class Amphibia; order Anura; family Microhylidae; genus Gastrophryne; species Gastrophryne carolinensis. The sequence continues at coordinate 116,074,207 of CM051239.1, forward strand.
CCCCCTCCTCCTTGGGCTTCTCTAACCTTCTCCTCTCAGGCACCTTGGGCTTCACGCAGTTGCCTCCAGTCCCCGCCCCCACAGACACCTGCCCTCCTCAGCAGCCCGGGGCATCCTGGCCCCGGAAACTGACGAGCCCAATGGCGGCCTCCTTCTCCCTCCTAATCTTCGCTGACCCGCCCGATTTACAGGTGCTGCAGCTGGCCTCGAGTGCCCATCTGATCGACTCACGATAGGAACCAACACCACCGTCTCCCGCTGCTCCAGGAAATCTTCTCCAGGTAATGGGGTTTTGGGATTAATTCAGGAGCCCCTGAGACATGCGTCCTCTCAGCAGACTCTTAGCCACACCCCCTTCTATATTATTTTAATGTTTTTTCTTGCTTTAAAAATTGCTACAATGGCCGTAAGTTACTTATTTTGTCAACATTAATAATTAATCTCCTTGTGGTATTTAGTGGTAACTGGTTGTTGCTAGCGGATACCCTAGTGTCAAAAGGTTGGCGACCACTGTACTAAAGGTTTGCCTGTCACTGCTATTACACGAAGAGTTGAATTTCTGATGCTGGGTCTGCTTCGATTAACCCTTCACCGCTGTGGAGCATCCCAAAGTACCGTTTCCCCATTGTTTGTCAACTCCCCAGAATTGTGGGAGCAGTGCAGGGGGTGGTAAAGTCATGTCCTTGTTGTCTGTGTATGCAGGTGATACCCTGATGTGCAGGGTGTGTTGCATAGCAGGTTGCTGATGTCCTTAGTGTCCTCACAGTTTCCAAAAAGTAGCTTAGATTGTTGGACTCGATTTTAGCATTTTCTGTTCTGGAGATAGGAGGTGAGCACTTTTTAGTCTGCTAGAATTGATCTCTGTTCTTGTCATACTCGTATTATAGTGACATCTGCATAATGATATTCATAAATATTTCAGATCAAATACTAGTGCATGCTTTACAGTCAAAGATGACCCAGTTTAGTCTTACTGATAGTGTCAAACAGCCCTCCTGTGTGCAAGCAATGGCTTTTTCTGGAGGTGGAAAACTTAAATGAGATTTGCCCTGCCAAGTAGATAGTGAAGCCTTAAAGTGACCCCACACCCAGGTTATGAAGCCCCTACCATTACCTCGCTGCAGTCAGACATACTCTCCTTTGCTCGGACTGCTGCCTCCTATTGACAGAGGACTTGGTGTCCATGGGGGCAGACCCCCCTAAAGTCTAGTTCTGGAATTTGACAAATGTCACTTGTTTTTCATGCTACACAAAGTTTTACCTGGTTTTAGATTCACAGAAGATACTGGCACTTGGGAAAGGCCCACGTAACTGCATCATGACTATGTGAGGAGAGGTTTTCAGGCCTGTGATTGGTTCTCTGGCCAAGCCATGGTGAAGACTGCCTATTCTGCAACATGAAAGCCTCTTTTGTCTTTAGCCTGGCAGGTGTGTCATGATCATGCGACAACATGCTTTCCTGTTGTGCCTCATACTTCACTCGGTGTAAACATTAAAAAATAATGCGATTCAGGGGTTTGACAGTTGCCTTCTTCCTGACTTCAGTTACGCAAATATTTAAATTGTGTATGTGTTTTGTTACCAGCTGGTGTTGTGGGTGATTTTTAAGAATGCAAATGCAGCTGACTGAACTAGTAGTTGCTGTATATTCTAGGCAATGCCATGCACATACCTTGCTTCAGTGCACCTGTTTTTTTTTTTTTTTTGAGTTTTTGGTTGATGATCTAAGAAAAGCGACACAATTATCCAAAAGTTGGATAAGTGCTACTGAATCCCATAGAGGCAGCAAGTGGGCATCATGTGGTGCTTGCTTGTCATTGTGACTGTTCCTAGACAGCCAGGGTTTCTTTTACTTTTCCATTAGTTTGGACATATTGTTGCCTGTGCCCACCTGTGGCTCTATATAGGAATAGGAGGTTGTGGTTAAACCTTGGAGGTCCCCAGGAATGAAAGTATTAGGGGGCAATGCTACCCATCGGGATACATACCGGTATTAGTCCTTTAATATCCATGTACAAAATTAATACTACTAATATTCATGTAACACATTATGTTGCTTCTTGTATCTTTTTCGCATTCTTTGTATGTATCACTGATGGCAAAAATAAAGAAATAAATGAAAAAAAAGATAAAAAGGCAGCACTACATCGAGTAAGTTGATGTCCTGTATGTGGGAATTATCCAGGTTAGTGGTCGGGTTTCCACCTTACAGGTATGTGAAAAGACTTTTTGTTCCCTATCTCTCCATTTGACAATCTTGTCATTTTATTTGTATTTGAAAATGGTGTGTTTTAGGTGCTTTGTAAACCTTTGATAAGCATACTCAATGGAAGCTTGATAAGCTGCTGAAAGAATGTAACACAATCTATATGTATCCCGCCAGTGGAGTTATTTTATCAATTCTACAGACATGGTGCTGATGTTTGAATTTAGGAAAATAAGGGAGAGGGGGGTCTCTCTCAATGATGGCAATCCAATTCAAACCTGATCTGGCACACATTAAAATTAATTGTGATCGGTGGCAATAAAAGAAAAATATTCCTTTTTGTCTTTGTATCAAAGCTGCTATTTATCTCTTGAAAAAGTGGGACTCGGCTGCCAAGAGTTTGGACTTACAGCAAGCCTCTGCTCGCTCAATCAGTAGTTGTGTGAAATGGCGTTTTTGGCAAGTCTGTCAGAGCCGGGTCAGTGCTGTAGTGTTCAGCTCATTTGTGTGTGGAGAAATGTCTGCCATGGGCAGGCAAAGTCCTGCATAGAGCGTCCATCACTGTCATATTCTGCAAAACAGTTTAGCAAACGAAAGGACTTGCAAAGCACAGCTCTCACTTAAACCTTGGGGCATTCCTAATAAATATTACAGTGCACCAGAATCTCCATATTTGCTATTTAACAAGCTGGGGAGGTAGGACATTATTCAGGAAATATGAGTTTATATATCAGGAGATAATAGGAGTTTATAGTAGATGCCTTTGCTTTATAGCAGGGTTCTCAAAAACCTTCTCTTTGGCTGACGAGCTGGTAGATTAGAAAACTTCAGGTGATTAAACAGACTTTTGAAACTGAGGTGGATACATAGTGCCTATTGCAAGGAATGTTGCACAATCCATGGTGTTGGGTAGACAGGGAAAGCATGCTGGCTTTTCAGGCAGTTTCCATCATCATACCATTTCCCAGCATCCCCACATGGTCTAATGTGTTATTTGGCCACATAGAGGAGAAACACCTGCATTTTGTAGCCTGGCACAATGGGACAACTATCAACCTTATTATTATAACTATCAGCCTTATAATATATATTAATTTTAGATGCTGGAGAATAGTTTAAGGCTTTGGGCTTTTCATTAAAACATGATGAAGGTCTGGTTTAAGACATGTAGCATTCGCACAATGGCTTCTGGGAAGGTAGTGAGCTGCTTCTTCCAAGACCTGGGAACAGCGTGCTTTGTGGCCAAGAATAGGAATGGGATTAGCTTGTTCTGATTTATGGTTAAGGATGGTAACTTTTGGTGTGCAGCCCAAGAGTCTCTAGTTAAGCGAACAGGCCATGTTCAACAGGCATGGACCAAGTTACCTGGCATGTTACAGCCTCTAAAAGAATCGCTAGGAGTCATAATGTACTATATGGACCAAGTAGCATTGTAACGTCCCCACATAGGCCGATTCTAATGTGTTTACGGGCGAAGGTTGTTCTCCCATTTCCTGTGTATTTGTTTTTGGAGTTTGTCATTGTGGCTCCCGATCACATCTCAGTGGTGAATGTGGCTCCCATGTTAAAGGTTGTGGACCCTTGCTTTAGAGGGGTGTCAAACTCGCTCCTGAAGGTGCAGCAACAGGTCATGTATTGTGTATCTCCACATAGCTTCTTGAACAGCATGTCCATACAGAACTTACCAACTATCTGTCTACAAACTCCCTCCTAGATCCCCTCCAATCTGGTTTCCGCTCAAGTCACTCTACCGAAACTGCCCTCACCAAAGTCACCAATGATCTACTTACAGCCAAATCCAAAGGCCACTACTCTGCTCTCATTCTTCTCGACTTATCCTCTGCTTTTGACACAGTCCCCATGCTCTGCTTTTCAATGCTTTCTTCCATGGTCTCTCTTGGGCACTCCTCCTATCTCTCTCACCGCACATTTAGTGTATCTTACTCAAACACTCTCCCTGACCTCTGTCTGTAGGAGTACCACAAGGCTCAGTCCTAGGACCCCTACTTTTTTCAATATACACTTCTGGTTTAGGACAACTAATAACCTCGCTAGGCTTCCACTATCACTTTTATGCAGATGACACTCAGATCTACCTCTCTGGCCCAAATCTCTCTTCTATCCTCTCTCGCCTTCCTGACTGTCTAACAGCCATCTCTTCCTTCATGACATCTCGCTCTCTTAAACTGAACATGGACAAAACAGAACTGGTCATTTTCCCACCATCTCACTCCCCTCCCCTCTCTAACACCACAATCTCTGTAAATCTTACAATAACTGCAACTCCTCAAGCTCGATGCCTGGGTGTCATTCTGGACTCCTCTCTCTCCTTCAGACCTCACATTTCATCTCTGATCCAGCATTACCAACCAAAGCGCAACCTCCACTCTGCTTCCGACATTCTCCTGTCCTCTTCCTTGGTTACTTCCTTGCACTCCCGCCTTCAAGACTTCTCCCGCGCCTCCCCACTTCTCTGGAATGCACTTCCCCGCTTGATCCGCCACGCTCCATCACTCCAAGCCTTTAAAAGCGCCCTCAAAACTCACTTCTTCAGACAAGCATATGACCTGGTGTAAGCAACTCCTATAACCTTCAATGGCACATGCAGCCATACTCAAGCTCTACCACTTATGACCCCGCCCCCTTTGTCTCCACCCCCATCCTTTAGACTGTAAGCTTGCAAGGGCAGGGCACTCCTCCCTATTGTCTCCTGTGCTCACAACACTTGGTTTTAACCTGTGGCATCTAATTTTGTATTGTTCTCTGTGCTATATGTTTTACCTTGTCTGTATTCTTACCTTGTAAAGCGCTACGGAAGTTGATGGCGCTATATAAATAAACAATAATAATAATAATAGCTGTCTCTATAACTCTGTCTGAGCAGGTATTACTCCAACTGTGCACCTGTTTGAAGAACTGCAAAACCTGGCCTGTTGCTGGACCTTCTAGAGGGAGTTTGACACCTGTGCTTTAAAGCAGGGGGTCCCCAGCCTTACTCCTCAGAGTCCACCAACAGGCCGGGCTTTGCAGATCTCTACATAGATGCACAAGTGCAGAGATTCATGTAGCAGCAGAGCTATAGAGGCAGCTAGCTATGTGGAGATCCGCAAAACATAAGCTGGTGGTGGGCCCTGAGGAGGAGGGTTGGGGACCTTTGCATTTAGAGTAGTGGCTATCAACCTTTCTGTGCCAAGTACCCCCCAGCGATAGGAAGTTATAATCAAGTTGATTCAAAGGGAGGATAAATCATGAATATTACCAAAATAAGTATGTCACATACATCAAAGCACTTTTAAAGGAAGAAGAAAATCTACCGTACCCATCAGGCACTCGTTGTAGGTGCACCCCTGAACATCTGAACCACAGATTGAGAGACATTGCTTTAAAGGGTCAGATCTAGCGACTAATGACCTGAAATGTGAAAATGACTGATAAGCTGACAGATTAAAAAGGCGTCTGCAACAATACTTGTGTCACCAGCAATTTTGGAGGTTGGCATCAACTTGTCTCATGGGTCTGGCCACTTTTTTGGGGGAGGGATAACGTGGGAAAAGTTGAATTCATGGTCAGCTTTTTGCTAGAGATAAGAATTGGACTTCTACCCTAAAACGTAGTGGGATGGAGTCTTTGTGCGCTGTACTGCAGATAAACAACTTACACAACTATTTTAATAAAAAAAAAAACTTTGTGAATATTTATCCACATAAGAACTAAAGTAACCAGTTTTAAATGAAAGGACTTGTGAAGGTCAGCATTGGCTGACACCTGGGGGAATTTTTCTGATCAATATTAGGCCATATGTGTATGTCCTGCAGGTAAACGGCCACCATGTCAAAAGGCAGTGATTGGGTAAAGATGCCTGTTCTTGGCAGCTGGCTAACCTCCCACATTGCTGCTCGCTGCACCAGCAGACATTAAAAAGGTGTGTAAAATATTGTGCTAAGCTAAAGTAGTCTGTAAAGGCGATTAAAACTTCCCTTTTTCCACAGCCAGCACTGGGAAAAGTCCTGTTACACACCCCACACCCCGAAATTTCTTGGACACCCGACTCAAATAGTGGCATGTTAGTTGTTGCCCTGGCAGAAGCATGCAAGGGTGCTGGGGGAGCTTTTATGCACATGCACCGCTCCATTTGGCAGATTTGCTGTGATGGGCCGCATTGCATTTGCCCTCGGTTAGTCGTCTTTTCATAGGTCAGACCATTTGTGGACAATCTGTATGTACAGGGTGGGGAAAAAGCATACGATGAGCTATTATTCGGGGTGAAGGTCCAGTTTTGTAGTATGAAGTATGAGTTAAATAAAAATGTGCATGTGGTGACTTTTTCTTATATTAGCTCTGGACATACAGGTCCTTCTCAAAAAATTAGCATATAGTGCTAAAGTTCATTATTTTCCATAATGAAATGAGAAAAATTAAACTTTCATATATTTGAGATTCATTGCACACCAACTGAAATATTTCAGGTCTTTTTTTGATTTAATACTGATGATTTTGCCATACAGCTCATGAAAACCCCAGAATCCTATCTCAAAAAATTAGCATATCATGAAAAGGTTCTCTAAACGAGCTATTAACCTAATCATCTGAATCAACTAATTAACTCTAAACACCTGCAAAAGATTCCTGAGGCTTTTAAAAAAGCCCAGCCTGGTACATTACTCAAAACCGCCATCAGGGGTAAGACTGCCGACCTGACTGCTGTCCAGAAGGCCATCATTGACACCCTCAAGCAAGAGGGTAAGACCCAGAAAGAAATTTCTGAGCAAATAGGCTGTTCCCAGAGTGCTGTATCAAGGCACCTCAATGGGAAGTCTGTGGGAAGGAAAAAATGTGGCAGAAAACGCTGCACAACGAGAAGAGGTGACCGGACCCTGAGGAAGATTGTGGAGCAGGACCGATTCCAGACCTTGGGGGACCTGCGGAAGCAGTGGACTGAGTCTGGAGTAGAAACATCCAGAGCCAACGTGCACAGGCGTGTACAGGAAATGGGCTACAGGTGCCGCATTCCCCAGGTCAAGCCACTTTTGAACCAGAAACAGCGGCAGAAGCGCCTGACCTGGGCTACAGAGAAGCAGCACTGGACTGTTGCTCAGTGGTCCTTTTTTCTAATGAAAGCAAATTTTGCATGTCATTCAGAAATCAAGGTGCCAGAGTCTGGAGGAAGACTGGGGAGAAGGAAATGCCAAAATGCCTGAAGTCCAGTGTCAAGTACCCACAGTCAGTGATGGTCTGGGGTGCCATGTCAGCTGCTGGTGTTGGTCGACTGTGTTTTATAAAGGGCAGGGTCAATGCAGCTAGCTATCAGGAGATTTTGGAGCACTTCATGCTTCCATCGAAGTTTGCATTTTTCAGCACGACCTGGCACCTGCTCACAGTGCCAAAACCACTGGTAAATGGTTTACTGACCATGGTATTACTGTGCTCAATTGGCCTGCCAACTCTCCTGACCTGAACCCCATAGAGAATCTGTGGAATATTGTGAAGAGAAAGTTGAGAGACACAAGACCCAACAATCTGGATGAGCTTAAGGCCGCTATCGAAGCATCATGGGGCCTCCATAACACCTCAGCAGTGCCACAGGCTGATTGCCTCCATGCCACGCCGCATTGAAGCAGTCATTCCTGCAAAAGGATTCCCGACCAAGTATTGAGTGCATAACTGAACATAATTATTTGAAGGCTGACTTTTTTTTTTTTAATTAAAAACACGTTTCTTTTATTGGTCGGATGAAATATGCTAATTTTTTGAGATAGGATTTTGGGGTTTTCATGAGCTGTAGGGCAAAATCATCAGTATTAAATCAAAAAAGACCTGAAATATTTCAGTTGGTGTGCAATGAATCTCAAATATATGAAAGTTTAATTTTTATCATTTCATTATGGAAAATAATGAACTTTAGCACTATATGCAAATTTTTTGAGAAGGACCTGTATATTCTATTGCATAATGCTTTATTTCAGTATGTTTTTTTTTGTACAGGGGAGATGAAAGTTGTTCTTGGCTGGTCGCTACATTTATAATTGATGAACTTTCCATGTTGTGTATCCGGAAACACAATAGTGCAGCTGAAGTGTGTTTTGTTACATAGGAGAGATCTGTCTTCCTTAGATTGTGCTACCATTTTTTCCTAGTGGCATTTACTGTAATGAAAACATCTTTTTACCTCTATATGAGGGTATAGCTCTATAAAAAAAAAAAAAAAAAGCCAATGAAGGCATCTGATGGTTTGGAGGCCTCTTCAGGTTCTGCAAGTCAGTTCACTCCTCAAATTTTCTCGTGTTTCCCCTGTGCCTCTGCCCTTTTAGTCTGTAAGCTGGCGAAGAGAAGAGTAGTTCCACTCAGTGGTTTTGAGGCAGGCATCTTGGAATTAGTTCTCATTAAAATGGACCTTCACCCTGAATAACAGCTTATCTTATATGTTTCCCCCACCCCGTACATACAGATTGCTCACATTAAAAATCATACTACCTGCATTTACTGTATTTTATGAGCCTTTAAACATCCAAGATGGTGGTACATAGAATCTCAGACTGCCTGCACACAGGAAGTGTCTTCTGACTGTGCGACTCTGCATTCTGGGATTGCTGTCCTTTTCCTGACCCCAACTCTGCTCTGTCTGAGCAAAGCACAGCTATAACCTGCCCAAGACATTTGTCCCCCTCGCCTCTCCTCTGTATGTGATGTTTCTGAGGCAAGATGGCAGTACCAGTATCCTAGAGTCCTGAACAGAGTTGCAGCCCAGTGGGGGAAAGAATAAAAAGTAAACGGCTAAAAATGTAAAATATATTAGTTTTAGATGCTGGGGAATAGTCCTTTAAAGTGGACCAAAACCCTGGATTTTGACATCATTATGGGTTATGGTCCACACCTCCGGGGCACCCTGATTGGTCCTACGGTGCATGAGCGGCCGCTCATCCAATCAGCGCGCTCGGAGCAAGTGAGCTATGCATGTCTGAGGGGCGTCTCCGAGCGTGCTGGCGGCCGCATCTAACAGGGAACGCACCTGTGCCCTGCTAGAGGGATAGCGGGGATGCGGCCTGCGCATGCACCATTTGACCGGGGTTAAGGTAAGTGTAGCGGGTGACCTGGGGGAGTTTCACACAGCGAGGCATCCCGATTTTGGTTAACCCCGCACGGAGGGAATGGATCCAGCTGGGTTTTGGTCCACTTTAAAGGTTTGGATTTTTCATTAAATTATGCTGAAGGTCTCGTTTAAAGAGTATAAGATAGAAATGCAAAAATTCAAGCCAGAAGTCTTGCATTAGGTAAACCTTATACTTTCCTGACCTTTGAGCTTTTGCATTTTGGTGGTGGGCTTGGAGGGACTCCAAGCGGACCTTCACCTTGAATAAGAGCATATCTTATATGTTTCCCACACCCTGTACATACAGATTGCTCACATTAAAAATCATCCTACCTGTGTCTACTGCATGTTTTAGATGGTGGCTCATGGAGCATCAGGCAGCCTGCAAACAGGAAGTATCTCCTGACTGTGCTGTTCTGCATTCTGGGATTGCTGTCCTTTCCCTGACCCCAGTTCTGTTCTGTTTTTGCAAAGCACAGCTATAACCCCACCCCCTGTACTTTATCCCGTATCCTAGAGTCCTGAACAGAGTTGCAGCCCAGTGGGGGAAAGAATAATAAGTGGCTAAGAACGTAAAATATATTAAATTTAGATGCTGGGGAATAGTTTTTAAAGGTTTGGGCTTTTCACTAAATCATGCTGAAGGTCCGGGTTAACATTATGCTATTTAAACGGGTTCTTAAACAAACCATGTTGCATGAAACAAGCTAAATAACTCCCTGAAGTCAAGGTTTTTCTTCGTGGAGCTGTATAATCCCAGTGATTCATGCACGGGCTAAGCGATGCCGTGCTGTGATAAATGCGCCAGTGTTGGTGGCGTGAGATGACCTTGCCTCTCCAGGAACACGTCCCTCTGCAGATTAATGAAGCAATTAGAAGGTGTGTAGAGCTCGTCATGGGCTCGTTCAACAAATAATGCCGTCTGTCCACACGCTGGAAAGATAGATATGTTTTCTGTTTACACTGTTCACTCATATGAAACATGGACACACACAGGCTGTCTGGGAAACTGTTATTAGAGAGATGAAATATTCAGAATCCTAAACTTGATTTCATATTAAAGCAGGCCAATGCCCTTAAAGTGGACCAACACCCAGGATTTTCACTATCCTGGGTGTTGGTCCACTTCCGCGGGGAGGGAGCTGATCTATAAGATTCCCGGGCCGATCAGCAGTGGGTGTTGGTCCACTTTAAGGGTAGTTCTCCATTCTGTTCTAACCTCCCTATGTCAGTTTTACCTTATGATGTCTCACCTGCTGCTTTTAGGAGGGAACAGAATGGTGGGTTTGGTGGAAGCCTTTAAGCCAGTGTTCCCCAACCCTCTCGAGAGCCACCAACAGGTCACATCTTGTAGCTCTCCACAAAGTCGGCTCTATAGCTCTGCTGCTGTGTTTGGAGATCCAGAAAACATGGACTGTTTGGCACTCAAGGAAATGGTTGGTGAACACGGCTGTAAGCCACGACTCTTCCAGTAACCTCTAATGAAAACGGACCAACACCCATTATTGCTTTAATGGGTGTTGGTCCCTCTCTCTCTCTGCTAGGAAGAGCCTGGGGGGGGGGGGGCATCCAGGACACTAAAGCCCCCTCGCACCTAACCGCATAGAACACTGAGCATACTCTCATTAGGAGCCAGCACCGGGTGATTGGCCGCCGGGCGGTCACATGGGCCGTAGTCACAACCTCTGTGCTGGCCACCGGCAGGACCTGCCCACGTGACCGCCCAGTGGCAAATAGCGGGACTTAGGAAGCAGCTAAATGAACCCTTTGCCTGGAATGTCCCTTTAAAACCACCTATACCTCTGTATTTAATTTAAAGGAGCACTCTCACGAAATTGTGTAATATTAAAAGTCCATATAAACACGTCGCTAATGAGAGGAGGGTTCACTTATACACCTGAACTGAATAAAACTCCAGCCAAGTGTGTGGTTTTCTTAATAAAGATAAAAAAGGACAGTGGGAGACTCCCCTAAGATATATGTATTTATGCGTATGTAGGCACTGCCCCTCAAACCTATATATACACGGGGCGCCCGGCTAACCTCTGCTCATAAATTACAACCCACACAAATACCGACGACTGGTTAATTGCTGGGCTGGCCAATAACATACGGACATATATAGCCAAAAGACTCACTTTTAATGATAGAAAAATGGCACAAAAATGCATATGACAGACAAGACTTAGTAACACACACTAATTTAAAATCGCAATTGCGCTAAAACACATATACACATGAATGAGGGCCCCTGCCAGGCCGACCTGGACTCCACACTCTCACCAGCAATCACTCAGCTCACACCAAAAAATGCTGGCCAGCATATAGTACAGGGACAAAAAATCTATCCTCTATAGGAGCAAACAATTTGGCACACATCAAAATCATAGACGCCAGGAAGCCAGGCTTGTGATACTGTTCAACAAGTACATGTTGTAAATATTTGTGACAGGATGTTGCGCTGGATAAGTGGAGGCTCAAAACATGGAGCACTTAAAAGGCAGTCTTATAATACTGTCCAACATATACAAGGTGTAAATATTTGTGGCATAATATTGTGCTGGTTGAGTGGAGGCTCAATGCATGGAGCACTTAAAGGCAGTCTTACTCACACGGGCACATGGATTTTATAATGCTTGAAAGCGCCATAGACCATCCACATAGAATTCATACCCACAGTGGGATTCCATTGTTGTCTGCTAGACAAGAGTGCAGGTGCTTGTATCTAAACACTCTAGAATAGGTATACTGGCGCTCTCTGTAAAGGACCGGAATACTCCACGGACCAATGCAGGTATTCAAAGCACATCCCCGTCATGCCTCCATAGAGGGCACCTCAGGCCGTCATACGTATGCCATAAAGCGTTGCCGCCAACAATCTCACCACTCGTAGTTTGCCAGTTCCTTCCCGCCAGTAGTGTATCCAAAATGAAAGCTACTTGCAGACGCGGCCATTCTGTGAGCGAGCACGCATGGTGGGTGTGGTCAGGGGCCCCGACCGACAGCTGTTTCGCTCCTGCTCGGGAGCTTCGTCAGGGTGGGAGGGGCTGGCTCTGTTGAGTCATCTTTATAGGCGGATCCCAATGATGCAGAGACCAATCACTTCCCTGCGCTGTGTGGTTTTCTTCCCCTGGTAGGAATAAAATACAGGGGTGACAGGTTTAGTCTATCCAGGTTGACAGAGCCTGTCATCCCTGCTTTCCTCTTCCTTCTGTTAAAATAAAACAAGTCTGACTGTATGTCTTGAGGTTGGTATAAGTGACCTCTCCTCCCTCCATCCACCATATTTATATGGATTTTTATCATTGGGTCATTTTTTCACGATAGTGCTCTCTTAAAGTGGACCAACACCCAGGATTTTGACTATCCTGGGTCTTGGTCCACTTCGGTGGGGCACCCCTCCGCGCGCCCGCCCGCGCCGGCCATTCACAGACAGACGGCCGGCGCAGGCACGCGCACGTCTAGAGGGACGCGAGGGAGGCGGCGGCGGAGGAGCCGCTTGTCCGCTGCTGTCAAAAGGCTTGTCCATCGGCGCGGGGAGAGGTGAGTTGTTCGGGGGGGTTTCACACAGCGGGGCACCCCGATCGGGGGTGCCCCACCGAAGTGGACCAAGACCCAGGATAGTCAAAATCCTGGGTGTTGGTCCACTTTAAGAGAGCACTATCGTGAACATCAAAGACAAGGTAAGGGGATTTGGGGTGTTTGGGGGGGTTTCACCCCGCGGGACATCCCGATCTCGGATGTCCCGGGAGGTGATCGGCCCGGGAATCTTATAGATTCCCGGGCCGATCACGGGAGGGTGACGGTCCACTTTAATTCCCACTAATTGTGTACTCCTTTGTGACTATAAATACTGCTCCAAGATGATTGGAGGAGTATTTCTACTATTTACTAGCGGTGTGAATTGGCAAGAATCTGGCGATACCATACGTATCGCGATACATGTATGACGATAAGCTATATCCCAATTCTGTCTCGAGGGCAATATAAGATGATATAAAGGTCCGGTTTAATAAAATAGTATAATAATAAAATACTTTTTACTCTGTAGTAGAAAGTGCCATTGACTTTCATTCATTGTCTTTCTATCTGGTGTCGCCATTCTCATGATTTTTTGAATTTTTGACTACAATTAGAATTTCTTCCAACTTTTAAGATCAAAATTTTGCTTTATTACCGACTTTATTCTGGGCATACACACACACGCAACAAGTTCAAAACGGTCTAGCTATGTAACACGAGGTCCTCCTCCATTAAATTGCGTAGATACATTCGTTCCCTCTAGATTGCCATGGTTGGCTTATGTATAGCTAGGTTTGAAGTTTGGTTTGAAGTTTGGTTTGAAGCTAGGTTTGATTGGAGGAGTATTTCTACTCCTAGGGAAAAAGTCTAGTGCAACCTCTGCTCACGCTGGTGACTGAATGTCTGAAGTTCAAATCACAGAGCAGGGCATTTTATCACCATATATACTGCGGTCCAATTTGGAAAAAGAAGGATGTGGATTGGACGTAATCTGTTTGTGGGGGGGCTGCAGGAATTCCTCAGCAGAGAAAGTGCACCTATTTGTGCCTGATAACCTGTGGCCCAGTTGCCACCTTTGGGGCTTATTCAGCCAATCTGTACTACCCTAAACCACTTATCTCCTGGTGAACACTAGCTGGTGCCTCCAACTGATGCCAGCAGCTTTGCCGATTCGGCCAATCCATCCTACCCCAGGCTACTTGTCGCCTGCCTCCTACTGATGCCAGGAGCATCAATGGGTTGCAGGGGCTCGTGCAGTGACATCCACTTTCCAACCCGTCACTCCCTTTAAAGACCTCCCAGGTGTGAGAAGACATCTTGAGGATCCTCTCATCCCACCTTTATAGGCATCCTCTGGCTATGATATTGCAGGAACTAATTAATTCTCTCTAAACCATTGTCTGGAAGTCAGAATAAAGAACGCGTTATAAACATGTGCCCCACCTTCATTAACCAGGAACCTTGATTACACCCACCAATTTTATTCTTCGGTGCCCTTATTGATATTAAAAAACTTAATTTATTCTCGCTGACCCTGGAAGCACACTATGTGGCCAGCACATTATTTCTGTAAAAGCACAGTCTTGACTATTGATTGTATGTTCCTGCGAGAAACTGGGACTAATATGGATCTTTCTATGTACTTCATAAAGCTCTGCAGAAGTGCGTACGGTTTAGGCGTCAGATAAAATGAATTTGTTCTCTTCTCCCCTTGCCCCCTCGTTTGCAGAAAGCTGCGCTTTCTTCTTGCCTCCTGGCATAGGGTGTATTAGGTTTGAAATGCCGTATCTATTTTCCAGAAGCCCTTTTTGTTTGGGTGTCTTTTACACACTGAGTTCTGGTCTTGTGATGTTTGGAAGAGATGCGGTTTAATAATCGTCTGGGGAGTAGAAGACGACACGCTGCCTGATTTGCTGGGTTAGTCTAGAATTGCTCCTGTGGGAATTGACTCTGCAGATCTGACACAGGTCTTTATTCTTCCCCGTGTCACTCCCTGGCGCTGACTCATTCTTTGCCTACATTGAGCAATCCAATTTATTCAATTGACTCATTTCTCTGTTGGCTCAGGCTTCATTTATTCTTCTCAAACGCTCAATGTAGTTTTAGTAAACAATGTAAAATTATTTTTTACTAGGGAAGCCTGCTTATATTTTTGTTTAGCTGATTTGTATTTTGGCGCGCTGTGCAAGTGATGCGTGGAAAGGAGGGTTTATATAAAAAACACCTCGTCTATAATCCAGCTCCCGAGCACTGCACTGGGCACCGCCATCTTTGCTGATTTGCATGGTCCTGTCTGATGTCTTATTGCACATCCAATAAAAATGTATTGTTTGTATTTACTAGCGGTGTGAATTGGCAAGAATCTGGCGCTACATGTATGACGATAAGCTATATCCCAATTCTGTCTCAAGGGCAATATAAGATGATATAAAGGTCCGGTTTAATAAAATAGTATAATTATAGTAAAAAGAAAAATTATCATTTGACTTTTAGTGTATATCACCAAATAGTGGCACTTTTTTTACTTGTGAAAAAAGTGTTAAACTTTTTACTCTGTAGTAGAAAGTGCCATTGACTTTCATTGTCTTTCTATCTGGTGTCGCCACTCATGATTTTTTTGAATTTTTGACTACCATGAGAACTTCTTCCAACTTTTTAAGATCAAAATTTTGCTTTTTTACCGACTTTATTCTGGGCATACACACACACACACACACACACACGCAACAAGTTCAAAACGGTCTAGCTATGTAACACGAGGTCCTCCTCCATTAAATTGCGTAGATACATTTGTTCCCTCTAGATTGCCATGTTTGGCTTATGTATAGCTAGGTTTGAAGTAACTGCAAATCAGTATATCCTAAAGGACGTTTGGCCTGTTCATAGTATGTTGCACTTTGTATAGACTTACTACTGGGTTGTAACCAATGTGCTACACACATGCTTTAGCCATTTAAATATTTCTACATATGGTGCACCACTAGTAATAGACAAATATGGGCGTGCTCACTGATACATATACCAAGAGCAGATAGACCTGTTGGTCAATAGGACCATAAGGTCATACAAAGGAGCACAGCCAATGTAAATCCATACAAAATTTATTGTAATAATACAGAAAACACAGACATTTAAAAACCACCACAACAACACATTTAAAATCACCTCAACCTGCCCTGAAAAAGTGCATGTGCACCTGTCCAAAATGTACACAATATTAAGCGGGAGTGGTGACTAAGACCTATTCCCTATATATCGAATATGCTCCCCTCTATTCAAGCACAAATTACAAAAGTATATAAAAAAGCTAATATCCTACCAATATCCACACCTAATCTAAATCAGAAGCCCACAAAGTGACATGTGCATTGTGCAAATTATTATCTATAGGTCATCCATCCAATTCAAACCAAATATAAAAAATGTATATATATATATACAAATATCAAGTGCTTCAGTTATCATGACAAAAAACAAAATTCAGAAATGAAGTAACCTTCATGACAGTGCAGGATATGACAATGTGACAATCAAAGTAAATAAGTAAATAATATAAAACAGGAGAGATACTCAGCTGTGTGGAAACATATCAGGCAAACACCAGGGAGGACAGTCAGGGCGGGAGGCTGCTCCACCTGCGCTTCGCGGTGTAAAAACCGCTTCTTGCTTGGATGTGACCAACAGGTCTATCTGCTCTTGGCACATGCTTTAGCCAGTTTGGAGAAGCACGGATTACCTGCAGATACGTAGGTTATGGGTGAAAACAAGTAGAGGCTGTGGGAAGACATAAAAACCGTGTATAAAATGGCCATGGAGGTATAGGTGTTCTTGGAGTATCACAAATGTACACATGAAGGCTTTTATGAAGCTCATTGAGGTTGCCTTGAACCGGAAACGGGTTTGTTGCATCGCAAGAACAATTGCTGAGAATTTTTCCATCTGCTACCTATCTTTCGATTAGGTACCTCTATTGAGATGTAATATAAACCTGTTAGGATTGTGCAGCCATAACTGCGATTTTGTTATCGACTTGCTGTTTCTTCTATTACTGTTACTGTTGTCTTGGTAAAGTAGGGAGTGGCTTTCTTGCCCTTTAGTAAAGCTCTTAGTTTACTTTCTGACCACAACTATCAGAAGCCTTCCACTGTAACAGGTTAGCTCATTAGCAGCTTTGGCTATAAGCAGCAGCCATTACAGCTCCAGCTGAGAATGTTGCCAGTATCTCTTTAACTACTGGAACACAAGACTGTGATCCCCTCTAACTGAAGAGGTTGAATTAATGTGAATGAGGTAAACATGTTTTTCTCTGACTCAGCCAATCAGATGATTAGCAAGTGAGGTGAGGTTTTTGATCTGTACTTCAGAACACCTCTTTAAAGTACATTGCTAAAGTAAACACATTAGTGGTAGAGGGAACTTTTTTATAACAAGTTGCAATAATATGGAAACTACAAAAGTTACCAGGTAAGCTTAACACCTTGAGCACATCTTATTAGCGCACAACTTTTAAAAATGCCATAGAAAGTGGAATTACCCTTTAAACTCTTGGCAAACACACCTTAATGCTGCTCTTGCATATTGAAGTTTCTGCACTGACAGGTCCTGGCCCGTAGTGTTTGAAGAGCCTCGGCCTTATAGTGCAGCTGCAGACTCTGATTTCTCTCTGACACAGTCTATGTAATGTACTGGTCAGCTTCCATGATTAAACCTGTGTTTGTCCAATCTCTGCAAGCCCTACAGCAATAGAAAAGCTTTACATAATAGGATTTAATGGGGATGTGTCAATTTGTCGTTAGAGGAAGGGATGACGTGTCAAGATTAAGAGATTTCCTCTTTGGAAATATGGAGTGGTGGCTTTGTATGGCTCTGCAGGGAGTGAATCCTGCTCCCTAGACAATCCTGTGTTGGCAGCATTGATGTACACACACATTGGTAATGCTGTCAGTGCAGCACTGCCTGTCTGCTGCTCTAAATGCTCCTCAAATGCTAATTTCTAAATGGTCCTCAAGTCCAGTATTGAGATGGCTTATCATTCAAACTCCCTCACCAGTGCACCAATTACCGCTGTGGATTGACTTCATATTGATTGGAATCGGGCAAGTGGAGAACTTGCGGCGTGTGCAGAATCTTGTTCCTCCATTTTTCTTTTTTATAAATACATTTTCCACCTTTCTCTGCTTTTTCAACTCGCATGATACCCACATTACTTTGCTGTGCTTTTCGGTTAGCTATTAAAGGGACTTAAAATTAAGGCCAGCTTTCAAATACCTTTTTGAAAGTGTATATTTTGTGGTACCAAGAGGATGTCCTCAAGGTGCTGGGGTTATCTACATTTTTTTTGTTATGTTAGCAAATGTGTGTTTTATTGAAGCCGTTTCTATTGGCAACTGTAAACCAAGGTCTACATGAAAAAATAAGTAAGGCTTGTACACACAGATCACTGCTGCTATGGCCATTGCTGATGTGCGGGAGATCACTCAGCCTTAGACATACTCTGCAGCAGTGCTCTGTCTGGCCAGAATTTTCTTCTCTCTCTTGTAAATCTTGGTGCACGGTTTATAACAGCAACAGACTGGAAGTAGGAAAAACTGCTTTGATGAAACACATTTTCCCCAAAACATCCTCCAGTAACTCCTCCCAACTAAACTGGAAACACAAACTGGACATGATTAAATACCCCGCCCCTTCCTCCTGGACCTCAGTGTTTTTGTGTTTTCTCCATGGAAACAAGCTGGATTCCTTCATCCTGTTCCCCCTCCCCCAGGGATAATGGCTGGTAAGGACTAACTCTCCGCTCCTCTAGCAGGCTCAAGTGGGGTCCGGGTGGCCTCCCTCTGCTACGGGTGGGGATTTCGCCTGGATGCCTCACCCTGAGGGAATGCCCCATCCTGGATCTAATCTGGCCGGCAGTCTCCAGGATGGCAACCTTTTGGGGGCTGGGATCCTAACCATTCTCCTGCCGGGCATGTGGAATGGGGGGTGATGGCTTGGGCACCCCCCAATCTGGAGATGAAACTTGGGCGGGGGATAACAGGTAAGTAGGAAGGACTTGCCGTTCCAGCGTCGGGTTATCCGGGAACGCTGCTCTAGAGCGAGGCTGGGTTCCCTAAAACATTGTTTAGACGTTTTCTAACATGAACAATAAAAAAAAGATATACTTTATGCGCTGAGGACATCATTTTGGCTCAAGAATAATGTACTTATAAACTTCCTACGAAAAGGGGATCTTCCGTATAAACATGTTTAGCAAATTTATACCAGATAGTGTCTGGATCCATAGGGGGCCAAACTTAAAGGTTTATTAACCTCCCTAAAAAGCAAAAAAACAAAAAACAGGACTCCCTTTCTCATCCGGTCCGACGTCCTGAAACCTCCCGTGTCGGAGAACAGCGCCGCTGGTGCCCTGCACGGTGTCCAGCCCTAGAAACTCTATAAGGTCAGTAGATGGCCTCTGCTTACTTCTCGCTGCACTTGCAACCCTCTAATGTAAAGAAGCTCCTATATTACCAATCTACTGGTAATTTATCTATAACAAAACGGAATCCTCATCCCCGTGGATCTGTACCTCAGCCCTCATCCATAAACTTGTTCTGTTTGGTGTTTACTCTGCTGGTAAAGTACGGTTGGCATGCCCATGTGTAAATGTAATTATTAGACATCTTATTGGGAGAGCTCTTGTTCATTGAATTAAGTTATAAAGAGCATTTTGGATCTGTAAGTGGAGTAAATTCCTCACAAAGCAGATTATGTTGAAGTATTAAAGACTGAATCCCTCCAATTATCATCTGCTTGCCAAGAAAAACATTTGCTGAAACGTTCACTCTAAATCAGACCCCTTCTGCTGGTAATGTCTGAAGGTGTGTATATAGGGGTTTCTAGCCAGCGGTATACAATAACCTATCTGGTGCTATTTCACTGACCTGCTGCCATTTATACTTCAGCTATGTCTGATTTAGTTTATGTTCCTTTTTAGAGTTTGATGCGCTGGGAAGTTTTTTGTGTTTTTTTTAACACTGTATTTACTGACAACCCAGGTAGTAGCTGAGATAATTCGTAAATGGAAAGTGGTACTAGATTAACATGTACATTGGGAGTTTCTGATAGAGACAAATATATGTAAACCTCGATTTTGGCCACTGTCTAATAGATAATAGAAAATAAAATGGTTTTGGGAATTGGGTGGGTGATGATCCATTTTAAATTGCCTCATTGTGGCCCTGTCTGTAGTTGGCTGTAAAGGTTATGGATAGGTCTTAACTTTTTGGGACCATATCTAGGGTAAAATTTAAACTGGAAAATATGGTAAGCAGCGATGAGTAAATGCTTGTTTTCTTAAAACTTAAAACTCCAATGGCTCTCATAACTACCTCCTAAGTAATGACTGAGCCTTTCAGCTTGCTAATTGCCTGTTGTGGCTGGAAGCTTGAAATCGGGAGGGACAAGACCTAAAACTTGACTACATACCTACTAAGTAGTAGCCCACACTGCTTGTGGACACACTGATCATGGGCTGTGGACCTCACATGTGCCTCTCCTTATAAAACACGAGGTACAACACCTCTGTGCTGTCTATGCCACTCATGCTGTGTAATATAACCTTTTGTAGCTCTATTATTGAGCACCCTACAATATCTGGCCGAACCAGGAGAATAGTTTTGCCCATCCCAACGGCCATTCTGTCACCATGGCTACTACTGTTTTTAAAGTGTGACAAAACCCACCAGCAGGCCGCTGGCTTTTCTCTGAGGCATCCTGAATCGGCAGGTGGCTGTCATTGTTTTCAATGGGCAGTGTTCGCTTATGCATCTCCTACATCCCCAGAGTCAATGACGATGGGTGCTGGGGTTTACAGCAGGTAGCTCTCATTGGACAAGAGCCCGCACATGTGTTGGAGTGTGGAAAGTTGAGTTATTCTTAGTATACAGTACGTCCTGCTCCAGATAGATTACTTACACTTGGGTTATCCTCCGCCAGATGGCGCTGCACTGCAGAGACATGCAAAACAGGCCCCTCCCGGCCCCTCAAATACCCGGGGACCTCCCACAAATCCCCAGATTTCTCTGCAGTGCTGACTGCGAAGACATGAAATTATCACTCTGTCGCAGGTGAGCGGGGCTATTAAAACCTGCGGACCTGTTGGACTATTCCCACCCGTCCTTGATGTGATGTGCCTCCCAGCCAGGGCTGCGCTGGTCGGGTGAAGGTAGG
This sequence comes from Gastrophryne carolinensis, assembly GCA_027917425.1. Lineage (NCBI taxonomy): Eukaryota > Metazoa > Chordata > Amphibia > Anura > Microhylidae > Gastrophryne > Gastrophryne carolinensis. The sequence continues at coordinate 116,095,230 of CM051239.1, forward strand.
CAGCACCATGTGTGCTTAAGGAGCGTTGCTCCACCGCAGTCCCCCACCCAAGGGTAGGTGGTATAGGCTGATGGTGAGCCTTTATGGGATGCCCCTCCCGCATTATTGTCCCATGCCCCGGTAGGGGTGGGCCCTGTACAAAGGGCCGCCATCCTCTCTCATTCTCCCAGTAGCCCTCGGGAGGAAGAGAAGGGGGGGGGGTGGATGTCCGTGTACTGTGATTACATGCTTATAGCCCTCCTTGTAATGTCTGCTTGGACTGGTATATGTGGTGTCAACCGCCGCGCTGACTTTTATTTTTACACAGTTAAGGCCGCCGCCGCCGCGCGCGCCTTTTCCTTCATTTGGATGTTCCGCGCCGGGCGGCGTTACCTCAGACGCTTCTGCGTCCTCATTGGCTGCTTGTCTGTTGGACTTCGTGCTCTTCAGGGAGGCGGGGCCTGGCATGGCGGGGCCTGGCATGGCGTGCCTCGTGTCACGGCTCGCTCTGGCCCGCCCTTCGAGGTACTCGACGCCATATTGTCTGGTCGCACGTGTGTGACGTTCTTCCTTACCGTGGTCCGTAAGTGCCCTTGCGGGCGGCTTTATAATTCACTGTAGTGTGTTTCGGTTCTGACACCCTTCTTCTCATTGTGTCTTTCAGAGGGTGAATCCATTGGCTTCTCCCGGCCCGGTGTAATTGATAGCGGGCCTTGTAAATTTACTCCCACTCCCTAGTGGGTCATTGGGGCATCCAGGGTTGCTTTATAGTGTCAATCCCTGCTGGCATATTGTGCCTAATAATCACCATATGGGGGCATCTAAGGATCATGCGTAGGGCGTGTGGACAACCTCATGCTGACGCTGACAAGACACGGGTCTGCGTACCTTGTGCTGAGCAAGCGCTGGCTTTGCAATCTGCCCTGCCAGTGGCTGCACCTCGCCTCAATTCACCTAATCTCCCTGGCTTAAATCTCACTCCTGATGAGTCGCACACAAGTGGGGATTCTCAGCCTGAATTGTCTCCTAGACTGCCTACGGCTGAACAGATTTTTGCAAGGTCCTTGGCGCGTAATTGGCCCTGGTAAGAAGCGGCTCTTGACTCAGGCTCATCTGATGAGAGACCGGAGGGTCATGAAGACTCTGGCCCTGACCCCTGGGCCCAGGATGACACTGACAGATTATTGCTCCAGATCTTTTAGGTTCTGTCTATCTCTCCCCCTGGTGAGGCTCCCAGGCAAAGAGGGGAGCGTTTCCATACAGCATCATCACGTTTGGAATTTCTAGAGCAGGCACATTTCCATACCCTTGTGCTCAAGGAATGGGAGTGCCCCAGTAAACTTCCCGGGGTTCCAGGAGATTGGGATAGGAAGTATCCTTTTCCCCCTGACGTGGTTAAATGTTGGTCATCCCCCCCCCCCCCCCCCCGAGGTGGATGTCCCAATCATAGGGCCATCTAACACCCCTTTCTTGCACCCCCCCCGACTATACTACCCTTTGGGATGCTGAGGACCGCCGCATTGATCTGCTGGCCTCCCACGCCTTTGCATGTGCGGGGACGGCGCTGCGCCCGGTCTGTGCCTCTGCCATTTCTGCTGTGGCCACTAGAGCCCTCATCAGAAAAATGCTTGATCGTGCCCCTGATGATCTCCCTTGGGATGTGTTTAATGCACTCTCCAATTGTGATGTTTGTAAAATGTATCCTATTAGCATTGGATGACACCATTAGAATGTGTGCAAGAACTTCTGCCCTTGTGGTGGCTATACGTCGCTTGGTCTGACTGCGACAGTGGGGTGCTGACAATGCTGCGAAGAAGGCCCTTACCGGGCTCCCCTTTAAAGGGCTGCGTCTGTTTGGGGCCCGCCTAGACCTGTTTGGTAGGAGAGGTAAGTTACCACAGCATAGACGGTTGTCTTGGGCCCTTCGGGGGCCAGGGCCCCCCTTCCACCCCCCCACCATGGTGTTAAACAGGAACCAGGGGCGTCCCTCATGGGGGCTCGCGCAACTCCCTGTCCCAGGAGCAGAAGAAAACACCCTTGCTCCTCTTGGGGGGGGACTATGCTCAAATCCTCTCCCAAGTCCCCTCAAGCATGATGGGGCGCCCTCACCCGCCTGGGTGAGGGGACGGCTGCGGCACCTTGCTTAAGTCTGGAGGCACCACGCCTCAGACCGGTGGATTTAGTAGGTAGTGTCCTCCGGCTACAAGATGGTGTTTTCTGTGCGCCCCCCCAAGATTACCGGGTCCCGGGTACTCCTGGTCCCTGCTTCTGCTCAGGTGCTGGCACAGGCCGTGCAAGGTCTGCTGGGTTTGGGGGTCGTTTGCAGATTTCCCTCTGCTACAGGGTGTTCCAATCTCTGTATCACCATTGGGGCCAACCTATGTGGACCTGTTTGCGTTCCGTCACAATCACAAACTCCCGACCTTTGTCTCCCTGTCCCAGGATCCTCTGGCTGTGCCCATGGATGCCTTAGTACTGTCATGGCGGGACATTCAGTTTCTGTATGTCTTTCTACATTCCCCCTGCTAGGCAGGGTTATGCGCAGGATTGGGATGGGGTGCCAGTGCTTTTGGCGACCTCAGGTGGCCAAGAAGAGTGTGGTTCGCAGACGTCGTGCAGATGGCAGTAGATCAGTGCTTTCTGCCTGGAGTGCCAGATCTGCTCACTTAGGACCACTTACGCCATCCCATTTATAAACTCTGGCCTTGACGGCCTGACTGCTGAAACCTCCATCTTGATGGAGAAATGTTTGTCTACCTCGTTGGTTGAGTCCATGGTGAAGGCTAGGAAGATGACTTCTTCTTCCATCTGTTATATGGTATGGCTTACCTACATTGACTAGTTGAGTCTTGGTCTCTTCCCTGTTGGGTGTTCTCAGTTCCCAGGGATCTGGAGTTTTACTGCATGGGTTGGAGTTGTTCTCTAACTCAGTACTCTGAAGGGTCAGGTTTCTATCCTGTCTGTCTTCCTTCAGAAGTCTTTTGTTCAGCATTCCTTGATTAATCCCCTTTAGGGGATTGCTCATGTGCGTTCCCCACGACAACCTATGGTCCCTGTTTTGGGGATTTGAAATTGATCTTGCCTGTTTTGCAAGGTGCTCCCTTTGAACCTGTGCAGGTTGCTGCCTTGGCTATTCTTACACTCAAGGTTGTGTTTCTGGTAGTTATCCCTTCTGTCAGGTGTGTGTCTGAGTTGGCGGTGCTGTCCGTTCAGCTGTCAGGTGTGTGTCTGAGTTGGCGGTGCTGTCCGTTCAGCCCCCCTGCTTTGAGAGGCGCCAGGACAAGGTGTTGTTTTGTTCAAACCTTACTTTCTGCCTAGAGGTAGTGGCTGCCTTTCATTTGAATCAGGATATTGTTCCTTCCTTCTTTGTGCCCTAACCCTAGCAATGCTAAGGAGAGAGTTTTGCACTCTTTGAATGTGGTTAGGTGTCTGAAGTACTATCTGGTGGCTACTGCACCTTTCAAGAGCACTGATGCTCTTCTTGTGGTCCTTCTGGTCTTAGGAAGAGTTTTTGGCTCCTGCCAAGTCTACTATCAGCAAGTGGATTCGTCAGGCTGTGATTCAGGCCTACTCTGCTAAGGGGAAGAATCCTCCCTTCGCTTTATTGCGCTTTCTTCTCGTGCTATTGGTGCCCCTTGTGTCTTCCAGCACCAGGCTTCTATTGCACCAGTATGCAAGGCAGCTACTTGGTCTTTTGTTCATACCCTTTCAAAGTTTTACAAGGTTGATGTTATGGCCTCAGCTGTTGCTGTTTTGGCCGCAAGGTTTTGCAGGCGTCAGTGGTTTAAACTGTCTGCTGTTACCTTTTTATTGGTGATCCCACCCTACTTTATGGACAATGCTATTGTATGTCCCAAGTGTAAGTAATCTATCTGGAGCAGGACGTACTGTATACTAAGAATAATACAATTCTGTGAAATACTCACCTGTAGAATTGGTATTATAAGTATACAGTACGTCCTGCTCCACCCCACCCTGGTTTTAGCATTATTCTGGATCCCCTGTATGGTGATTGTTATAATTGTTATAAGTTACTAGTTTTTGGGTGGTTAAATTCTCCCGGCTTCTTGTTCACTGCTTTTCAATTCTGGGGATTTGTGGGAGGTCCCCGGGTATTTGAGGGGCCGGGAGGGGCCTATTTTGCATGTCTCTGCAGTGCAGCGCCATCTGGCTGAGGATAACCCATGTGTAAGTAATCTATCTGGAGCAGGACGTACTGTATACTTATAATACCAATTCTACAGGTGAGTATTTCACAGAATTGTTTTTTTATGGGTGAACTGGGGGGGGGTTTCACACAACAGGGCGGGAATTTACCTTCCTGAGTTTTGTTCCGTGCCCCAATTCGGGATGAATTGGGGCACGGAACAAAACTCAGGAAGGTAAATTCCTGGCATTTTTCGGCTTCAAGAAATATACACACAAATCCTGAGTCTCACTGTGGACACATGCTTTTTGTGAAAATGCCCTGCTTACGGGAATGTTGCGTTAAGGGTCATGCTAAAGTTTTAGTGAAGCAAGTTTGCAAGTTTTACATCTGAGTGACCTTTTAAACTTGTACACACTTAAACACATCTATACAAATGTTTTGTTCTAACGTATCCAAACAAATCACATACCTCTGAGATGGTACATTTTTACAGGTGAGGTGCAGAATTTTTCCAACAAGTTAAGGAGATTTTTTTTAATTTTGGAAACGGCACCCTATGGCCTAGCAGGAATATTTAGCACATTTATTAGAAAACCCCATAGGGTGGTGCAGTTTCTAAACTGAAAAAACATTGTTACCTCCATTGGAAAAAGTATGCACCTCACCTGTCAATGCCCATCACAGGGGGGTATGTGATTTATTGGGGAAAGCTAGAACAAAACTTTGTCCTGTGCATCCAGTATACAAGAATGGATCCTGGGCAACTGACTCATGACAATTATTTGGCAATACTAGAACTGGCTTTGATACCATGTGATCATTTGTTTTCTCTCATTTTCAGTCTCAGTCAAATTATTTTTGATGTGCTTTTTCTTATTCTGTTTGCTGCATCTATGGAGGAAAACGACTCTGGACTTAGTAAATATTTTTCCACCAGTGTTTGTTGTTTACCCAGTGCCTGTGTTTGCGTATCTTGTTGTGTAGGTCTCATACCTGATCTTGTTCCACCACATATCTCAGTAGATCAGGGAAGGCAAAATATGGCTCTGTTGCACACTAGAATAACACATCTAAATATGTGTGATGCTGGTTCATGGCTGATTTTCCTCTTTATATCGTGTGCCTGCCCCAGTTAAACCGGACCTTCAGCATGATTTAATGAAAAGCTCAAACCCTTAAAAAACGATTCACCAGCATCTAAAATTAATATATTTTAAGTTTTTAGTCACTTATTATTCTTTCCCCCACCGGGCTGCAACTCTGTTCAGGACTCTAGGATACAGGTGCCGTCGTCTATCTCAGAAGCATCACATACTGAGTAGAGGAGAGCGGGATAAAGTGCAGGGGCGGGTTATAGCTGTGCTTTGCACAGACAGAGCAGAGCTGGGGTCAGGGAAAGGACAGCAATCCCAGAATGCAGAGCGACACAGAAGACACTTCCTGTTTGCAGGCTGCCTGATGCTCCATGAGTTTCCATCTTGGATGTTTACAAGCTCATACCATGCAGTAGATGCAGGTAGGATGATTTTTAATGTGCGCAATCTGTATGTACAGGGTGTGGGAAACATATAAGATATGCCCCATTTTGTGAAACACCCCCGATCGCCGCAGCAAATTCACCTCACAGCGGTCCTACGGCGTATGCGTGGCAGCTCCTCCAATCGGCGCCGCTGAGCTATGGGCGTCTAAGCGACGTCTAAGCTCATTGACTCGCACTTCCCTCTAACAGGGAGCGTGCCTGCGCCCAGCTAGAGGGACAGCGGGGATGCAGCCGCGGCCTGCGCTTGTGCCGTTGGACCGGGAAAGAAGGTGAGTTTATGGGCGACCTGGGGGGAGGGTTCACACAGTGGGGCATCTCAATTTTGGATGCCCCGTGGGGAGGGTATGGATCGGCCTGGGAATCTTATAGATTCTCGGGCCTATTAAGCAGGGTTTTGGTGCACTTTAAACCGGACCTTCACCCTGAATAAAAGCATATCTTATGTGTTTCCCACACCCTGTACATACAGATTGCCCACATTAAAAATCATCCTACCTGCATCTACTGCATGTTCTGACCCAAGATGGCGGCACATGGATTGCCTGCAGACAGGAGGTGCCTTCTGACTGTCCCGCTCTACATTCTGTCATTGCTGTCTTTTTCCTGACCCCAGCTTTGCTCTGCTCTGCAGAACACAGCTATAACTCCGCCCCCTGCACTTTTGACCTCTCTCCTCAGTATGTCATGCTACTGAGCCAAGATGGCGGCGCCCGTGTCTTAGAATGCTGAACAGCCCAGTGGGAAAGAATAAATAACGTTAAATATACTAAGTTTAGATGCTGGGAAATCATTTTTTAAGGGTTTGGTCTTTATATTAAATTGTGCTGAAGGTCCGTTTTAAGTAGCTAAAAGCTTGGGTCCCCCTAGTCAGGTGGAAAAGTATACCTATATAATACATGACCCCTTTGTTGGTTGCTTCTGTTGTTTTTTTTTTTTACTTCTTTAAGTTCCAAATCATGTTCCACATACATCAGACAAGCATTTGGAAATGGTCCATATCAGCGGTTTGTAACCAATGTTACATGTACTATCTGGCTGTCAGGTGGTACTTTGTGATGCAGCAGACTGATCTATACATCAACCTGATCTGCTGCCTTCTATACATTGGCCAAGCCTATTTAGCACTCTACTTGTTATTGGTCGTACAAGGTCGTGGGTGTGAAGTCTAAAATCCCTGCGATCGTGTGAAATCTTACCTTGATCTCCTCTCCCATATAACATGTGTGGCATCTCCTCTCCCATATAACATGTGTGGCATCTCCTCTCCCATATAACATGTGTGGCATCTCCTCTCCCATATAACATGTGTGGCATCTCCTCTCCCATATAACATGTGTGGCATCTCCTCTCCCATATAACATGTGTGGCATCTCCTCTCCCATATAACATGTGTGGCATCTCCTCTCCCATATAACATGTGTGGCATCTCCTCTCCCATATAACATGTGTGGCATCTCCTCTCCCATATAACATGTATGGCATCTCCTCTCCCATATAACATGTGTGGCATCTCCTCCAATTAATGGCTTGCCGGGGGACTCACGTTGGCAGTGTGCACCTGTCACCAGCCTTTCATATATGCTTGGAGGGGGAGGCACATATCCAGTGATGATGTGCTTGGGATGCTGCCAAAAGCCTACACATGAACTGGGAGTGAAGAACTGGGTAATATGTGTGATGCCGGTGGTTTTTACACAGCTGGGGAGGCCTTTCACCCAGCCATAGTCTCTTCGACTCTAGGATCAGGTGGCTTGGGTTTTAGTTTGCTTTAAAGTGGACCCATTTTACTATCCTGGTAATTAGTCCCTGCCTTGTTCATTTTTGTTGAACACTATTTTTAGGTGATATAGCATAGAATAATACCACGCTCTAATTACACACAAATTTACATAAAGCAATAAATCAATAAAGTGTTTAACAAAGAACAAAACTTAAAGCTCCACGTGCAAAGACCACCATCTCAATAGTAAGTCCAAATTCAAAATAAAAGTCAATATTTAGCACAGAGCTCTATAGACTCCCGATATATATTTTCACCTGCTATTATCCATTCAGCTTCACCTCTTTGTGATAGTGCCTCAGTGACACTCCAAATTCATCCAAGATCCTGCTCTTGCATCCAGCAAAACTTGAGGCTTTAGGTAATTATCCCTCTCATATTATCCATGTAAGAGAGAAAAGCAAAACCATAGTGCAATATTGCTGCGAACAAGTCTAACTTTATTGTGCCAAAAACACACTCACATTAAAACAATAAAAACACGCTTTGTATCCAATTCAGACTTAATCAACTCACTCAAGAAATATAGCACAGCTTCTCTACGATGAAAAGAGGGAAAGCGTCTTTCCGCCGGCTCCCAACACTCTTCGCCACTCCACGTGACTTTGGCTAGGTGAGCTGGCGCGGCGGTGACAGCTTCTTTTATACCAAAGGTGGTGGGCGGGGCTCCAGCGTCATTCCGCCGTCCCACCAATCAGCAACAACCCACCGTGTTCAGAACGGGTAACGTGAGGGACATTTTACCCTCGATCTCCCCTCGCTCATCTGCAGGGGAATTCTACTCAAATCCATAGAACGCATGACAATACAAGTATTCAGGAGGAAAGTGTCCAGAGACAATCTTCCATTTGTGCACCAAATAAAAAACACTGGGTTATCAATCCATTCAAATCCATATACAAATTTCAGATTATTAAAACCTCAGAAAAAAAGACCAATCATTATTTCTATTACAAATAATTGTTCTTACTGGCCAAATCAGCCTATATATACTAAAACACTGGAATCGAGAAGCAGTGAGATGTTTTTAGGTGATCGACAATCCCATTAGGTACAACTTGCTTTGGAGATGTTTAGAAAATGCATGTAAAGTGGTAGATGGAAAAGAATTTGGAACTCCCCTGGCATATATCCTATCTATATCAAGGATGTGAATCAGACCAGTAAATAAATCGGAGGATGTTAGGTGCAGTAGTTTGAAGCCCACAAGTCTGATTTGTATAAGTTTGGTTGCGATTGTGCAACTCTTGTGCACTTGTTTTTCTGTATGCCAACATCACGCTAGATCGCTAGAATAACTAGTAAACACTGTAACAGGTTCATACACGTATCATACACGAGTGTGATGATTCACATAAGCTCATTGTAAAAGGTTGTCGGGTCACAGGGGAACACTGTGCCTGATATATTAAATGTATTACAGGGTAAAATGCTTGGAACTGAGATTTCTCACCAGAAGATGCCCCGAGGTAGATAAGTAGCAAGTTATAATTTAATTCATTAAAATACACATGCTGCAAAACCAGGATCCAAGTTAAATTTACAAATCAATAATTGGGCTGTGATGTGTGTGAACATGTTAAAGCTCTGCATCATGAGCTAACTGATTTATTTTTTTTCTAACAGGACCCCAGTTACTGGATTCAGGTTCACCGATTAGAACATGGTGATGGCGGCATTCTGGACATCGACGACATTCTCTGTGACGTTGCTGATGACAAAGACCGAGTAAGTTGGAATTGGACACATTTTCTTTTGATTGTGAAATTAAAGTGGCACTAATATTAAAAGGGATGGTTTGTCTGTGAGCCCCAGAAATAGGTGTAAAGTCTGAAATGGAAGTTCAGGCGGTGCAAATGGGTAGATTGGGATCTTATCCTAGATATCTGAAACATAGAGGATATTCAAAAATGTCAAATTATTATCCTGGGGGAATCTGAACACTTTAGCAGGAACAATGGTTAACATTTAGTTTATCCAACTTTTTAACTTTTTTGTTTTGCCTTGACTTCCTTTAACCCTTTAACCGCCAGCCTACCTTGAGATTTTGTCACCCTTTGTTGCCAGATTATTTTGCACTATTTTGCGCTCCCCATGTTCAACTGTGATTTTTGAAGGGATTTCCAGGGATTTCCCAGGAAAGTGATATATTGTTTTTTTCAGCAGAGCCTGGGCTTTAACATGAAATATTTTGTTTTTCATTTTAATAGTGTATTCTCAATATTTTGGGGTGAAAATTGTGCAAAAAAATTAAAAAAAAAAAGAATTTTTTACAATTTGTAGTGTTTTTTTGTAATAAAAAATGTAAGTTTGTCAATAAAATCTTATTGCGTGTGAAACCCCAATTTCTCCCGGTTACAGCGGTACCACATATGTATAGGTAGACACCCTTTCCTGCCCAGGAGACTCCCCCAAACTGAAACAACGCTTTAGGAGATTTACAGATAAAATACAACTATGCTATGCAATATGCGCACCTTGCAGTTTTTCAAGAAAAACAACCCTTTACATTTGAAATACCCCCCACAAACTATATATTCCCTAGAAGTATACACCTCAAGCTTTCTAGGTGTACCAGGCTTGTTGACATGGGTGCAGTTTTCTGGAAGTAATCCCTCAATGTATTCTTTGGTTGCACAGGGTTTTCCTAAAAATGAATAAAAAAGCAGAATCAAAACCACATTTTCCTAAAAAAAAAAAAACCTATATGCAAAAAAAAAACAGAAAATCTGAAAAAGCAACATCCCCCAAACAGATACCCAACATGCATAGGTTCTGTCAAGGAAAGAGTTGCCAAACACACCAAAGTAAAGCATGCGCATAACGATAATTTTACTTCAAAATTTCAGCTCTGCAGACAAAGTGCGCACCTTGTGCTTTTTCTACCAAACCAACCCTTTACATTTGGAATATCCCCCATAAACCATATATTCCCTGAAAGTACACGTTAAGCTTTCTGCTTGTTGTAGTGGGCTCATCTTTCTGGAAGTAATATCTCGAAGAATTCTTAGGTTGCACAGGGTTTCACAAAAAAATGTATAAAAATTAAAAACATCCTTTCCTAAAATATCAATATGCAAATAAGAAAAAAAAATCTGAAAGCGCAAGGTCCCCCGAGCAGAACAATACCCAACATGCATAGGTACCTGTAACCTTTTGACAGTTCTGGGCACCGTTCATAGAAAGGACGCTCTGACTCTGGAAAGGGTGCAAAGGAGAGCCACCAAACTAATAAAGGGAATGAAAGATCTTAGTTATGAGGAAAGATTACGAGAATTAAATCTGTTTAGTCTTGAGAGGAGGCGATTGTGGGGGGACATAATTAACTTGTATAAATATATAAATGGACCATACAAAAAATATGGGGGAACACTATTTCACGTAAAATCCTCTCTAAGGACAAGGGGGCACTGCCTTCGATTGGGAAAAAAAGAAATTTAGTCTCCGGAGGCGACAATCGTTTTTTACCATAAGAACTATAAATCTATGGAATAGCCTCCCACAGAAGCATGTTACACCCTTGGTTGAACTTGATGGACATATGTCTTTTTTCAACCGTATTAACTATGTAACTCTGACTGCCAGTCTACTTGAGATTTTGTTACCCTCTGCTGACAGGATATTTTTCACCATTTTTGCGTGATGTTTAACTGTGATTTAACTGTGATTTTTGCAGGAATTTTCAAGAAAATGGCATATTTTCTTTTTGTGGCAGAGTTTAGGTTTTAACATGAAATGTCTTGTTTGTATTTTTTCTACTCGCCTACCTCCCTCCTCCTTTGTCACTGGCATCTGACAGCTGAACCGCTGGGTGCCCCGATGACACATATATCTTTGATGTGTTATCCCTCTCCCCCCCCTCCCGCGGCCCCTTGGCAAAGGGGCAATCTGTTTCATACAGCTAGGGTGCGGTTGGAGTTTTCCGAACAAACTCACTTTAATAACCTAGTGCTGAAAGAATGGGAACATCCCAGTAAACTCCAGGGGATTCCTAAGGCTGTGGATAAGAAGTACCCATTTCCTGCCGATCTGGTTAAGTGTTGGACATCGCCGCCCGAGGTCGATGCCCCGATTCTGAGTCTGTCCAACACCTCTATTATGCACTCCCCTGACACTACTACGCTGCGGGATTTAGAGGATCGGCGAGTTGATCAATTGGCATGTCATGCCTTTGCATTTGGGGGAGCGTCGCTCCGCCCGGTGTGCGCCTTCACCACCGTCCTGAGCGCCACCGCCGTGATGGCTAACACTGCCCTGGAAGGGGCGGATGACTTGCCCTCGGAGGCCGCCAACGCGCTGGCCACCTGTGAGACCTTTGTGAATTATATCCTATCTGCATCGGACGATGCTATTAAGCTGAGCGCTAGATCTTCTGCTCTGGTGGTGGCCATACGCCGCGCGATCTGGTTACGCAAGTGGGCTGCTGACAACGTCGCCAAGAAGGCCCTTACGGGGCTTCCATTTAAAGGACTGCGCCTGTTTGGAGAAAGATTAGATATCTTTGCCAAGGGAGGCAAGTTGCCCCAGCGCAAGCGTCAGATTCGGCCCTTTCGTGGTCCAAGCTCCCATTCTACCCCCTACCGTGGGACCAAGCAGGGTAGAGGGGTGTCCTCCTCTGGGTCTCACGCAGAACCCTGGAACAAGAACAGAGGACGCCGTCCTGGCTCCTCCTGGGGGCCCAAGCCCAAAGCTCCCCCCAAGACCCCCAAGCATGAAGGGGCGCCCTCGCCCGTCAGGGTGGGGGGACGTCTACAGCACTTCGAGCATGTCTGGAGACGCCTTGTCCCAGACCGGTGGATTCAGGAGGTAGTCTCCTCCGGGTACAAGATAGAATTTGCTGTGCCGGCCCCTACCAGGTTCGTTGGGTCTCGGATCCCACAGGATCCTGCCTCAGCTCGATTCTTGATGCTGGCTGTGCAGGACCTTCTGGAGCTCGGGGTCATCTGCGAGGTCCCCTTAAGAGACAGGGGCAGGGGGTTTTTCTTTCCAACCTGTTCACGGTGCCCAAAATGGACGGGTCAGTCAGACCCATTCTGGATTTGAAAATCCTAAACAAGTTTGTCAGAAGCAGGCATTTTCGCATGGAAACTCTGCGCTCTGCCATTGCCTCGCTGCGTCCAGGGGACTTCATGACATCTGGACATCAAGGACGCTTACCTGTGCGTTCCGGTATTCTCAGGGCACCAAAGGTTCCTCAGATTTGCGCTGTTGGATCAGCATTATCAGTTCGTGGCCCTGCCAGTCAGCCTTACGTCGGCTCCCAGGGTCTTCACCAAGGTGCTGGCAGGGGTGATGTCTCTCAAGACTAAAGGGCATACGCGTGTTGCCCTACCTGGACGATATACTCATCACCTCTCGGTCTCTGCGGCAGGCAGAGCTGGACACTCGGTTGGTGGTGTCCACCCTGGAGTCCTTCGGCTGGGTGATCAATTACCCAAAGTCCTCTCTGTCCCCCTGTTCAGTGACTCCGTTATTCCTTCCTCCGCAGAAGGTGGAAGCGCTGACAACGCAGGCGAGGTCCCTGCTCACGAACCCTCATCCCTCCATCCGGCAGGGAATGCAGTTGGTGGGCTCGATGGTGGCAAGCTTCGAGGCGGTGCCCTTTGCCCAGTTTCATTTGAGAATCCTACAGCTTCGCCTTCTGTCAGTATGGAACAAGGACCCAGCGTCCTTGGACGACAGCTGGGTGATTCCCCCCTCGGTCAGACAATCCCTTGCGTGGTGGTTGGACCACAGGAACTTGACAAAGGGCAGATCCTTCCTGGCTCCCTCTTGGGAGACGGTCACGACGGATGCCAGTCTTTCGGGCTGGGGGGGGGGGATTCTGGAAGTCCCTGCGCTTCCAGGGGAGGTGGGGCCCTCAGGAGGCCCATCTTCCTATCAATGTCCTGGAACTCAGGGCGGTCAGATTGGTGCTGGAACGATTGACCCAGCACCTGCAGGGTCTGTCGGTTCAGGTACGCTCAGACAACAGGACGGCGGTTGCCTACATCAATCATCAGGGAGGAACCCGGAGCAAGGGTGCTCTCCAGGAGGTGTCTCTGATTCTAACTTGGGCAGAGACCAATGTACAATGCATATCGGCTGTCTACATTCCGGGGATGGTGAATCTGCTTGCAGATGCTCTGAGCAGGGGGTCGTCCCGTCAGGGGGAATGGTCCCTCTGCGACAGGGTATTTCAGTCCCTGTGTCACCGCTGGGGTGTGCCAGACGTGGATCTCTTTTCGTCATGTCACAATCACAAGCTACCGAGCTTTGTATCCCTGTCTCAGGATCCTCTGGCTCTGGCCACGGATGCCCTATCATTGTCTTGGAAGGAGTTTCGGCTCCTGTATGTGTTTCCACCAATTCCCCTGCTGGGCAGAGTGCTGTGCAAGATCGCTCTGGAAGGGGTACCCGCGATTCTGGTGGCCCCAAGGTGGCCAAGAAGAGCGTGGTTTGCAGATGTGGTTCAAATGGCAGTAGATCAGTACGATCTGCCAAGGTTGCCAGACCTTCTGACTCAAAGGTCTCTAGGCCATCCCAATTTACTAACGCTGGCTTTGACGGCTTGGCTATTGAAACCTCCATCTTGATGGAAAAGGGTTTGTCTGCATCTGTTGTGGCTACTATGGTGCAAGCCAGGAAGAAGACTTCTGCCGCCATCTATTATAGAGTATGGCGTGCTTACATTGACTGGTGTGAATCCAGGTCTCTTCCCTGCCGAGAATTCTTAGTATCCAGGGTGCTGGAGTTTTTACAACATGGTCTAGACTTAGGTCTTAAGCTTAGTACCTTGAAGGGCCAGGTTTCGGCCCCGTCTATCTTCTTTCAGAAGACCTTTGCCCAGCACTCTCTTATCAAGACCTTCTTGATAGAAGATGGCTTTTTATTGCGCAGGGAGTGGGGCTTATCGGCCTAGGGCCCTGCAGGCCTATTCCCCGCCCCCCGTGTTGCACCCATTGCTTCCCAGCCTCAGCTGATGGTTCGGGTGAAGGTAGGACAAAGCACTAGGGTCAGGTACTGAAAGAGCGATGCTCCAGGCCGCAAGACCCTGTACCAAAAGGTAGCCGGCAACAGGCTTTATATGGTGAGCCTCCCTCACCCTGTCTCCCCTCCCCTCTAGAAGGTTGTGCGGGATCCCTTATGATGTGGCCCGTGCCGCTGACAGGGGGAGCCCGGGGGGTCAGTGATTTGTGTGTGTTTATTGCTTTATTGCTTTATTATTAGTGTGTGCGGATCGTTGTACGGCGCACTGCGGTGGTTGGCGCTATGTATTTCTGGCTTCTGTCATGGCGCCGGGGCCGCACGTGATCACCATTTCGCGCTCTTCGGGTGGGCGGGAACCGCAGTTTTGGGTCATGCACTCGTGATCCGCCCCTCTAGGTACTGCTGCCGACGTCATATTCCATGTCGCACACCCCGCTTCCAATATTCATGACATGTGGGTTATGGCCAGTAGAGGGCAAACTTTGCAAAGATGACAAGAAAAAAGTAGCCCCTCCCGGTCCATAAATACCTGGGACCTCCCACACATTACCCAGTATTCGTCTCTGCAGGACGGCGAGTAAGTCAGAAGATGGCTGTGTTTCTTACTTGCAGGTAAGCCGGGCCTACACCCGGCCAAATTTGCCCCTATTTCTGCCCGGACCTTATTAGATTTAACACATACTATGTACTAGGTAGGCAACACCTTAGAGGAGTACATAGGGAGCTATGCTCCACCGTGAGACCCCATATTACGGGGTAGGCGGTATCCGGGTTGGTGGTCCCGGTTTTGGGATGCCCGGTCCCTACATTATCCCTTCCACCCCCGTGTGCGGGATTCTCCCCCCTTCCGGGTCCCCCTGTTTCCCTCCCGGGGGGGGGGGGGGGGGGGCTGTCTTTCTCCTAAAGCAAACTTCTTTTATTCAGTAGGGGTGTGTGCGTTGTAGTGTGGTTTTCACTTCTACCGCACTGGCCGCATGCTATGAACTTGTTGCTGGGGGAGCTTCTTCCCCTCAGGTCTGCTCGATCAGGGGGCGGGGCCGGGCGCTTGGCGAGCTCGCTGCGGCCCGCCTTCCCCTGTCTTGGCGCCATCAAGGTTCCCAGCCACTTGCTGGGAACCGCGTCTTCACTTCTGGAGGGAAGAGGGCGGGGCCAGGCGCGGCACGCGATCCACGCTGGCCCGTCCTTCTTCTCCCTCTCTCTCCTGAAGCTCCTGCTGGCTGGATGCCATTGCGGTATGTGAGTGCCCCGCTGGGCCCCCGTTTCTTGTTTATTTCACTGCGGGCCCCATTCCTGCGCGTTGGGGCAGCCTTGCTCCTTCCCTACTTCATATATATTTATATATATATTTATATTTAATTATATGGTATAAGTTGTGTGTTTGAATGTGTGCCTTCTTATGGTCCCTTCTCCTTGTCTTTCAGGAGGACTCCCTATCAATTGTATTAAAAGGGGGTTCTCCCAGGCCTAGGGTCCCTTGGAGTTAAATTGGGGTACACAAAAATCCTCCCACCTGGGACTTAAAGGGGCACCCCGGGTAGCTTAAGTAGCGTAATTCCCTCTGGTCATTGCGACTACCTTAAAATCACCATATGGAGGCTCCCCAGGATACCGGGCTCGGGCTCCCTTCAGGGCAATCCCGGCAGTATGTGGGTTGTGGGGTATCCCTTAAGGGGGATAATGTACTGATTTGCATACCATGCTCAGCAGGCCATAACGCGGCAGTCGGGGTCCCAGGCGTCTGGGTCCGTGCCGCCGGTCTCTTCACCTACTCCACCCCGCCTTATCCTTACCCAAGTGACACTGTCATTAGCGGGCAGTCGCAATCTGATGTATGTTCTAGATTGGCCAACATCGAGAAATTGATTTCTAGCTCTGCGGCCAGAAAGGCCCCAGCTAAGAGACGGCATCTGTCTCCGGCCGCGCCGGTACTGGATTTTGATGGCTATGATTCCCTTGATTGGTCTGATTATTCCCCACTTGAGGAGGGGGAATTGTTTGAGGGATCTGATGCTGAGGATCAGCAGTTTTTTGATACTGATGCTGGGCAGGTGCTGGGGGATGCCGTGGATACCTCCAAAGTCCTGGCCCACCTATTTGCGGTACTGGCTATTTCTCCGCCAGAGGAGTCCCCTCCGCAGAAGGGGGAATTCTTTGGGACCGCTAAGCCTCGCTTGGAGTTCCCAAATAAGAATCATTTAGAAAGTATGATTCTTAAGGAATGGGAGAGACCCAGCCGGCTCCCCGGTGTTCCTCAGGGATGAGATAAGAAGTATCCCTTTCCGGTGGACGTGGTGAAGCACTGGTCGTCCCCTCCCTAAGTCGATGCACCCGTTCTGGGATTGTCCAACACCTCTGTTGTACATTCTCCAGACACCACCGCTCTTAAAGATGGTGAGGACAAGCGTATTGATCAAATGGCCTGCCATGCCTTCGTTAGTGTGGGTTCAGCCTTGCCGCCTGTTTGTGCATCTGCGCTCTTGGCTGTGGCTACCAGGTCTGTGGTTAGGGATCTGTTGAGTGGTTCCCAGCTTAACCCGGCCAGTGATGAATTCACAGCCCTTAAGCGTTGTGAATTGTTCATGTCTTTTGTTTTATCCGCCTTGGATGACACAATATGCATGTGTAGTAGAACCACGGCGTTGCTAGTGGCTATTCGCCGGTCGGTCTGGTTGCGCCAATGGGCGGCTGACATTGCGTCTAAGAAATCACTTACAGGGCTACCCTTCTTGAGTATGCGGCTGTTTGGAGATAAATTGAATTCAGTGGCAAAGGGGGGAAAGTTGCCACAACGTAAGAAGCAGCGTCGCTCCTTTCGGGGGGCAGGCTCCTTTCATCATTCCTTTTGCGGTGCCAGAGCAGGCAGAGGTATTGCCTACTCTACTTTCAGAGGTGATTCCTGGAATAGAGGCAGAGGACGTGCTCGTCCTGGACCTGCCTGGGGTTCCAAGCCCAAGCCTGCTGCCAAGCCAGCTCAGCAATGAGGGGGCGCCCTCACCCTTGCGGGTGGGGGGACGGCTGCGGCACTTCTTCCAGGTCTGGGCCCGGGAAGTCACAGACAAATGGATCTTGGAAGTGGTCTCTTCCAGGTACAAACTGGAGTTCGGCCTCCTCACAGATTTCTCAGGTCTCGGGTGCCCTCGGATCCCGGGGCTGCACAGGGGCTCCTGTGGGCAGTAAAAAATCTTCTGGACATGGAGGTCATATGCCCGGTGCCTTTCTCGGAGAGAGGCCGGGGCTATTATTCCAACCTCTTCACGGTTCCCAAAAAGGATGGATCCATAAGACCCATTTTGGATCTGAAGCTTCTCAACAGGTTCATTCGAACCAAGAAGTTCCGCATGGAGACTTTGCGCTCAGCCATCCTTTCTCTTCGTCAGGGGGACTTCATGACGTCCATAGACATCAAGGATGCTTACCTTCATGAGTTTTCTCAGGTTTGTGGTGGGAGAACAGCATTTTCAGTTTGTGGCCCTCCCTTTCGGGCTGACCTCGGCACCAAGGGTGTTCACCAAGGTGCTGGCCGGCATCATGGCCCTCCTCAGAGCCCAGGGCATTCGCATTGTGCCGTATCTAGACGACCTCCTCATTGGCTCCACCTGTCAGAGAGGATGCTGTAGACACCAGGGCAGTGGTGGCGACGCTGGAGAGGTTCGGCTGGGTGATCAACCATCCCAAGTCTTCTCTCTCCCCGTCAAGGAAGATTTCGTTTCTGGGCATGAATCTGGATACCATTCAGACCAAGGTTTGCCTACCTCAGTCTAAGGTGCAGATGGTTCAAGATCTGATACGCCTTCTCCTATCCAACCCTCGCCCGTCTATCTGGCTAGGGATGAGACTAGTGGGATTGATGGTGGCTTCCTTCGATGCAGTTCCTTTTGCTCAGTTCCACATGAGGCCGCTCCAGCTCCATCTATTGTTAGCCTGAGACAGATGTCCGCTGTTATTGGATCAGTCCTTTCTGATGTCTCCCCGGGCTCGGCAGTCTCTTCAGTGGTGGCTGGAACCAAGCAATCTGATTAGGGGCAGATCCTTTCTGACCCCTTGTTGGGAGACGGTTACCACGGATGCCAGCCTGTCGGGCTGGGGGGGGTTTCTGGAAGGAACATCAGTTCCAGGGGCTGTGGGGTTCTCTGGAGGCTCGCACCCCCATCAATGTCCTGGAGCTGAGAGCTGTTCGGTTGGTTCTGTCATGCTTGACGCGTCATCTCCAGGGCTTACCGGTTCAGGTTCGATCGGACAATCGGACTGCGGTTGCTTACAGCAATCACCAAGGAGGGACTCGCAGCAGGAGTGCCCTCAGGGAAGTTTCTCTGATTCTTGCATGGGCAGAGAGGAATGTCCCATGCATCTCAGCTGTGTACATTCCGGGAGTGGAAAACATGGAGACGGACTCCCAGAGCAGGGGATTCTCGTCTAGGGGAATGGTCTCTCAACCACAAGGTATTCCGGTCCCTTTGTCACAAGTGGGGGATTCCGGAGGTGGATCTCTTTGCCTCACGTCACAATCACAAGCTTCCGGCCTTTGTGTCTGTCTCAGGATCCTCTGGCCCTGGCAGTGTATGCCTTGTCTCTTACCTGGAGGGATTTGGGGTTTTCTGTACCTGTTTCCCCCCCTTATCCATGGTAGACAGGGTGGTGCGCAAGCTGGCTCAAGAGGGTGCGCCAGCAATTCTGGTGGCCCCAAGGTGGCCAAGACAAGTTTGGTTCGCAGACGTCGTACTCAAGGTCAACTACGCTACACCAATTTACGAACGCTGGCTTTGACGGCGTGGCTGCTGAAACCTCCATCTTAAAGGAGGAAGGTTTGTCTGATGCTGTGATTCAGACTCTTGTTAGAGCTAGGAAGAGATCTTCCTCTAACATATACTACAGGACTTGGAGGTCCTATATTGACTGGTGTGAGGCTAGGGCCTTGCCTTGCAGGGTGTTTTCGATTCCTAGTATTTTGGAGTTTCTTCAACACGGTCTGGACCTGGGGTTCCAGCTTAGTACCTTGAAAGGGCAGGTCTCTGCTCTGGCGGTCTTCTTTTAAAGGTCTTTTGCTCTACATCCTCTGGTTATGTTTTTTTTCCAGGGGGTTACTCATGTGCGGCCCCCTAGAAAGCCTTTGTTGCCTGTTTGGGATTTGAATTTGGTTCTGTCGGCCCTCCAGGGGCCTCCTTTTGAGCCGGTGCAGGATGTTGCACTTTCTATGCTCACTCAAAAGGTTGCCTTTTTGGTGGCTATTACCTCTGTTCAGCGTGTCTCTGAGTTGGCGGCTCTGTCCATTCAGGCCCCTTACTTTGAGAGACACCAGGACAAGGTGGTTTTTCGCTTTAAGCCAGATTTCCTTCCTAAGGTGGTTTCTGCCTTCCATCTCAATCAGGATATAGTTCTCCTTTCCTTGTGTCCTAAGCCTAGCAATGACAAGGATAGGGTCTTGCACTCTTTGGATGTGGTTCGTTGTGTGAAGTACTATTTGGTGGCTACTTCTCCCTTTCGTAAGACGGACGCTTTGTTCGTGGTGCCCTCTGGGGCCTGGAAAGGTTTGGTGGCTGCCAAGTCTACCATCAGTAAATGGATACGCCAGGCCATTGTTGGCTTGGCTATTCTGCCAAGGGGAAGGTTCCCCTTTTTCAGATCACTGCTCATTCTACTCGTGCTGTTGGGGCTTCTTGGGCTTTTCAGCACCAGGCTTCTGTTGAACAAGTTTGTAAGGCTGCTACTTGGTCTTCCATTCATACCTTTTCCAAGTTTTATAAGGTTGATGTGCGGGCCTCAGCGGATGCTGTTTTTGGCCGCAAGGTTCTGCAAGCTGCAGTGGTTTAAATTTGTGCATTTTTGCCTGTTGGGATCCCCACCCATGATGGACACTGCTATTGGATGTCCCACATGTCATGAATATTGGAAGCGGGGTGTGTGACATACTTGGAATAATACCATTTTGTGATTACCCACCTGTAAAATGGGTATTAGTATCAGCAGCAGGGTGTTTCGCACCCTGTGTCACCGCTGGAGTCAGCCAGATGTGGATCTGTTCGCGTCCCGTCACAATCACAAGCTTCCGGTCTTTGTCTCTCTGTCCCAGGACCCTCTGTCCTTGGCCATGGATGCACTAGCAATGTCTTGGAAGAGCTTTCAGCTTCTCTGTGTTCCCTCCGTTTCCTCTGCTGGGCAGGGTGCTGTGCAAGATAGCCCAGGAAGGGGTGTCAGCCATCCTGGTGGCCCCCTGTTGGCCAAGAAGGGTGTGGTTCGCAGACATTGTGCAGTTGGCAGTAGATCGATACGCACTGCCCAAGGTTCCAGACCTGCTCACTCAGGGGCAGCTACGCCATCCCAATTTACAAACGCTGGCTTTGACGGCCTGGCTGCTGAAACCTCCATCTTGATGGAGAAGAGGCTGCCTGCTTCTGTTGTTAATACCATGATTAGGGCTAGGAAGAGGTCCTCGTCCTTTATAGGGTATGGCATGCTTATATTGCCTGGTGTGAGTCTAAGTCTCTTCCCTGTCGGGTGTTTTGTTTTCCCCGGATCCTGGAATTCCTGCAACATGGTTTGGACTTGGGTCTTCAACTTAGTACCCTCAAAGGACATGTTTCAGCTTTGGCTATTTTCTTCCAAAGATCCTTTGCTAACCATCGTTTGGTTAAGACTTTCTTCCAGGGGGTTACTCTGTTACCAGTCTGGGATCTGAATTTGGTCTTATCTGCTATGCAGGGTCCTCCTTTTGAGCCTCTGCGTGAGGCTCCTTTGTCCATTTTGACTCTTAAAGTGGACCAACACCCAGGATTTTGACTATCCTGGGTCTTGGTCCACTTCGGTGGGGCACCCCCGATCGGGGTGCCCCGCTGTGTGAAACCCCCCCCGAACCCCCTGAAAAACTCACCTCTCCCCGCTCCCAGTGCCGACGGACAAGCCGCGGACAAGCGGCTCCTCCGCCGCCGCCTCGCGCGTGTCACTCTTGATGCGCGCGTGCCCGCGCCGGCCATTCACAGACGGCCGGCGCGGGCGCGCGCACGCCTAGAGGGGCGCGAGGGAGGCGGCGGCGGCCGGCCGCCGCCGAAGGTAAGGAGTTCGGGGTGTTTGGGGGGAGGGATGTCCCGCGGGGAGGGAGGTGATCGGCCCGGAAATCTTATAGATCACCCGAGGGTGATGGTCCACTTTAAGGTAGCCTTTTTGGCGGAGCCTCCCTTCCGCCTTACTGCTCATTCCACTCGTGCTATTGGTGCCTCTTGGGCTTTTCAGCACCAAGCTTCTGTTGAAGAAGTTTGCAAGGCCGCTACTTGGTCTTCTGTTCATACTTTTTTTACAAGGTTGATGTTAGGGCCTCAGCTGACGCTGCCTTTGGCCGCAAAGTTCTGCAGGCGGCAGTGGTTTAAACTGCCCGCTGTTACCTCTAGGGATCCCACCCTACCTTACGGACACTGCTATTGGATGTCCCATGTGTAAGGAATACTCTGGAACAGTACTCACCTGTAGAATTGGTTTTATAAGTATACAGCACGTCCTGTTCCATCCCGCCCTTGTTATCATTATTCTTGGTTACCTCTGTATGGTGGTTGTTCAAATTTTCATTTTGGAATTTTATTCTTATTGGCTATTTAAGGGGCCGGGAGTGACCACAAGTCTTTCTGCAGTCCAGCACCATCTTGTGGATGAATATTTTTAACTAGCATCGCCTGAATTGTTTCCCCCATGAAGAGTACCTTTTGCCTTTTTTCACTGCTGCTGCTTCCCTCTAATCCCAGATAATGGCACCTGTTTTAGCTGTAAAGCTCCGCTTTGCTCCATTCATTGCATCTGTTGTGTGTGGCAATGATATCATTGCCACACCTATGTTATGACTGATCTCATGCCATCTTACAAAGAGGGACAGTAAAAAATAGTGAGTTCCAGGACGATTTTAAAAAGCGAAAATATCTATTTCTAGTTCTACACCCTAAGAGGGGAGTATCGTCGGGCTTTGGCCAAATGTGTTTCACAAGTTCAGTGGGTTTTCGTCCGCTTTAAGGTAAATATCTGAGCAAAAAATATTTCAAAGACCTATGCTACCCTTTCCTTATCTGCTGCAGATCACATTTTGTCCCGATCTTTAATACTTTCCAGTTTTGAACATCTGCATCTATGCACAAGCTTCTGCTGTCTGTTAGCCCCCATTGTGAGATATTGCCTCCCCTCCAGTCTGCTGTGACCAAATCGGAGGTATGCGCAGATGCTAGGCGTCCCATTGGCCCCCAGGGATTTTATGGTTAAATAAACTACTGGTCTCTGGAAACCTTAGAAATTCTGCGTCATCTATTTACAATGTATTTAGTCACAGATGTCAAAGTATTAAAGTGAACCAACACCCAGGATTTTCACTATCAGGTCCGTCGACTGACAAGGTGAGAGCGCCCTCCTCCGCCTCCCGAGCGTCCCTCTTACAGGGAGCGCGCCGTGCTGGCCATTCACAAACGGCCGGCGCAGGTGTGCGCCCTGCTTGAGGGATGCGCGAGAGGCGGCAACCCACGCATGCGCCGTTGGAACGAGGAACAGGTAGGATTTGCGGGCTTCCTGGGGGGTTTCACACAGCGGGTCACCCCCGATCGGGGTGCCCCGCAGGCAGGGAGCTGCTTGGCCCGGGAATCTTATAGATTCCCGTGCCGATCAGCGGTGGGTGTTGGTCCACTTTAAAGTATCTCTAATTCTCCCCCATGCAGTCCCTAACTAGTATTATCATTTTGCTTTGTGTGTGGTGCTATAACTATATATATATTTTTTGTTGGATGAACTTCCTGTTTTGCACAGCGTACATGAAATAAAAAGCTTAATCTTTATATTGGGTCACATATGGCAAAAAGCATTGTAAACTGGTTATCTGTAATCCTTTATTTTAAATAACAAATGTAACAGGCTTTTTTAATGGGTAATTCTGAGTAGGTTCTTGTCTGTAGCAGGTTAACCAAGACCACTGGCTTGCTAGTGAGTGCCGCCATCTAGTGGATATTCAGTGTATACAATCTACGTGATTTAGGAATAACTGGAATGAAGGAGGTTAGGGGTCTTCTGTGTCTGCTCTTGGTCAAGACTATGGTTACGTTTGAATTGGCCCCTTAGTGGGTACACCCATGATTATATGTACAGATTAGGGCTTTTAATTGCTCAATGGTTAAAAGAAGTCTGTGGACTTAACTATATTAAAGCGGACCTTCACTCTGAATAAGAGTCAATCTTATATGTTTCGCACACCCTGTACATACAGATTGCCCACATTAAAAATCACCTTACCTGCGTCTACTGCAAGTAATGAGCCTTTATAAATCCAAGATGGCGGCTCATGGAACATCAGGCAGCCTGCAAACAGGAAGTGCCTTCTGACTGTGCTGCTCTGCATTTTGGGATTGCTGACCTTTTCCTGACCCCAGCTATGCTCTGTCTGAGCAAAGCACAGCTATAACCCGCCCCCTGTACTTTATCCCACTCTTCTCTCCTCAGTAAGTGTGATGCTTCTGAGTCAAGATGGCGGCGCCCGTATCCTAATGTCCTGAACAGAGTTGCAGCCCAGTGGGGGAAAGAATAATAAGTAAGTCACTAAAAACTTAAAATATATTAACCTTAGATGCTGGGAATCGTTTTTTAAGGGTTTGGGCTTTTTAATAAATCATGGTGAAGGTCTGGTTTAATAAGGCAACAAGTGTCTAAACTGATGCCTGTCCCATGTGCCAGTCCTCAAATTCCTTGCAGTGTTGGGTAGAAGCTTTAGTTGGACTCCAAAGTTTGTCCTCTTTTATATCTCCTTTTTTAACCCTTTCGCTGCCAGCCTACCTGCAGCTTTTGTCGCCCTCTGTTGCAAGACCATGTTTCACTGTTTTGCGCTACACATGTTCAACTGTGATTTTTGAAAGGCTTTTTCCAGGGATTTCCCAGGAAAATGATATATTGTTTTTTTTCAAGAGAGTCTGGGCTTCAACATGAAATCTCTTATTTAGCCTTTTTTTGTGTATTCTCAATACTTTTTGGTGAAATATGTGCAAAAAAAATAAAAAAAAATTTTTTTTGCAATTTGTAGTGTTTTTTTGTAATAAAAAATATGTTTGTCAATAAAATTTTATTGCATGCGAAATCATTTTTCCCAGTCACAGCGGTACCACATATGTATTGATAGACACCCTTTCCTGCCCAGGAGACTCCCCCAAACTAAAACAGAGCTTTAGATTTTCAGATAAATTACAACTGCGCTATGCGCACTTTGCAGTTTTTCCAGAAAAACAACAATTTACATTTAAAATATAATTATTAATAAAATATATATTCTCTAGAAGTACACACCTCAAGCTTTCTAGGCGTACCAAGCTTGTTTATGTGGGCTTAGTTTTCTGGAAGTAATCCCTCAATGTATTTGGTTGCACAGGGTTTCCCTCAAAAAAAAATGAATTAAAAAAACTGAATAAATAACATGTTTTCCTAAAATATAAATATGCAAACAAGAAAAAACAAGCTAAATCTGAAAGAGCAAGGTCCCCCGAGCAGAACAATACCCAACATGCATAGGTACTATTAACCCTTTTAATTGCCGACCTACTTGAAGTTTTGTCACTGTCACATGTTTAACCGTGATTTTTGCCGGAATTTTCAGGAAAATTATAGATATATATTTTGCAGCACAGTTTAGGCTTGAACGTGAAATGTCTTGTTTGTAATTTTTCTACTGTTTTTTTTATATTTTTGTGTAAAAATAAATATTTTTTAGACAATTGTCTCCTTTATTTGAAATAAAACATTTACTTTATTAGAGAAAAACATATTGCATGTGAAAGCCCAATTTCTCCCGATTACAACGGTACCACATATGTATTGGTAGCCCCCCCCATTCTTGCCCAGGAGACCCCCCAAACTGAAAATAGCACTTTATAACATTTACAAATAAAATACTACTACTATCCACACTATAAACATAAGGGGTTAATTTTAAAAAAAGACATTGGGTCCCCCATCCCGGGGACCCCATTTTTTGGGGAATTTTAAGGGTTAAAAACCCTTAAAAATCCCCAAAAAATTTAAATGGGGTCCCCCTTACCCAGCATTACCAGCCCGGGACCAGCTATGGGGGCTTGTAGGAACAGAGTGGAGGGGCCAGCTTTTGTGGCCTCCCACCTGCAGCCTACAGGCCCACATAGACTATGTGGGCCCGGGCTCTTCTGCCCCCCCCTGGGCTTTGGGGAGGCAGGAAATAGGGGTGCCGGGGGTTAACGGCAAGTCACCTGCTAGCGGCAGGTGACTTGCCATCCCCCAGCCTTGTGAACTGGTATAAGGGGTCTCATGGACCCCTTACCAGTTCACAAGGGGTTAAGTGTAAAAAAACACACAAAAACAAGCAGAAAAAAAAAAAAAAAATATATATATATATATATATATATATATATATATTTTTTTTTTAACACTTACCTCCCATCCATCCCTGTGTCCCACGCTGATCAATCTGGCTTCCTGCTCTCCTGCTGCAGCTGGAAGCCTTTTATAGCTGCTAGGCGACAGAACATAAGGGGTTAATTTAAGAAAAATGACATAGGGTCCCCCAAAAAATGAAATGGGGTCCCCCTTACCCAGCATTACCAGCCCGGGACCAGCTATGGGGGCTTGTAGGAACAGAGTGGGGGGGGGGGGGGCAGTTTTGTGGCCACCCACCCTGCAGCCTACGAGCCCACATAGCCTGTGTGGGCCCGGGCTCTTCTGCCCCCCCCCCCTGGGCTTTGGGGAGGCAGGTAATGGGGGTGCCCGGGGGCTAATGGCAAGTCACCCGCTGCAGCAAGCGGGTGACATGCCATCCCCCAGCCTTGTGAACTGGTGTAAGGGGTCTCATGGACCCCTTACCAGTTCACAAGGGGTTAAATGTTAAATAAAAAGACACAGACACATAAGAAAAAAAAAAAAATCTTTTATTTGGAGGAGAGAGCCTGGGGAGGGGGGGAGGCCAACTCGGCCCTCTCCTCCAACCACCCCAGCAGACCGATTGTCTGTGTCGGCACAACGATGCCACCCAGCCCCGCCCCGGGCTATCAGACCCGTTCCAGGAAGTGGGGGGGGGGGGGCAATTTCTGCCCTCTCCTCGCCACGGAAAAGGCTGGGGGGGGCGATCGGAGGACACCCATCGGGAGACAACGCGGCCTCAGGTAAGCAAATGTCATTTTTTTTTACAGTTAGCAGTTGCTGCTGCCGAAGCGGGGGTGGGGGGGCTATTCGCTCTCCTGGAGCCATCCGACCCCCCACGGGGGATCGGATGGCATCAAATTAAAGAGGAGACCCGGCCGGATCCAACGAGGGGTCAGGTGAGTTTTTTTTTTTTTTTTTTTAACTAGCAGGGGGGAAAGTCAGGCACGTAGATTCTACGTGCTTGGCAGTTAAAGCGGACCTTCACTCTAAATAAGAGTCTATCTTATATGTTTCCCACACCCTGTACATACAGATTGCTCACATTAAAAATCATCCTACCTGCATCTACTGCATTTTATAAGCCTTTAACCCTTTAACCGCCAGCCTACCTTGAGATTTTGTCACCCTTTGTTGCCAGACCATTTTGCACTATTTTGCGCTCCCCTTGTTCAACTGTGATTTTTGAGGGGATTTCCAGGGATTTTCCAGGAAAATGATATATTGTTTTTTTCAGCAGAGTCTGGGCTTTAACATGAAATGTCTTGTTTGTCATTTGTTAGGTGTATTCTTAATATTTTTGGGTGAAATATGTGCAAAAAAAAAAAAAAAAAAAAATTTTTACATATTGTAGTTTTTTTTGGAATAAAAAATGTAAGTTTGTCAATAAAATCTTATTGCGTGTGAAATCCCAATTTCTCCCGGTTACAGCGGTACCACATATGTATAGGTAGACACCCTTTCCTGCCCAGGAGACTCCCCCAAACTGAAAGAGCGCTTTAGGAGATTTTCAGATAAAATACAACTATGCTATGCAATATGCGCACCTTGCGGTTTTTCCAGAAAAACAACCCTTTACATTTAAAATACCCCCAACAAACTATATATTCTCTGGAAGTACACACCTCAGGCTTTCTAGGCGTACCAGGCTTGTGGATGTGGCCATAGTTTTCTGGAA
Source organism: Gastrophryne carolinensis (assembly GCA_027917425.1). Classification (NCBI taxonomy): domain Eukaryota; kingdom Metazoa; phylum Chordata; class Amphibia; order Anura; family Microhylidae; genus Gastrophryne; species Gastrophryne carolinensis. The sequence goes on from CM051239.1 coordinate 116,122,711, forward strand.
GTAATCCCTCAACGTAATCTTTGGTTGCAAAGAGTTTCCCTAAAAAAAGGATAAAAAAGCAGAATCAAAGCCACATTTTCCTAAAAAAACTATATACAAACAAGAAAAATCAAGTTTAATCTGAAAAAGCAACATCTCCCGAACAGAACGATACCCAACATGCATAGGTTCTGTCAAGGGAAGAGTTGCCAAACACCCCAAAGTAAAGCATGCGCATAACGGTAATTTTACTTGAAAATTTCAGCTCTGCAGACAAAGTGCGCACCTTGCGATTTTTCAACCAAAACAACCCTTTACATTTGGAATATCCCCCATAAACCATATATTCCCTGAAAGTACACACGTTAAGCTTTCTAAGGGTACCCAGCTTGTTGTAGTGGGCTCATCTTTCTGGAATTAATTCCTCAAAGAATTCTTTGGTTGCGCAGGGTTTCCCTAAAAAATTTATAAAAAAGCTGAATAAAAAACACCTTTTCCTAAAATATAAATATGCAAACCAGAAAAAACAAGCTAAGTCTGAAATCACAAGGTCCCCCAAACAGAACAATACCCAACATGCATAGGTACTATTAACCCTTTTAATTGCCAGCCTACTTGAGATTTTGTCACCCTCTGTTGACAGGCCATTTTTCCCCATTTTGCGTCATGTTTTGCGACATGTTTTGCGCCATTTTTGCTGGAACTTTCAGAAAAATTATATATTTTTTTTTTTGCAGCAGAGTTTAGACTTTAACATGAAATGTCTTGTTTGTAATTTTTTTTTTTTTTTTTTTTACAATATTATTAAGTGAAAAATAAAATAAATAAATAAAATTTTTTTTTTAGAAAATTGACTCCTTTATTTTAAATAAAAAATGTATTTTATTAAGGAAAATCATATTGCATGTGAAAGCCCCATTTCTACCGATTAGAACGGTACCACATATTTATCGGTAGCCCCCCGTTCCTGCCCAGGAGACCCCCCCTAACTGAAACAAGTATTTTATAACATTCACAAAAAAAACACAAAAACCATCCACACTACAAAGGGTTAAATCGAGAAAAAAAATGACATAGGGTCCCCCCTCCCAGGGGAGGGAGACCCCATTTTTTTTTTTTTATTTTTAAGGGTTAAAAACCCTTAATCAAAAAAAAAATTGACGTGGGGTCCCCCTTACCCGAAGTAACCAGCCCGGGACCAGCTATGGGGGCTTGTAGGCACAGAGTGGGGGGGGCCAGCTTTTGTGGCCCCCCCACCCTGCAGCCTACGAGCCCACATAGCCCATGTGGGCCCGGGCTCTTCTGCCCCCCCCTGGCCTTTGGGGAGGCAGGTAATGGGGGTGCCGGGGGTTAATGGCAAGCCACCCGCTAGCGCAGGTGGCTTGCCATCCCCCCAGCCTTGTGAACTGGTATAGGGGTCATGGACCCCTTACCAGTTCACAAGAGGTTAAAAGTAAAAAATGACACAGACACACAAAAGAGAAAAAATATTTTATTAATTTTTTTTTTTTTTTTTTTACACTGTACTCACCTCCCATCCATCCTGGAGCACTCTGTCCCTCGGCGATCACTGGCTTCTGCTCACTTGCTAGAAGCCTTTTATAGCTGCTGGATGACAGAACACAAAGGGTTAATCAAAAAAAAAAAATGACATAGGGTCCCCCCTCCCAGGGGGGGCGGACCCCATTTTTTTTTTGATTTTTAAGGGTTAAAAACCCTTAAAAATCAAAAAAAAAATTGACGTGGGGTCCCCCTTACCCACAGTAACCAGCCCGGGACCAGCTATGGGGGCTTGTAGGCACAGAGTGGGGGGGCCAGCTTTTGTGGCCCCCCCACCCTGCAGCCTACGAGCCCACATAGCCATAGTGGCCCGGGCTCTTCTGCCCCCCCCTGGCCTTTGGGGAGGCAGGTAATGGGGGTGTCAGGGGTTAATGGCAAGCCACCCGCTAGCGCAGGTGACTTGCCAGACCCCCGAGCCCTGTGAACTGGTATAGGGGTTACATGGACCCCTTACCAGTTCACAAAGGGTTAAAAGGTAAAAAAAAGACACACACGTTTTTTTAAAAAAGTTTATTAAAAAAAAAAAAAAAAACTTTTACTTTACTCACATCCGATCTTCATCTTCTGTGTCCCGCGGCGATCTGCTGTCAGTGACGGCTGGGCAGAGAAGGGGGGAGGCAGGCGATCGGAGGATCGCCTACCTCCCTCCTTCCCCTCCCATCCGTCACCGGCATCTGAGAGACGAACTGCCGGGTGCCCCGATGACACCCGGCGGTGACGTCATCTGGCCCCGCCCCGTGACGTCACCAAGATGGCGGCCGCCATCGGAAGACAGCAAGGGAGGAGGGCTGTTATGCCCCCTCCAGAAGACAGAAGAGCGGGGGGGGGGGATCGGAGCCCCCCCCCCGTGAAGAGGAGAGCCTGCGGGAGCCGGCGGGGACAAAGGTAGGTGACTGTTTTTTTTTTTTTTTGTTTTTTTTTTTTATAGGAAACCGGGCGGCTGCTGAAACGGGGGGGGGGCACCCTGTTCCGGGCCCTCCCCTGCAGCCAGAGGAGCCCCGATGGGCGATCGGAGCCCCTCTGGCTGAAGAGGAGACCCGACCGGATCGAACGAGGGGTCAGGTAAGTGTCTTTTATTTTTACTTTTTTTTTTATTTCTGGGGAAAGTCAGGCACGTAAATTTTACGTGGCTGGCGTTTAACTGTTGGAGAGGCAGCCACGTAAAATTTACGTGGCTGGCGTTTAAAGGGTTAAACATCCAAGATGGCGGCTTATGGAAGCTGCCATTTTTGCAGGCAGCCTGCAAACAGGAAGTGCCTGCAAACAGGAAGTGACTGTGCTGCTCTGCATTCTGGGACTGCTGACCTTTCCCTGACCCCAGCTCTGCTCTGTCTGAGCAAAGCACAGCTATAACCCGCCCCCCTGTACCTTATCCCACTCTCCTCTCCTCAGTAAGTGTGATGCTTCTGAGTCAAGATGGCGGCGCCCGTATCGTAAATTCCCGAACAGAGTTGCAGCCCAGTGGGGGAAAGTATAATAAATTAGTGACTAAACATGTAAAATATATTAATTTTAGATGCTGAGTAATTGTTTTTTAAGAGTTTTGGCTTTTCATTAAATCATGGTGAAGGTCCGGTTTAAGTGGAGTAGAAGCGAGCACGTAGAATCTACGTGCTTGGCACTGAAAGGGTTAAAGGACCAGTGCAAGCGAGCATGGCATCTTTAAAATGCATAAGCTAATTACATATAATCCGAGATTGTGAGATCTTCCCTAGGGGGGAAAAGATCGGAAGCATCCCTAATTGGGGCATGGAACAAATCCTGGGAAAGTCGAGATCATGGGTTTTGTTCTGCTTTAAAGAGGAACAAAACCCAATACGGCCCAATCTAAGGGTCAGTCATTGGGTTCAAGTACAACCCTTAGATCCCTTTCCGAAGAAACGTTTAAAGATTTCTCATAGACCAGTGCCTTCTAAAGATTTACATTTTAAAGACTAGTCCTTCTCTCTGGCACTACCTGTGGAGGGACTTTAGTTCTGATAAAATGTAAAATTTGGTTAGTTCATACATTTTCAATATTGGTGTATTCTTGTCTCTATAGATATCCTATAGATTCCCTTTTCCATCCACAAAGAGAAGTTCCTGGAGCACATTCCTTGCATAGATTCATAGTTATTTAAAGCGGACTTTCACCCTGAATATGAGCCTATCATATATGTTTTCCCCACCCAGTACATACAGATTACCCACATTAAAAATCATCCTACCTGCACCTAGTGTATATTCTGAGGCTTGAAACATCCAAGATGGAGGCTCATGGAGCATCAGGCAGCCTGCAGACCGGAAGTGTTTTCTGAATATGCTGCCCTGCATTCTGGGATTGCTGTCATTTTCCTGACCTCAGCTCTGCTTCGCCTGTGCAAGGCACAGCTTTAACCCCGCCCCCCTGCACTTTACCCCGTTGTCCTCTCCTCAGTATGTGATGCTTCTAAGGCAAGATGGTGGCGCCCGTATCCTAAAGTCCTGAACAGAGTTGCAACCCAGTGGAGGAAAGCATAAAAAGTAAGCAACTAGAAACTTAAAATATATTAATTTTAGATGCTGGGGAATAGTTTTGTTTGGGGTATTCAGTAATTGATGCTGAAGGTCCGGTTTAAAGTGGACCAACACCCTCCACTGATCGGCCCGGGAATCTATAAGATTCCCGGACCGATCAGTCCCCTGACTGCGGGACACCCCGATCGGGGGTGCCCCGCTGTGTGAAATCCCCCAGAAACCCCTAAATCCCTACCTGCTCCTCGATCCAGCGGCGCCCGTTGCCGCCTCCTGCACGTCCCTCTAGCAGGACGTGCACCCGTGCCGGCCGTTTGTGAATGGCCGGCACGGGCGCACGCCCTGTAAGAGTGACGCGCGGGAGGCGCCGGCGGGCGCGCGCGCTCTCTTGTCCGTCGCTGCCTCCCGCTTGTCCGTCGGCGGGGATTGGCAGCAGCAGTCACGTGGGAGCGGGGAGAGGTGAGTTTTTGGGGCTTTCTGGGGGGGTTTCACACAGCGGGGCACCCCCGATCGGGGTGCCCCACCGAAGTGGACCAAAACCCAGGATGGTCAAAATCCTGGGTGTTGGTCCACTTTAACAGAGAAGAAACAAATAACCTCATCCTATGCTCTGAGTGAGCTAGAAAGAAATGGATTAGACCTGGGGACGTTTTTTTAACTGTCCCCAAAGTAGCAAATCCAGTGGAACATTGTCTATTGAGGTATTTTGCATGGAGATTTGGAGTGTTTCCAATGAATGACTATCATCTGAGTTTCTTATAAAGACCTGCAGCTCTGTACATTTGTGGCGTATAAGGTTGTCTTGCTACTTTCTTGCTCCTAGACTCCCAAATAAAATTTAGTTGTAGATTGTAGTGGTTTCAGTTCCTACAGTGTGATCGCAATTGGGAGGGCCCTAAAAAAATAAAAAGGAACACTATAGGAAGGGGAATTATTTTCAAGGTTATTCCACAAATATTCTTTTAAAAACTGTGTATTGTTGAGCTGCCACTAGGGGGCAGCCTGTGTGCACTGTATCTTAGTCTGCTATGCGTTTACCTTTTAGTTGTACAATATAAAGACAATGGCCTCGATTCACTAAGAGTTGAAAAAAACTCAACTGGTAGTAAAAAATTCAATTCATGAGAAAAAAGTCGGAGAATTTTACTGTTAGTGAATCACCAGATAGGAAAACAATGAAAGTCAATGGTACTTTTTTACTCTTGAAAAAGGTATTGAACTTTTTACCCCTTTTTACCTGTAGTAAAAAGTGCCATTGACTTTCATTGTATTCCTAACTGGTGATTCACTAACAGTGACATTCTCAGGCTTTTTTCTCATGAATTGAATTTTTTACTACCATAAGAGTTATTTTCTACCCCTTGTGAATCAAGGTCATTGTGTTATGTGGGTTTGATCTAAAACACCCTTCAGATTATTTTTTTTCCCTTGTCACCTTTGGGTAGATATGTCCTTAATTCCATCTCTTCCCTAGAAACACTCTTAAATTGAGGTAAATTATAGCTTTTCAATGAGATGGCCTTTCAGTTTTGATACTGGGCACACACAGTGAGAAATTATATGATTCGGCTATTGGGACAACCTTGTGCGCTTCTTTCATCATTTGGTTCAGGAGTCTTCAACAAATGACCAAAGGAAACTGCAAAGGACCATCAAAATAGCAGAAAAAGTCATCGGTCTTCCACGCACATCTATTGCTGAACGGTTTGTTTATAGGGCTAAATCTTGGGCAATCCAAATCAGTGATGATCCCTAACACCCAGGTAACTCTCTCTTTTGGCTCTTCCCCTCAGGACACAGGTTCATCTTGCAAAACTGGAAGGTTCCAGAGGAGCTTTTTTCCCATGGCCATAAATTCCATTGACACAAACACGTCAGCTCCATAAACTAACTGTGCGCCCCAACATTTGTCCCCTCTTGCCTACTGTACTGCTTTATTTTAGATCTTGTTACTGTAGCCTCTAGCCAAAGGGAATTCCTTGACGAATAAAGAAACTATTCTATTTTATTTGTGTGGCAACCTATTTCCCCCCTCAGGTTGTTCACAAATCTGCTGATGTGGGACAGAAAATGGCTTCCTATTAGGGGAATGTTGCACTGCAGCACTATACAGAGCTTTCTCATAGGTAGGCGAGTATTGCCTCAATTTAGGCACAAAGTTCCCAGGAGGATATAGGTCCAGTGTGGCCTTGAACATCCCTTGGAAGTGTCCTTTTATATTTACCTCATTGTCAATCTCTTAATTCTGGGGTTTATCCAACAAATGACTTTGCAAGCTTATGACCCCTCTTGCGATTGTCAAGCTCAATATAGTATTGCATAGGCCTTGTTCTCAAACCGTGCTCTCAAAGACGTCTTCACGTTGTGTACAAAATAACTTGGTTTGAGAACGAGGCCTAGTTCTGCTGAAGCACATACACATGTGAGGGTTTGAGGCGTATCACTGGCTGGGGCAGTATAGGAACCATAGGTGGACGCCGCTTTGAAGTATTTGGTACTCATTGTGGCAATAGAAGTCTTTAAGACGCTTGTCATTTTACATTTTTTTTTTAAATATTTTTTATAGCTCCACAATTTTTTTAGTTTGAGATTGTTAAAATTGTTATGCACCTTTTTAAATGCGGTTTTAGGTGACCGACAACCCACATGTACCACCCAGGTGGTAGAGATCATTTGGAAATGGAGAGTGGTACTGTTGGGAATCCACGGTACAGAGTATTGTCTCAAGCCCATACTGCCGTTCCCAGGGCAGAAATTGTTCTTTGGGTGACACATTAGCTCAATTTACCTAAAAGTTCTTTTTTTTCTTCTTTTTCTTTCTTTTTTTTTTTTGGCTAGAAAGTAAATCCTTTCCTCCTTTCCCAGCATGTCCTGGTGGAACTGGACCTAGCTAATGATTTGAAATTAGCTGCCCTGCACACAGAAGGCTATATTGCCTGCAAATTAATTGAAGATGAGGAAATTCCGAACTCTGCACAGTCAGGTGACAAACACCCAATTTGGCTGCGTGAAGAGGCAGCTTCACCTCTTATACAGTAACCAAGCACATGCTGGCCTTCACTTGGTGGACAAGCAGCTTGTATCCTGTATGTGATCATTGCTTCCGGTGAAGCTTTTCTTGAAATGTTAAGTAGAAGATAACCATTAAATTTCTAGTTTACATTCAATGTTCTTGAAATTCCTAACTACCATCATGGCAGCAATTACAGCAGCTGTTTCCTGAATGGCAAGGTGTAAAGCCGCACGATTGGTCAGCGAAGTTTGAAGTGGGTTTTGGTGCACTGAGTAGGTGGTGACCTAAAATTCCAGCATTTGTACAGTACAAAGTGTGGGAGGAGGTTGTGGTCACAGAGGTATTTCTCGTTACATAGCCAGTTGCCTGCAATGTCTGGCAGTAGTGCAGGCACAGGCTGTTTCTAGGATCACCGTCTCCCCTCTCCTTCATGTCAGACTGTCAGAGATTTTTGTTGGACGTGAACTTCTAAAGACTGCAGACGATGAGAGACAAATGCTGGAGGCTTTGCTGTTCCCTCCCGAAAATGTTCAACAGTCTACAGCAGCTCTGACCCCTCTCCAGCTCGCCATTTACGTCTTCTTAATGTCACGTCTGAAATGAAAAGCTATATTGCATGACTTTACCCATTGCTCTTCCCAGGGGGGCACCAAGCTGTGCAGCTCAGCCTTTAATTGTCGTAATGTTCTTTAAAGAAATGGTGAATGCTGTTAAAGTAAATGCACTCTTAATGAAACTGATGTGTTCAGTACAAAGTCATTTCACAGAGCTGCTGTTATTGTTTGTTCAAAAGCTTAACCAGAAATTCCATAAAGATAAATTTGTTGAAGTGGGCCCAATGTTCAGTGTGAGTGCTTCTTCAAAGCACCATAGAGAATGATTGCATTGTATAAACCAGTTGAGGTTCGTTCAGTAACTGAAGCACTTTCCACAAGTTCCACTTCTGAGTGTCCATCTTGGTCAGCTTCAAAATACGTCGTATTCCATAGTGTACCTGTGTAAGCTACTACACTGTACTTTTTAATGTGCAATTCAGAAATGAGATAAACCCTCAAAACAGTGACAAACCACCAGATCATTCCAAATGACATTAGTTATTAATGCAAGTTATTAAAGTTAATTCTTCATAGTAACATTTCCAGTTTTTTTTTTATCCCTCCACGGCAACGGTTACCTCTAAATGTCCAAAATGGAGTCATATTTCTTTGGACTACCCCTTGCTTCACATACGAGCCTGTATAAAGGTAGGGCTCCGTTCACTTGGAACAAGTGGCTCAAGTGGACTCTGTAGACCCCCCCCCCCCCCCCCCCCCGGGAAGCCAATGCTGTAATTGGACACCGACACTCAGTGTGGGCATGGCATTCCTGCGGCTGGATGAATGGCGGCGCTCACTACCCACGTGAGCACCAGCAGGCCAATTGCAGCGCTATATTACCCCCAAGGATCGAGGTTAAATGTGGGAATTATGAGCATTCTAGGGTGTTATGTGCGAGGGGGGCCAACATTCTGGATGCCCCCCTCCCGACTGTCTTATAGCGGCGGTACCAACATCTGAGCCCGCTTTAAGGATATGCATTTTCTAGCATATAAGTACATAAATCTAAGCAAGTATATGTTATTCCAAGATCAGAGGGAACCTTATCCAAGGTTTGAAATCATGAATATATGGAATATGCATTTTCTAGCCTATAAGTACATAAATCTAAGCAAGTATATGTTATTCCAAGATCAGAGGGAACCTTATCCAAGGTTTGAAATCATGAATATATGGAAGGTGCAGTTTATCCCTGTCAGGGAACCGCGGTCACGTGGTCCCACTACAAACCAGGGACCTCCCGACACAAAGACCGCGTTCCCCAAAACCCTTTGTCCGACCCCTCCTACCAGGAATACAAGGCCTGAAGCCACGGACACACAGATTCTTGGTTTAAGGCAACAGATCGCTCAGATTAAATATAAGTTTTAATGCTATAAGCACACTAGGCACTGATAACAAGCATTTAACTATGATGTAATATAATATGATACAGATGATACAATTGTGCTATTCTGAGATGGTTACAGGATTGAGTGCATTACACAGACAATAAGCAGTTACCTTAGTATGCAGTTGCAGAGTAGTAGTGATGATGGGGAGCTCTCACAGGGGGTATGTCAAGAGCTTATCGATGATGATGGCCACCCCCAGTATGCTGACTGCATATCCCCTCCAGGTGAGTGACAACTCCCTGGTCCCGGATTATCCTATTGATGCCGCGGGAGTCCTCTACCCCCCTCCCCTCTGTGGGCTGGATCGTCGCCTCCCACTGCTCTGGGAGTTCGGCTTAACCCCCAGAACCCTTTAGGGGTAATAACTCGGAGCAGGGGGGTCGTATGGCCTTGGAAGCGGTACCAAACTATCGGGCTGGATGCCGTGCACCCAATGAGTCCAGACATGGGGTCCCTGAGCAGATCAGAACCTTAGATCTCCGTTTACGGGGCTTTGCTTTATTTCTAAGGATGCAATTACCTATCCCCTTATGTGGTTTTGTGAGCCGGTTCGGATTCTGCAACTGGTTTGGCGCTGCGACACATGGACGCGCAGTTATGGAGCAATTTCTGTCGGTGCCGCTAGTCTGCCGTTCTTATACTTGCTATGACAAATTCACAGCAAGGGGTCCAGCGAGCTACAGACTAACCGGCATCTTCCCAGACTAAGGTGCGACTATCGGCAGGAAAGCAGCATCACAGGGGTCTGTGTTCTCTGCTGTTTGACCTGTAAATGCTAATTTATTTTCCTGAATAGAGCTAAGGACTTGTGCATTTATAACAGGGGGAATAAAGGGAAACTCTAACCTGGGATATGTGAGGTTTCTTAACTTAAGCTGGTCCGTTCCTTCACAATCTCCGATAGATAAACTGTATTTTTAATGTACAGGGGATCAAACTTGTCCTTGCTGTGAAGTGTTCTTGTTCTGTCCTCTGCTGGGTTCCCTTGCAGTGGGTGGCTGGAAACCACAGCACATGCACCTCCTATTGGTAAATGATTGAGTGCTGAAATTGCGTGAATCATGAAGTAAGGTCATAGGTAGGTATCCTTCACTACATGACTGTCAGGAAGTAATTGGTTAGGTATGTTTATGACCACCTTCCATTGTTTAGGTTTACTTTAATGCTTTAACTTTTTTTTATACCGCCTATATAGTACATACTGCTCAGAACACATAGAATGCTTCCTGTGGTTGGAAAGAAAAGATCAATTTCCAGCCAATAAAAAAAAAAAAAAATTACCTGCCAGCTCGCTGTCTCGCTCCCACAGTGTCCTGTGTTTTTCTGTCTGCTCCAGTGGAGATAGCATGCTCCCTTGGTCGTCTGCTGTGTGAGTCCCTGCTTTCAGTTACAATAGAAGAAGCAGTTAATACTGCTTAAATAACACTGTTCAGTACAGCAATGCAAAAAATACACGGGGAACACAAAGAAAAGCAGGTTGATTATCCAGATTTTGGGGAAGGAGATCCACTAGAAATCTTCATTCAAGTAGTGTGACCTATATTTCCCACCTGGACACTCAAAATTGTAAAGTCCATCGATTTGAGTAGACGTGCACAGGCACTATTTCAGCATTCGGTCAGTATTCAGCCACCACACTGACTAGTTGACCCAGCCTTCATGGAGATCATAGGAGTGTGGAGATAGGTTAGAATATGGGCCTGGTCTGGACTTTAATTGAACAGTCCACGCTAATTTCTTTTCCCTGCAGCCTTAATCCCCTACAGTCCTACATGCTGCAATGGTCTCCTTTTGGCACAATCGGGTCAGAAACTGAACATTTTCTCCTATATCTACTGATGGCAAGATAGCAATGGGACACTCGAGTCATGCAATCCTTGAAACTAGTCCGGGAGTCTGAAAGCATGAGGTTAAAGCATCAAGGCCGGCTGGGGAGCATATTACTACACCGGACCAGCAGCCTTGTGGGACTCTGTGGGAACTTTAATTTGCATAGACCCTGAGAGCTTAAATTTCAGTGCTAGTCTTTTTGTCATATACAGTAGTTTTTGTTCATACAAGTAATCCAGTCATTTGAGTTTAGTCCTATATTATCACTCTTCAACCAACCAATTAATTTTCTCTGTTTAGGTATTTTTTTTTCACTTTCTACTTTCTCTGTTTAGCTAGTCAAGTGCAAGTTTGATTAAAGCTAAATACACATGCTGCAGAGGTGTTGGTGACATTTCTTTTATATATTGTACACCATATCAGACCTGATATTAAGGGATTTCCATTGCAGCTCTGCACACTCCAGTCTCCTCCACACAGTCTGCTATGGCCGGAAATGTCTGTACGTTATACAGATAGATTTACCTTTGTTGGAAGCTGTAATTGGCCTGTTCCAGAACACACACAGACAGATATTGGGCTCAGTCCAAGTCTCCACAGGATCTGCATCTGTTGCTGGGGGTCAGGGGGATTTATAAGAACATAAGAAGCATTCTGCAAAAATACAGACGGCTTGTCTTGCACTCCTCTGTCTAAGGCTATTCTCTAAATGATTAATGTGCATCTGCCTCCATGCCGCTGGTCCCCGTAGCGTTTGCGCATGTGCTTGGTTTCCTGCCTTGTGCAGTTTTCATGGAGCATCTGTTCACCAAACCGTCAATATTAACAAGTTACCTGGGTCATACTCCTGCGACCGTCAGGTTTTCTGGCCTATTGCATGCAGCGAGCAGGGTCCCACTGCTCACATATTGTACATCATCAGTGAATATAGGGGGCTTCCCACCAGGGAGAGGTCAGCGGCAGCAGATGTAGAAATAGTTATCGTTTGGAAACATGCGAGTCTCAGTATGAAAGCATAACACTGCCAACATCCCTGGGGGATTTTGTGTAGCAGTTTTGCAAGTCGGGTATGAATCCTCCTGCCATTGTAGCTCTTACTTTCTCCATGTAATGCTTGTTAATGTAAAAAGAAAAACCCACCCGTGGCTTTGCATTTATTACACTCTTTACATTTCTTTTACTTTGCTTTGCTACCACACAAATGACTTAAACATAACTTGGACTACATTCAAAAAGAGGTCTAAAGCGAGTATGCAGTGCTTCCAGACTACACAGATTTAAGCTTTCCTTGCATGCAAACCTTTTACTTTGATCATTTGTGTGGTACAGTACAGCTGTGCACAATAATATAATTCCTTAATTGCTCTATCTTATAAATGAAAGCAGACCAAAACCCACCAGTTGTGCCAATCCCCCTGTCGGATGCGTCTCCCAGTCCCAGTGTCTCTGGGACTACAAAATTTCTCTTTCTCTTCCTTAAACTGGACCTTCACCATGATTTATTTAAAAGCCCAAACCCTTATAAAATGATTCCCCAGCATCTAAAGTTAATATATTTTAATTTTTTTAGTCACTTACTTATTATTGTTTCCCCCCCTGGGCTGCAATTCTGTTCAGGACTCTAGGATACAGGCGCCGCCATCTTGCCTCAGAAACATCACATACTGAGGAGAGGAGAGCGGGATAAAGTACAGGGGTTATAGCTGTGCTTTGCACAGAGCTGGGGTCAGGAAAAGGTCAGCAATCCCAGAATGCAGAGTGGCACATTCAGAAGGCACTTCCTGTTTGCAGGCTGCCTGGTGCTCCATGGGCCACCATCTTGGATGTTTAAAGGCTCATAACATGCAGTAGATGCAGGTAGGATGATTTTTAATGTGAGCAATCTGTATGTACAGGGTGTGGGAAACATATAAGATATGCTCTTATTCAGAGTGAAGGACTGTTTTAACTCTTTCAGGGCTTGGGGGAGGGGTAAAGGGGAGAAATCACACAGCAGCATGGCTTTTAGTGAATTCTGGAGCCTCACAAGTGTAATAGAATTTAATGGTGCTGTTAGTGGGAAAGCACAGACAGATATTTTTATATTATGCAAAAGGCATAATTGTATCCTACTTTTACAGAGTACTGATTAAAAAATGACACATCCCAATATCTTCCTGTCCAGGGCAACTCCTAATTTGCAATCCCCAGCTGTGTGTATTCTCTAGGACAGGGGTATTCAACCCGCGGACCGCGGTCCGTTTCCGGACCGCGGCCGCTTGCTCTCCGGACCCCATGGCCGGCCGGGAGAAATGACAGAGGCTGAGGCACAGTGGGCGGGGCAGGCGGCCGGGAGGAGAGACAGCGCGTGCTTGAGAAAGACAGCGCGCGATGCAGGCAGCCGATAGGAAGGACAGCGGGGGAGTGAGAAGAGACAGTGGGCGCGGTAGCCGGGCCGGAGGAAAGACAGCAGGCAGGCGGGCGGGCAGGCGTCAAGCCGGGAGGAGAGACAGCGAGCGGGGCCGGTGGGCGGGAGGAAAGACAGTGGGCGGGGCAGAAGGAAAGAAAGTGGGCGGGGCGGGATGACAGTAATACAGCAGGCGGGGTTCGTTGTGGAAAGGACGCCGGCTCAGTTCCCTGCTGAGCGGCGCTCACTGATAGATGTTCTGCATGTGCCCTGTTTAATATCCTCCCGGCAGAAACAAGCAGAGCGATGCATAGTTCCACTGGCAACGGATATAAAAGGTGCATGAAGCAGAACGTCTATGATTGTGCGTCGCCCAGCCTCCTGGAATTGTAGCAGACAGCTGAGCGTGCCCTTTTTTTACAGTGTCAGATCACAAGCCAGCAATCAGCAAATAAAGGTAAAAGCTAGCTGGCTGGCTGTTTATCATGGGATTGGGGGGAGATAAAAACTAAATGTTGTAAGCATAGCAGCAAGTTGGAGAGTACTGTGGAAAGTGCAGCATAGCAGCAAGTTGGAGAGTACTGTGGAAAAGTGCAGCATAGCAGCAAGTTGCAGAGTACTGTGAAAAAGTGCAGCAGAGTACTGTTAAAGAGTGCTGTCAGCAAGAAGTTAGCAGCTCAAGCTAAACATCTATTAGCTATCTATATAAGGAAGTGTAAAAAAACATGGCTAGCACATCCAAGCACATCCTGTTGTCATTTAGACACCCCTCATCCATCCAGTCCCATCCCCATCCCTCTTATTCCCAGCTCTGTCCCATCCATCCCTCAAAAATAGAATATATAGCCTCCGGTGTGCTAATTTCAGTTATTCCCCCCCCCCCCCCCCGACCTTCAACTTGCCGCAGGCCACGATTAACGGACCTCTACTAAAAGTTCTTGAGTACCCCTGCTCTAGGATGTCATGCAAACTCACCTCTTATATTCCCATGGCACATTCCGCGGGTCACTCAGCCAGTCAGCAGCTTGTGCTACATTCATATTTTTCCTGCCAGTCTGCGGTCAGTGTGGAAAGAGACGCTGAATGGAGCCTGTACTTTCAGCCACACCTCTGCTTACTTCTAGCTGTGAGGTGCACCTAGGCTAGCGGGTATGCGCCATGGAATTGCTGGCAAGGGGAATGTACTGGGCAATTCCTAGAGATACCCACAGAGATGCCCCATAAAGAGGAGGGAAGACCGCTGGCCCTACAGACCTCAGGTAGGTGCTTTCTCTTTTGTCAGCTCTTTGAAAACTGTTGCAAAACACATTATTTCTACCCAAAGAATTGCATGGTTAGTAAAGATATCTACATGCATCAAAATAATTGCAGCAGTAGATGCTTCAACACAGGCTGACTCGGGGGACAGGCCGCTGTAAAGTTGAATGGAAAATGCATTAACCCCTCATTCTTCCTTCTGGTAAAAAAAACTAAGCTTGCCTGTTGTTTTTGTTTTATTTTTAATGCATGTGATATAAGTAACCTCTTACTGCTATCTAGCATTTTTATATGGCCTTTTCAACAATGTAGCAGCTTTAATGAAGACTCACTCGATTTTTTGGGCTGTTGTTCCTCTGTTAAGGGGCATATCGAATGGGGATGCCCGCTCTCACAACGCAGAATTTGCTGAGCACGAGCACCCTGATTGGCTGAGCAGCCTATCGGCGTACTCACTTTCGCTCCGCTCCCTGTGACTCAGCTGATGGCTAAGCCTCTGATGTTCCTCTTTAAGTATAGGTACTCTTGAAAACCAGCCCACAGCTTTCCTATAACAGAAGTGAACTCCAACATAAGGTAATGTTTCTCCTGTCCTCAGGCCTTTCATATCTATACCTTTGGGCAGGGGTGGTAAAGAAGAACTTTATTCTAAATGTGCCATACACTCCGATCTTCATGACATGTGGGTAATCTCCAGTAGAGGGCGAACTTCTGCAGAGATGAATGTGCAAAAAAGAAAGGGGGGGGCTGGCCGATATTTCGTTTTGGCCGATATTTCGTTTTACCCAGCCGTTGTCCCTGGCCGATATTTCGTTTTACCCAGCCGTTGTCCCTGGCCGATATTTCGTTTTACCCAGCCCTTGTCCCTGTGTGCTGAGTGTGTTATGTGTGTGTGTGTGTGTGAGTGTGTGTGAGAGTGCTTGCTGCTTTACTGGCCAACAGGGTCTGATTACAGCCTGGGGGAGCTTCTCCCCCTCAGGCTGCGTTCGGGAAGGCATTTTTGGCGCGATTACAGTGCTCGTTGTCTAGGGGTCCGTGTTGCTGGGAGGGGGGCGTGGCCTCGGCACACGTGCGTTCTGCGCTGGCCTGCCCTCCCCCCGCTCTCCCTCCTCAGGCACGAGGCTGCGTGGGGGCCATCTTCTCTGGCAGGCCGCTTTGCACATTGGGGTGGTAAGGGCCTGATGGCCATCTCCTCAGCTTGTGTGTGTGTGGGCCCCTATTTAGTGGGGAACCCCACTGGTCTCAACCATGTGTGTGTGTGTGCTTGTGCCTTAATTGCACTGTTTGGCTGGGTTGTGAGATATATATATATATATATATATATATATATATATATATATATATATATATATATATATTATAATTTCCATTTGTGTGGCTGCAAGATCAAATGCTGAGGTTTTTTACATGTTGGTTATGGCCATTTTTTTTACACAGCTCTGCTCTTATGTTGCTTATTTTGTGTGTTACAGGTGGCCCTGTATATGTGCATATTAAGGGGCCCCTCGTTATAAAAATTGTCCACCCAAAAATCCTCCCACCGGGACTTTTAAGGGGCATCCCGGGTTGTTTATGCGTAATTCCCTGCGGTCTTGCGACTGACCACAAAAATTCACCATATGGAGGCTCTGCAGGATACCGGGCCCGGGATCCCTTTGGGACAATCCGGGCCATGTGCGGGGTGCAGGGTATCCCTTACGGGGGATAATGTGCTGATCTGTATACCATGCGCACAAAAGGCCATAACGCGGCAGTCTGGTACCCAGCCTTCTGGGTCGGCTCCTCCCACTTCATCGCCTTCCCCTCCCCACCTGATCCGTACCCCAAGTGACATTGGTACCAGTGGGGAGTCGCTTTCTCATGTTTGGGCCCGGTTGGCCAGCATCGAGAAAATCATAGCACGGTGGGCAATAAGGCCCAGGCTAAAAAGAGACATTTGTCGTCGGCCCAGCCATTGTGGGATATTGACGACGAGTCCGCTGATTTGTCAGATTATTCCCCGTTCAAGGAGGGGGAATTGTATCAGGATTCAGAGGCTGACTATGGTCAGCCTGGGAATTCCAATGTCGGGCAGGCGCTGGGGGATGCCGTAGATACGGCCACTGTTTTGTCACATTTATTGGAGGTGTTGGATATTGAACCGCCTGAGGCGCTCCCTCTTAAGAAGGGTGGATTTTTTGGGGCCTGCAAGCCCCGTCTGGAATTCCCTACCCAGGGTCATTTTGATGCGCTGATACTTAGAGAATCGGCTTCCTGGTGTGCCTCAGGGATGGGATAAGAAATATTCTTTTCCGGTGGAGGCGGTTAAGTGCTGGTCTTCTCCTCCCGAGGTCGACGCGCCTGTTTTAGGTTTGACCAACTCTTCTGTGCTGTGCTGAACACCCCTGACGCCACCTCCCTTAAGGATGGCGAGGATAAGCGCCTTGAACAGATGGCGTGCCATGCATTTGCCAACGTGGGCTCGGCCCTGCGGCCTGTTAGTGCATCTGCCCTGGTGTCGCTTGCTACCAGGTCTCTTATCAGGGACTGGCTGGATAACACTCAGTTTGATCCAGCTGGTGCCGAGTTCGCTATCCTTAAGAAGTGCGAATTGTTCATGGATTTTGTCATGGCTGCGATGGAAGACTCTATTGTCGTGTGTAGTAGGACGTCAGCCTTACTGGTGGCTATGCGCAGATTGGTCTGGCTCCGCCAGTGGACAGCGGACGTTGGAGCCAAGAAGTCGCTCACAGCTCTTCCCTTCTTGGGTTCGCGGCTGTTTGGAGATAAATTGGATGCTGTTGCCAAAGGAGGTAAGTTACCTCAGCGGAGGAAACAGCGCCGCCCCTTTCGGGGGGCGGGCTTGTTCACTTCTTCCTTTCGATGGGCCAGAGCATCTAGGGGTCTGGCCTTCTCGGGTGTCAGGGGCTCGTCCTGGAACAGAGGCAGAGGTCGGGCACGTCCCCCGGCTGCCTGGGGTTCCAAGCCCAAGCCTGCCGTTAAACCGGCTCAGCAATGAAGGGGCGCCCTCACCCGCAAGGGTGGGGGGGCGGCTGCGGCTCTTCTTCCAGGTCTGGGCCGGGAGGTCACAGACAATTGGATCTTGGAAGTGGTCTCCTCTGGGTACAAACTGGAGTTCGAGTACTGGCCCCCTCGGAAGGCTGTAGTCCCTGTTTGGGATTTGAATTTGGTTCTTTCGGCTCTGCAGGGTCCTCCTTTTGAGCCGTTACAGGATATTGCTCTTTCGGTTCTCACTCAGAAGGTTGCATTCTTGGTGGCTATTACCTCTGTCTCGCGTGTCTCTGAGTTGGCGGCCCTGCCGATTCAGGCCCCTTTCTTTGAGAGACACCAGGATAAGGTGGTTTTCGTTTTAAGCCGGATTTTCTTCCTAAGGTGGTGTCTGCTTTCCACCTCAATCAGGACATTGTTCTCCCTTCCTTGTGTCCTAAGCCTAACAATGACAAGGAGAGGGTTCTGCACAATTTGGATGTTGTTCGCTGTGTGAAGTAATATTTGGTGACTACTTCTTCCTTCCGCAAGACTGACACCTTTTTCGTGGTGCCCTGAGGGCCCAGGAAAGGTTTGGCGCCTGCTAAATCTACGATTAGCAAATGGATTTGTCAGGCCATTGTTGGGGCCTATTCTGCTAAGGGGAGGACTCCCCCTTTTAGGGTCACTGCGCACTCTACTCGTCCTGTTGGTGCATCCTGGGCTTTTCAGCACCAGGCTTCTGTTGAACAAGTTTGTAATGCTGCTACTTGGTCTTCCGTTCATACCTTTTCCAAGTTTTACAAGGTTGATGTGCGGGCTTCAGCGGATGCTGTTTTTGGCCACAAGTTTCTGCAAGCTGCAGTGGTTTGAGTTGGTACATTCTTTACTGTTTCTGGTTACCACCCATGACAGACACTGCTATTGGATGTCCCAGATGTCATGAAGACCGATGTGGAGTGTATGGCACACTTAGAATAATACCGTTTTGTTGAGTTCTCACCTGTAAAACGGGTATTATGAGTGTGCCATACACTCCACTTCGCCCCACCCTTGTTTTTTTCAGGTATTCTGGGGCTTTTATATGGTGAACCATTTGGTTTTGATTGTTAAGGTTATATTTGGTTCTTCCTGGTCCCTTTACTGCTTTTATACACGGGAATTGGTGGGAGGTCCCAGGTATATATAGACCAGGTGAGAACTCACAAAACTGTATTTTTTCTCTCATTGAAATCCTGCTAGTAGATGGTGTAGAGGTGCATAAATCTCCCTCTAGATCTGCCCCTATAGGTGACCTCATAGCATCTATCAGGTGCGGTGTAATTGATCCAGTCGGCAGTGCTGGGACAGCATGGCGCAGATTCTCAGTATTGCGTTTGGTTTCTGTCAGTGAGAAGCAGAACCTCTCCACTCCTAAGTATCAATCACCGAGCAGGAACAATTATCCTGCACTTTCTATGATTGGCACGTACTCTTCCTGTTCACGTTAAATTTTATTTTCTGTACGCGTGCCAAGTTTTAATTAAACCACCTAAATGGTCTAACAACTTATGAATCTATAATCACATCTCCAGCAACAATATTGTCTGTGTTCCAGACGGAAGATTCATCACCGGGAAACTGGCTGAAAATCAGGCTCACGTGATGAGGAGCTGGGCATTGTTCAACTGCCACTAAATTGGAAGATGGGGTGACCCCGAGCCCCCTGCCAAGAAATGAATTGTCGCAATGCTTGCCAAAGAGCTCGCTAACAAGGGCTCATTTACATGGAAGTAGGAAAGGGAAATGACAAGACGAAAGTGCTGGGTTCTGTTATTAATCATTAGAGGTGAGCCCCAGTTTTGGAAAACACTACAGGGACTCCATACTAGGCACATGTGTACTTCATCATCACCTGATTATTGGAGCATTGATAATTTGCTTACATTCTGAAAGGGATCGTATTGCAAACTGGAAAGATATTTTGGTAAATATTTATTACTACCCTGTGGCTGCATCATGGCTGATAGCACTGCAAGATATCTGTAGCTGTTCTCGCTTCACTTCTATGCTGCCCTGTAATAAAAGCTGGACGTAATGTGGAGTACACATTGCAATACAGGTGATGTTGTGCAATGTTCCTTATTGTACATCTGATTACATGCTTTTTCTGATTTATGTATGGGTTACTGACACCTCTTCATCAGAAGGCTGTTCCCCCATCATACCTGGATCCTGGTTTTCTGCTAAATATTGTTTTGATTCTTCAGGCTAAACTAGTTCTTACCAGGGAAAATTATTGGTTCACATAGTTTGGATGCTCGCGTACTGCTCTTTAGCTAAAGTATCATCCCGGGACTGGGACTTGCATTCTATTTGTTGAGGTATATACTGGGATACTTCTCTCCCTCTTAAAGTGGAGTATCTAGGATTTTTATTAGGGTGGGTGCCAGTCATCCACAGTGCTGTTAAAGTGGACCATAACCCAGGATTTTTACTATACTGGGTTTTGGTTCTTGCCCCCGGGGCACCCCGATCAGCTGTGTGAAACCCCCCAAGTCACCCAAACAAACTCACCTCTTCCCGGTCCTACGACACATGTTTGGCTGCTCGTCCAGTCGGCGCACTCAGAACTGCTCGAGCTCCTTCGTCTAGAAGATCGTCTAATAGAAATGCCTGGCCCGGGCACGCACCCTGCTAAAGGGATAGTGTGAATGCAGTTGCTGCTTGCGCATGTGCCATTGGACCGGAAAAGGTGAGTTCATGGGTGACCTGGGGGGTTTCACAGAGCAGGGCATCCAGATTCTGGATGCTTCGAGGGAGGGAATCATTCGGCCTGGAAATCCTATAGATTCCGGTGCCGATCTCTTTGGGTTTTAAAGTGGTTCTATACCATTAGTTAACCACTTCCTCATTCCGATATTGCTGGCAATCACTTTATTGGCGGTGACCAATCCACACATGAAACCTATATGATTTATGTTGGTCACCGGATTAACTGCCATGTGGTGTCCTACAAGGGAATTAGACTATAGTGCCTCTGTAATGGCAAATCAGAGGAGTTGGGTTAGTCCAGTCCAGGCGTGCACTACTGTGGGTGTGTCCTAAGCCCCATATCTGTTAGGATTTAAACTTAAGCCCAGATTAGGATCTCTTAAGAAGCAGTGAGAAATATGACATGAAATATATCGCCTCCCTGACCTGCTCATATGTAAACACATTTAATATGCTTTGATTACTCAGCTGTCATGAAATTTTCACCTATTTCACAGATGGCCTGCTCATAAGCAGGTTGGTAAACCTCATCGTGCCCCACAAGGGACCTCCGCTTCAAAAGATCTTTGCTGGTACCGTTCATATCTAGGCTAGACCGAAGGGGGCCGGAATGAAAACCCCTGCCAGGGAGCTCCGATTGCATGGGAGCTTCAAAGAAATCCCATAGACATCCTGGCTTCAGCACAGTACTGGGAATTTTTAATCTGCAGTGCACATTAATTATAAACCAATCACATATTTGGAATCTGCAAATAACAACTCCCATGTACCAAGGTTTCACTCTATTCCAGGAGGATCAGGGCCTGGGATATTGATATCTCTGGTTAGGAGCCATATCAAACAGCTTTGTTTGGTCCCATAGTATGTACAGCACCTGATTGACTCTATTATCGCCAGAACCAGCATGCTATGACTTATATTCTTAGTACAGTACGTCCTGCTCCAAATCTAATACTTGGGATATACTCCGCCAGATGGCGCTGGACTGCAGAGACATCGAAAATAGGCTCCTCCCAGCCCCTCAAATACCCAGGGACCTCCCACAAATCCCCAGAATTTCTCTGCAGTCTGGCTGCGAAGGACGATAAATGGCTCTCTACTCGCAGGTGAGCGGGGCTATTAGCCTGCGCCCTGTAGGACTATTCCCACCCATTCCACTAGTAATATGCCTCCCAGCCTTGGCTGCACTGGTCAGGTGAAGGTAGGCAGCACCGCTGTTAGGTGCTTAGGAACGCTGCTCCACCGCAATCCCCCCACCAAAGGGTAGGCGGTTCAGGCTTATAGTGAGCCTCTATGGGATGCCCCTCCCGCACTAGTGCCCCCTTGCCCCTGCCCATCGGTGGGCCCTGTTTAAGTGGCCGCTGTCCTCCCTCATCCTCCTTGTAGCCTTCGGGGGGAAAAGAGGGGGGGTGTAATTATGTATGCTATGCATTCTGTGTTTTACACTTTTTTTCCATTCTGTTTAGTCTTGTGTCAGCCACCGCGCTGACTTGTCTTTACAGGCTTTTTAGAAATTGCCGCCGCCGCGCGCTGACTTCGTTCTGCGCTTGGCGGCGGCATTACCTCAGGCGCTGGTGCGCCATCATTGGCTGCTTGCACGTTCTGGCTTTGCGCTCTTCGGGGGGGGGGTCCCGTCTATGGCGCACTCCGCGTCATCGCTGATACCGGCACGCCCCTCGAGGTATACCGACGCCATCTTTATCCTGCCTTGTTGGCCCATGTGCGACGGACCCCTACTTACCGCGGTCCGTAAGTGCCCTCGCGGGCGGCTTTATATCTTTCACTTTTGTTACTGTGTGCTTACAGGTCTTGTCTGCTTATGTCTTTCAGGCGGGGCGAACCCTTTTGGCTTCTCCCGGCCTGTATTAGTATATAACTTGTAGGCCTTGTAAAAATAATACTCCCACTTCCCTAGTGGGTTATTGCGGCATCTGGGGTTGCTATATAGCGTTATTCCCTATCGGCGTATAGCGCCGCTATAATCACCATATGAAGACATCCCAGGATAATGTAACCGGGGTCCCTTTGGGACAAGACCGGCTGTGTGTAGCGTGTGGGCAGCCTCATGCTGACGCTGACAAGGCGCTGGTCTGTGTACCCTGTGCTGAGCAGGTGCTTGCATTGCAATCTGGCTTGCCAGTGGCTGCACCTCGTTTCACTTCACCTACTCCCCCAAGCTTAAATCTCACTCCTGCTGAGTTGCATACTAGTGGGCCTGATGTGTCTTCTAGACTGGCTACTGTTGAACAGTTGATTGCTAAGTCCTTAGCGCGTAAGGCCCCTGCTAAGAAGCGGCACTTGACCCCTAATGTCACTGTTTTCCCTATGGGAACTGAGGAGTTTTGGAATCTTTGTGGCTATACCCGTCTGATGAAGGGGAGCTCTTTGCTGACTCGGGCTCATCTGATGAGAGACCAAGGGGTCATGACGATTCTGGCTCTGACCCCTGGGCCCCGGATGACACTGACGTTGATTATTGACCCAGATTTTTGAGGTTCTGTCTATCTCTCTCCCTGTTGAGGCTCCCAGGCAAAGAGGGAGCTTTTCCATACAGCAAAATCACGCTTGGAATTCCCGAGCAGGCACATTTCCATAACCTTGTGCTCAAGGAATTGGAGCGCCCCAGTGAATTTCCCGGGGATTCCAAAGAGTTGGGATAGGAAGTATCCCTTTCCTGCTGAGGTGGTTAAATGTTGGTCATCCCCCCCCCCCCCCCCCCCCGAGGTGGATGCCCCGATCCTAGGGCTATCTAACACCTCTGTCATCCCTGCGGGATGCTGAAGACGACACGTAGACCAGCTGGCATCCCACGCCTTTGCATGTGCGGGGACGGCGCTGCACCCGGTCTGTGCCATTACTGCTGTGGCCACTAGAACCCTTATCAGAAATATGCTTGATAGTGCCCCTGATGATTTGCCTTGTGAGGTGTTTAATGCACTCTCCAGTTGTGATGTTTTTGTAAATTTTGTCCTCTCAGCATTGGATGACACCATCGGAATGTGTGCCAGAACTTCTGCCCTTGTGGTGGCTATATGCCGCTCAGTTTGGCTGCGCCAGTGGGCTGCTGACAACGCTGCCAAGAATGCCCTCGGTTCCCCTTTAAAGGACTGCGTCTGTTTGGAGACCGCCTGGACCTTTTTGCTAAGGGTGGCAGGTTACCCCAGCGCAGGCGGCAATCTCAGCCCTTTCGGGGTCAGGGTTCCTTCTCCTCCCCTTACCGTGGTGCAAGACAGGGAAGGGGGATTTCCTTTCCTGGGGCCGGAGGAGATTTCTGGTGTAGAGGCAGAGGACGTGGACGTCCTGGCTCCTCCTGGGGTCCCAAAGCAAAATCCTCTCCCAAGCCCCCTCAGGCATGATGGGGCGCCCTCACCCATCCGGGTGGGGGGATGGCTGCAGCACTTCGGTCACGTCTGGAGGCTTCATGTCTCAGACCGGTGGATTCAGGAGGTAGTGTCCTCCGGTTACAAGTTTGAGTTTGCTGCCGATCCACCTCCAGGATTCATCAGGACCCTGTGTCAGCTCAGGGGCTAGTGCAAGCAGTGCAAGGCCTCCTGGAGCTGGGGGTCATCTGCCAGGCCCCCTTAAGAGAAAAAGGCAAGGGCTTTTTTTCCAACCTATTCACAGTACCCAAAAAAGATGGTTCCTTCAGGCCCATCCTGGACTTGAAGATCCTCAACAAGTTTGTCAGGGGCAGGCGCTTTCGCATGGAAACTCTGCGCTCTGCCATCAGTTCCCTGCGCCAAGGGGATTTCATGACTTCTGTGGACATCAAAGATGCTTATCTTCATATTCCTGTGTTCCCAGGTCATCAAAGATTCCCCAGGTTCGCTCTGATGGATCAACACTACCAATTTGTGGCCTTGCCCTTCGGCCTCACTTCAGCTCCCAGGGTGTTCACCAAGGTGCTGGCTGGCGTGATGTTTCTGCTCAGATGTCAGGGCGTCCGTTTGCTTCCCTATCTGGACGACATTCTCATCACTTCCCAGTCTCCACATCAGGCAGAGTTGGATACTCAGCTGGTGGTGTCCACTCTGGAGTCATTTGGATGGGTGATCAACCACCCCAAGTCCTCACTGTCCCCTTCCTTGGTAACTCCATTCCTAGGAATGAATCTGGATACAGTTCAGGCAAGGATCTTCCTTCCTCAACAGAAGGTGGACAGTCTGATTGCACAGGCTCAGTCCCTCCTAGCTTGTCCCCATCCCTCCATCAGGCAGGGGATGCAGCTGGTGGGCCTGATGGTGGCATGCTTCGCGGCGGTCCCTTATGCTCAGTTCCACTTGAGGCCTCTGCAACTTCACCTATTGTCAGTATGGGACAAGGACCCAGCGTCCCTGGACAGGGTCTGTGTACCCCCCCCCCCCCCCCTCCCGGTCAGGAGGTCCCTCTCATGGTGGATGGACTCAAGGAACCTGTTGGGGGGGCAGATCCTTTCTTGCCCCTTCCTGGGAGACGGTCACCACGGATGCCAGTCTGTCAGGTTTGGGGGGGTTTCTGGAAGTCCCTGCGGTTCCAGGGGAGGTGGGGCCCTCAGGAGGCCCACACACCTATCAATGTCTTGGAACTGCGGGCGATCAGGCTAGTTCTGGCTCACTTGACTACTCACCTTCGGGGCCTGCCTGTTCAGGTGCACTCGGACAACCAGACGGCAGTTGCCTACATCAATCATCAGGGAGGGACCCGGAGCAAGGGGGCCCTCCAGGAAGCGTCTCTGATCCTTACTTGGGCGGAGGCCAATGTCCCCTGCATATCAGCTGTGTACATCCCAGGGGTGGAAAATTGCCTGGCGGACTCTCTGAGCAGGGGGACCTCTCGCCAGGGAGAATGGTCCCTATGCAGCAGGGACCATTCAATCTCTGTGTCACCGTTGGGGCCAACAAGATGTGGATCTGTTTGCGTCCCGCCACAATCACAAGCTCCCAGCTTTTGTCTCTCTGTCCCAGGATCCTCTGGCCTTGACCTTGGATGCGCTAGCAATGTCATGGCAGGACTTTCGGTTCCTGTATGTCTTCCCTCCAATCCCCCTGCTGGGCAGGGTTCTGCGCAAGATTGCTCTGGAAGGGGTGTCAGCAATTCTAATGGCCCCCAGGTGGCCAAGAAGAGTGTGGTTCGCAGACGTGGTACAGCTGGCAGTAGATCAGTATGCTCTGCCCTTGTTGCCAGATCTGCTCACTCAGGGCTCGCTACGCCATCCCAATTTACAAACTCTGGCTTTGACGGCTTGGCTGCTGAAACCTCCATCTTGATGGAGAAGAGGTTGTCTTCCTCGGTTGTGGATACTTTGATTAAAGCTAGGAAGAAGTCTTTCTCTTCCATTTATTACAGGGTTTGGCGTGCCTACATTGACTGGTGTGAGTCTAGGTCTCTTCCCTGTCGTGTGTTCTCTATTCCCAGGATTCTGGAGTTCCTGCAGCATGGGTTGGAGATTGGGCTCCAACTCAGTACTCTGAAGGGTCCGGTTTCTGCCCTGGCTATTTTCTTCCAGAAGTCCTTTGCTCAGCACCCTCTGATCAGGACTTTTTTTCAGGGGGTCACTCATGTGCGCCCCCCACGTAAGCCTATGGTGCCTATTTGAGATCTGAACTTGGTTCTGTCAGCCTTGCAGGGTGCTCCCTTTGAACCTGTGTGGGATGCTACCTTTGCCATTCTTACGCTCAAGGTTGTATTTCTGGTGGCTATCACTTCTGTCAGGTGTGTGAGTTGGCGGCGCTTTCCATTCAGCCCCCCTACTATGAGAGACACCAGGACAAGGTGGTGTTTCGTTTCAAACCTGACTTTCTTCCTAAGTTAGTGTCTGCCTTTCATTTGAATCAGGATATTGTTCTTCCTTCTTTGTGCCCTAATCCTAGCAATGCTAAGGAGAGAGTTTTGCACTCTTTGGATGTGGTTAGGTTTCTGAAGTACTATCTGGTGGCTACTGCACCTTTTAGGAAAACTGATGCTCTTTTTGTGCTCCCTTCTGGTCCTAGGAAGGGTTTGGCTCCTGCCAAGTCTACTATCAGCAAGTGGATTCGTCAGGCTGTGATTCAGGCCTACTCTGCTAAGGGGAACAATCCCCCCTTCCCCCTTACTGCTCATTCCACTCGTGCTATTGGTGCCTCTTGGGCTTTTCAGCACCAGGCTTCTGTTGAACAAGTTTGCAAGGCCGCTACTTGGTCTTCTGTTCATACCTTTTCAAAGTTTTACAAGGTTGATGTTAGGGCCTCAGCTGATGCTGCTTTTGGCCGAAAGGTTCTGCAGGCGGCAGTGGTTTAAACTGTCTGCTGCTGATTTTTCTTTGGGATCCCACCCTACTTTATGGACACTGCTATTGGATGTCCCAACTGTAAGTATTAGATTTGG
This sequence comes from Gastrophryne carolinensis, assembly GCA_027917425.1. Classification (NCBI taxonomy): domain Eukaryota; kingdom Metazoa; phylum Chordata; class Amphibia; order Anura; family Microhylidae; genus Gastrophryne; species Gastrophryne carolinensis. The sequence continues at coordinate 116,149,282 of CM051239.1, forward strand.
AGCAGGACGTACTGTATACTCATAATACCAATTCTACAGGTGAGTAATCACAGAATTGTATTTTTTGCCTTATATTAGTTTGTAGGAGATTTAGGCAGCGGTGCCAAGAGTGGGCTGCAGCAGGGGAAGAAGGGAGTGACAAGCCAGGAGTTAAATGTCCAGGTAAACAGGCGAGCGGTCTTCTTTTTGCAGAGGGGTCATGCGGTAATCGTGGTGGAAAGAACCTAAGGACCAGGAACTGTGGCTTCCTTGTGCAGGTAACGATAACTGACATTTATTACATCTGCTCATATGGATTGTAACGCAGTTGCCTTTCTGACCTGTATTGGATCCACTCATTGTGTTTTAGTTTGTCTAATGTGCTCTTAAAGTGATTAAGTATATAACTTAATCTTGGGTCGTTCTATTATCTTGATCTACAAATCCATTTGTCTGTGTTCTCTGTTATTACATGCTAACAGGCTGGATCCTGGCTTGATATATTTTCACTATCGGACTGGGGCTGTAGCAAACAGAGCTGGTGGCAATACTATGGGGTTGGCATAGCTCTGTTCATTGGTGTTAGTGGAACGGCCCCACAGACTCAGGCTCTTGAAGTCCTGTATTAAACCAGACCTTCACCCCGAATAACAACATGTTTTTATGTTTCCCCCACGCTGTACATACAGATTGCTCACATTTAAAAGTATCCTTCCTGCATCTACTGCATTTTCTGAGCCTTTAAACATTCAAAATGGCGGCCCATGTAGTTTCAGACTGCCTGCAAGCAGGAAGTGTCTTTTGACTGTGCCGCTCTGCATGCTGGGATTGCTAACCTTTTCCTGACCCCAGCTCTGCTCTGTCTGTGCTAAGCACAGCTATAACCCAGCCCCCCTGAACTTATGACCCCTCTCCTCAATATGTGATGTTACTGAGCCATGATGTGCTAGAGTGCAGAACAGAGTTGCAGGCCAGTGGGGGAAAGAATAAAAAGTATTATATATATATTAATTTTAGATGCTGGGGAATATCTTTTTAAGGGTTTGGGCTCTTCATTAAATGATGCTGAAGGTCTGCCTTAAACATAATGCTTTGACAAGGGCATTGAGCATCCAGGCAGTGTATCCCAGACCTAATCATTTCCACTGCCCCGGGATCAGCATGCATGTAGTATTGTGTATGGGGGCTGTAGGCTGTGTACAGGAGTCTTGCCCTATCTCTTATTACATTTCCAGGTTGTAGCTGGAAGGGATAACTATGAGGATGTAATCCCTTTGCAGCGCAGCATATAAATAATGCCCTAATAAGGGACTCACCTGAATGTATTTATTTTGCCAGAAGATGCTGTTTGAGTAGGGTTTTATCCAATGAAAAAGGTCCATTATCTTATTAGACGACGGTACATAGTCTCCTTAGTGAGAAGAGTGCCTTCCACATTGTGCAGCGTCTTTCATTAATGTCCATAAAGGTCCAATCACATTTCCATTTGCTGTAATGCATGTTAGAAGTGGCGGTTTACATGCGAGCGAGCTCTCCCTCTTGCAGGCGCTTATTAGATTTCCATTTTATTGCTGACTGATTGATGTTCATGATCGTATTATTATATCCTGTCAGTCATTTAAGCATCACTTTGCAGGATGGAGATAGAGCAGCCTTAGGTTTAGATTAGATCTGAGTAACGCAGGTATCAAGGTTCAAGTGCCTCGCTAGGATGTGGCAGCGAGGGTTTTAATGAAAAACAAACCACACAAGGATGGCAGCACACTTGTGCTTGGAATGGGACCAGAGCTATATCCCACAAATCTTGTATCATGGCCTAGTTATTGGGAACGTTTTGGCCCATGTGACCCAGAAAATATGGATCAGGTATGATGGAAGGTAGTGTTTAGAATAAACCACTAAATATCAAACATTATTTACAACACTAGTTAAAGGGACAATCCAGGCCATGGCTATAACAAGGCAGCAAGGTGCTCACCTGTAGATTGTCCCATGTGCCTCTCCTGTATTTCCTGCAGCGTACCGTGAATGCTGTATCAGGGCTCCAAAGTTTGCCTTTCCTCTCAGTTCCATTCCTTCATGACCACGCACATGTTATGAGTGGGATGCCCCTGTCCCTCAGTGTTTAGAGCATGAGCAAGCCAGATTAATTGTGCTTGCTGGGCTCCACCTATCTGGGAGCGATGAAGGACAAGAACATTTTGAGCGCAGTTGTGGTGGAATGGAATGGGGGCATAAACTTCTGACTCTCTACAGCGTAGGGGTGTCAGGAAAAATCGTTTCATTCAGGTATTGCGATATTTCATTCGGCGATACTTGAATCGATTCTTTCTCCCTAGTATCGTTTCTGACTCCGCCCCCTCATACAGTAAAAGAAAAGTAAAAAAACAATCACCTGTCCCCGACAGGCACCTGATGGGTGCCGCCATCTCCACGACTGGCCCTGCCCCTTAGGGGATGATGTGACCCCCGCGGGCGTCACCCCGGCTCGGCAAATCAGTCAGATGCTATGATCGCTGGTCAGGCGATTCTCTGATCCCCAGCAATCCCCGCATCCTTCGTCAGATCAGTGAGGGACACAGGAGCTGACAATCGGAGGTAAGGAAATATATATATATTTTTTTTTTAATAAAGACGTTTTATTATGCGAGTTTTTTTTTTTTACTGTTAACCCATTGTGAAGTGGTAACGGGTCCATGAGACCCCTATACCAGTTCACCTGCCTCCACAAAGCCCGGGGGGGGGCAGAAGGGCCTTGTTGCTGGCAGGGCAGGGGGCCAGCAAATCTGTTCTACAAGCCCTGCATAGCTGGTCCCAGGCTGGCTATGTTGGGTAGGGGGGATCCAATGTAATTTTTTTGTGTGTGGGGGGGGGGGGGGGGGGGTTTAATGGCTTTTAACCAATGACAGAATCACGATAAATCTTATCGTCATACCGGTATCGCGATACGTATCGTATCGCCAGATTCTTGCTAATTCACACCCCTACTACAGCACGCTGCAGGAAGAGAAGAGGCACATGTGGCATACTTCAGGCAGGCTCCATGCAGACTTGTCATTGCCTGGACTATCTGTTTTAAAGCGTTGCCTGCTCCACTCCACTCCACTCCACTCCACTCCCCCATACTCTGAAAATATGCTCTCTGGCGTGGTATAACACTGCGCCTTCTTTCCTCACTAGTTTACTAGCAACGACCAACCAGAGATAAACATCTCCTTTATTTCAAAAGCTGGTAATAAAGGGAGCATCCGCAAATCCTCAAACTTGGATCAAATCCTCTGCCATTAGTTAGAAACACAAACCTAAGTGGGTGATCCCATTTAAACACCCTTCCCCAGTACTTGTTACCGCGCCACAGAGTCCGGCCCAGGACTAGGTCGTCCATTAACTCGCCTCCTTTCCTGGTCCTATGGCACATGCGCAAGCAGCGGGTGCGTCCCTGCTATCCTTCTAGCATAGCGTGTGCTCGCGCCAAAGTATTTGTTTATGGCCAGGGCGTGCACGCTCCCTGTTAGATGGTAGCAGGGGATGTGGCCGTCAACATGCTTGGATCCGCTCGACTTAGATGTGCTCCAGGGCGAAGGGGCTTGAGTGGATAATTTTAGGTAATTATTCATATCAGAATAAATATGGGGGAGGGGGAGCACTAAAAGTGCCTAGGGCATGAACCCTAAGTATAGCCCTGCTGCCTGGACTGTTTCTTTACTTGTATTCCAAGTGTACACTTTATTTTTGTTTTTAATACCTATGTCACCAAATCAGAACTTACAAGCTCCCTAATGCCAAGCTGTGGGATAGACCAGAGTAGTCTACTGCAGTATGTGCTATGGCTTTCATTATAACCTTCAGTGGGGAGGCAAGTATTCCTAACCATACAGCTGGGGTGGTGGAAGGGGATGGGATATCAGGGTGTACAATGGTTAGCAGTCCCACCCTGTGCTACTGTTCCACATGAAGAATAGACATCACTTCTTTCAGATTTCATCTGTCTGTAGTGATGATCGGGCAGCTACATTTATCTGAAATAATGCAGGATGATGAACCATTCCAAAAGGTGCTGTGAGAGCCACAATGCCCAGACAAATCGGGTTGCCCTGTAATTATTCCTGCTTCTGTGCCTGCAGGGTCATTTGAGTTCACTTGCTGGGCAACATGGATATATGGCAATAAGGTGCATTATCGCAACCTTTTTTCCCCTGCAGTTTCCAGATTGGTCTGCAGAGGGCGCTATAGCATCACAAATACGTTTTTGTTGTGCCTAAATTCATAAGGTTCCAATAACCGTTGGATAAGAATCTGTTGGCTGTGCTTGTACTGAAAAACTTTTCTCATCCACCCTCAAACCTTTTCCTCCATAGTCCATGCTGTGCTGATAAAAAGCAAAGACGCGGTTGCGAAGAGGACGACGTGCGCCTGTCCTGAACTCTACTTCCTTAAACTGATTTATCAATTAGGAGCAATTTGTGTTCTAATAGAAGCTGTCATATTGATGTCTGCTGTAAAATGTAAAAATGCAAAGTAACAGATGTGGCTTTTTTGAAGTTTGATTAATTTGCATGCTGGGAGTGAATATGAAGCAGGTCTGATTGGCTTCCTTACATGAATCTTTATGTAAAGGAGGCTCCTGCAACAGCCTTTTTATTTTAAATCTAGCCTTTTTGGTGGCTGAGGAGTTAGTGCTTCTAATAGCTGCTTGTGCAAATGCTGACTCAACGTAGGCCTGTGCTTCGTTTCACCTGTATAAAACATTTGGCTGCATTACATATATTAACTGAGATTTGAGGAAATTCTAAACGTATTTGACACCATTAGAAAGGACGAAAACATCTGCCACAGAATGACCTCCTAAAATAGGCTCTAATCTTTCCGTTTCTTGCTTGGGTTCAGTCCTGTAGCAAAGATAAGAATGCAGTTATACTAAACAATGCCAGTGGGAACAAGTGGTATATGTTTTTTGCTTTGACGGGTGTTCATTGGGATTTTGCCAAACGGAAAAAGCATAATTCACTGCATGTTTTTTTTTTTTGTTTTTTTTTACCTGCATTATATTTGCATTGTTGTGGGGTTGGGCTGACATTGGGTTAAAATGCTGCACACTCCATAGCAGTGGTTCTCAACCTTTTTACGCCAAATACCCACTAGCGACAAGAAGCTCCAAGCAAGTACCCCAAAGCGACTGATTCATTATAAATGCTACCAACATAAATGAGCCATAGGCCCTGTGTCACTTTCAAGGCAAGAAGGGATTAGGTTTGTAAAATAATATACCATATCAGATGCCCTGCTGTGTGAAACCCTGGGGGTCGCCAGTATACTCACCTATATCAGAGGGCTCCTGCAACGTTGCCAGCGCCGCATCCCTGGCTTCCCTGCAGCTGTGTGCGTGCTGTTTCCCGCCCATCTGTATGACTGGACTCGTCCAGCATGAAAGCTGCGGATACGTATAGCCAGTTGATGCATAACTCGGCACCTCATTCAGCCTATCCCTCAGCACCTTGAGATCAGCCAATCAGCATTGACCTTGGTGACTTGCCATGCTTATTCACGCTGTAAGCTCCAAGGCACAAAGTGGATCCAGGTTAATGAATTTCAAAGGAGGGCACATTTTGGACCCCTACTACTGCTTCTACCCATGTTCTGCAGAAAATTAAGGAGATGCACATAGGACAGGCATTGGGTGAGTCTCCAAATTAAATGACACACACACACCTAAACCCTGTCACTGCTTTATCCACAAATGATTTGGCAAGGATAGCATATGGATTCTTTATAGCCAACACACAACTGAAACCATAATAATACCCTGAAATGCAAAGTTCTGCATCTGGATAGTGCACCTGCACCCAAAAAAAGTCTCACCCTTTTCACCTCTCCAAAAAATCTAATTTTGAGAGTAATGGAGGCTACTGGGTAAACAGAAGTGTTACTACACTCTTGAGTGAGCGGTGCACTCCCGCTGCCTCTGTAGGCACTGGCCCATTGCGAAGGTGCATGTGCCTGGCCCACCTCTCCATCCCATCAGGGCATGCCAGACATTGCTTTCAAAGGCAGGAGGAGTGCGCCGCTCGCTAGCAACTCATGGCTTAACCTCAGCCGTAGATGGGGACTGCAAGATAGAAAAAAAAAAATTCTCCTGGCCTATATAGGGCAGACTGTGGCAGGATATCCTCAGTTATTTTTTGCATTTGCACTGGACTGTGAATATGTTCTGGATTTTTTTTCTTTTTTTATGCTTTGTTACAGTGCTGACTGTGAGCGGGGGCTTTGACTTCGTCTATCTCCCAGCCCTTCACCAGCTGCAGCATTCCTGGGGGACCCCCCCTTAGATGCCTGAAGTCGGTTCCTGTGCCAGGGCTCGTCCAGCTGGGTCCTGGCCGCAGTCTGGCTTCCTTATTGCTGTCCCAAGTTAGGACGCCTGGGTCTGGGAGGTTGTTTCTTTCGGATACAAGATTGAGTTCTGGTCTAGGCCTCAACACAGGTTTGTGGTGTTCAAGCCTTTCCGCGTTATGGAAAGGCAGCGGCCCGCAAACACGCAATAGATTTCTTACTGGACCGGGGAGTTGTAGTACCTGTGCCCCTCTCAGAGCGGGCCTGTGGCTTCTACTTATTACTAGTCCTGGATGCTTATCTGTCCCGATGTTCCCTGGTCACCAACAATACCTGCGCTTCTGCTAATCCCAAGGCGCTTTGGAATGGCTTAAGACACATCACCAACTTCAAGGGCTCCTCCGCTTCCATTACTCCAAACAAAGAGCTCGCTGAGGAACTGAACAACTTCTACTGTCGGTTCGAATCAGCCACTAGTGGCACTCTCCCTACCAATCCCCTTCCATGTGTTGGCAGCACACCTCGCCCTGAGTGCCCTGAGTATCCGTCCAAGCTCGCCTTTGGTGTATCAGACATCAGGAAACTCCTGATGTCCCTCAACCCCAGGAAGGCATCAGGTCCTGATGGCATCTCCACTACATGCCTCAAGGTTTGCGCAGAGCAGATTGCTCCAGTCCTTACAGACATCTTCAGAAGGTCGCTAGAGGCTGGCATAGTCCCTAGCTGCCTGAAGAGCTCTCTCATCATTCCGGTACCAAAATCCTCTTCCGCCTCGGACCTGAATGACTACAGACCAATTGCTCTTACCCCTGTGGTCATGAAGGTATTCGAACAGCTTATCATGTCTTTCCTTAAGGAGGCCACAGGTTCTTCTTGGGATCCTCTACAGTTCGCTTACAGAGCAAACAGATCAGCTGAGGATGCGGTCAATCTGGCGATCAAGTTCACGCTGGATCACGTTGATCGTCCCAAGTCCTATGCTAGGCTGCTATTCGTGGACTTCTCTTCGGCATTCAACACCATCGACCCACAAATTCTCCAAGAGAAGCTGCTATCCTTGGGCATTCCTCTAAATATATCAAACTGGGTTTTCAGTTTTCTAACAGGCAGGTCCCAAAAGGTCAAACTAGGACCCTTCATTTCGTCATCCAGGATTACAAACATGGGTGCACCTCAGGGTTGCGTCTTGTCTCCGCTACTCTTCTCACTCTACACCAATGACTTCATCTCCTCGGATCCGTCGGTAAAGATCATCAAATATGCTGACGACACCACCTTAGTCGGCCTCATCAGTGACAATGATGAGTCTAGCTATAGGGCCCAAGTCGATGCTCTTGACTGTTGGAGCAAAGCTAACAATCTTATTCTGAACACACAAAAAACAGTTGAACTTATTATTGACTTTAGGCGATCCCACCAATCTCACCACCCCATTCTGATTGGTGAGGAGGCCGTCAAGATTGTCACCAGTGCCAAATTTCTTGGTACCCACATCACGCAGGACCTGAAGTGGAGCTTGCAAGCGTCTGCCATCCTAAAGAAGGCCCAACAGAGGTTATTCTTCCTCAGGCAGCTGATAAAATTTGGATTGTCCAAAAAGATCTTGAAGGCATTTTACAACGGTGCCATTGGCTCAATCCTAACCAGCTCCTGCACAGTGTGGTACAGTGGAGTGTCTACAAAAGACAAGCAAAGGCTGAAAAGAATTACCAAGATAGCGGAAAGGTTGATTGGATCCCCCCTACCTTCCTTGGACGATCAACACATGTGTAGAATCTCCTCAAGGGCAAAGAAGATCTATGGCGACGTGACGCATCCGGGTCATCACTTCTTCAGGCTCCTACCATCAGGCCGCAGATTTATGGCTCATGCTACCAAAACCTCTAGACACAGGAACAGTTTTTTTCCACTCGCAGTCATGGCGATGAATAATCTCAAAGCATGAGAGTCACTTTATTAAATCCTGTCCTGCATCACTGACTTGTTAGTCGATTCCGATACCTGAACTGTTTCAGTATTCCTTTACTTGTTTTTATGCAATTGTTATAGCTCTCATGGAGTTTCTCCTCACCAAAAAGCATTCCTTGTCTGTACACTGTACTTACTTGGCGGTTCAATAAAGTATTGATTGAAGCTTTGCGGTGAGCGCCAGGCACTTCCAGTTTGTGGCACTGCCGTTCATACTGTCCACTGTCCTGCAAGTGTTCACAAAGGTCCTGGCAGTGGCGATGACACTCCTGTAGAGGCAAGGTGTGCACATCACCCCATACCTGGGTGACTTGCTAATCTGAGCCCCATCTCTGGCAGAGGCCCTGTGGGATGTTCGAATGCTCCTGTCCACACTGGAACTTTTTCAGGTGGTGGTCAACTACCCCGAGTCCCATATGGCTATGGTGGCGACTTACCCAGGTATGACATTGGATACTCAACAGGCCCGGGTCCTTCTTCCGGTACAGAGGTGCGCAAGGTCTCTGCTGACAGACGACCATTCCCCGATCAGTCAGGGCATGCGTCTCCCTGGCCTGATTGAGTCTACCAAAGAGGCAGTTCCGTATGCCCAGTTCCACTCCAGGCCTCTACAAATGCTGCTCCATCGAAATGGCGCAGGACTATTAAGATGTCAGACCTTGACAGACAATGCCCGGGGATCTGACTGGCAGTGGAGCCCATGAGGATTCACACTTTTTGGTGCTGCATGAAGACAAAGCGATGTTTCATGTGAAGCAGGAATTTTTGTCCAAGGTGGTCTCTCTCTTCCATCTTAATCAGGAAATAGTGCTACAATCCTTGTGCCTACCCCCCACTCACCATATAGAGTGACTCCTGCTTTCCCTTGATCTGGTCATGGCATTAAAGTATTACTTGGCCTCTACTCGAGAGGTACGTAAGATCGATGTCTTGTTTTTTATCCCAGAAGGACCAAGGAGGGGCCTGGTGGCTGCCAGGTCCAATCTTAGCAGATGGATCAGGCAGGCAGTCATACAGGCTTGGGCCTGCAAGGGAAAGGAGGCGCCCTTCTGGTTCGTTGCTAACTCCACCAGGGTGATTGCCGTGTCTTGGGCTTTCTAACATCGGGTGTCAGCAGAACAGGTCTGCAAGGCGGCAACCTGGTCGTCTCTCCACACCTTCAGCAAGTTTTACAGACTTGATGTTGGGGCATCGGCCGATGCTACTCTGCGGCAAAGGTGTTGCAGACAGCGGTGAACCCCTCTCCGGAGGTCTAAACATGAGGTGTCAGTGCTGCTGTTACTTGGTTATGTTGGCGGAGTTGGCTATTCTTGAACGGTCCCACCGACTGCGACTGGTGGTGCGCTGGAATGGAGGAGATTAGAAAAAGGAACTTTGTACTCGCACACACCGCCGTACTGTTACAATTGCGTTGCGATGGTTGTTGCCTTCTACGTGGTTCGAGTTTTGCCGCACTGTTTCTAGTTGCGCTCATTTATGCGCAGGTTAGCATTTCACCCCTCCCTGGGCTGTCTCTGAACTGCTTTTTAATTAACTGAGGATATCCTGCCACAGTCCGCCCTATATAGGCTGTGAGGAGTTTGTTTTTTCTTGCAGTCCCTGTCTACGCCTGAGCTTAAGCCAAGCGTTGCACCTGGTGGTGCCTTGGAATGGAAAATGACAAGAAAATACATTTACCGGTGAGTACACAAATTTCCTTTTGGTATTCTGCAACCTGGGTTCACTTGTCTGACAGTAGGCAGGACCCTTCCCACATGATTGGAGCCTGGCAATTAATGAGAAGGCCTGTTGGGCATATTGAGCTTCCTCGTTAAAGAGGAATTTTGGAGAATGCTATTGAGGACCTTCTATTTAAAGTAAAATTGTTTTTGCTTTTAACATTGTTTTAGCACACCAGGAGGAAACTGATGTGCTGTTGGGGAAAAAAAACCTTCCGTCCCGCCAATGTTTTGGATGAACAGGGGTCACAGTCTTAGATTACTACCATAGTATATTTCCTTTCCAGACCACCTTGTTGCTGCGGCTGGAATGTCTCACCTAGAGTCCAATTCCTCCCGGCCAGAGTTTTATTGCTGCAATCTTTTTATTTCTCCATCTTTTTCCTCTCCAAGAAGCTGCCACGCAGAGTAAATCACGGAGTTAAGACATGTTCTCATAAAAAGAATTGGCTCGTTCTTGATGTAATTCTCCTGATAACACTTCTTATTCTAATACATCTCCACACAGTGGAACTTTTTTGTGGGAAAAAGACGGTGAACAAGAAAGCGCTGTAATAACGACAGTGCCATGTTCCCAAACTCTTTCAAAATCCATCTGCTGCACTGCAGCCAATGTTTGATTCTAATTCTCTCCCCCTTCCAGACGGAAAATGGCACAGCCCTTCTTTTTTGCAGGGGGCATGCCGATAGCTATCCTGTGACCAGGATTTTTTCACCTAAAGAGGCCATAATGGCCAAAGCAGGCTCTGCTGCTGCTGAATTTTATGGTCAGACACCACTCCCCATTTTGACAGCCCACTCCTCCACTGCATGTGTCCTGAGCTCTATGCTCTTGTGGCTTCCCTGCCCTCTTTTGCCTCCTCTTCCATACTGCTGCTGTCCTTTTAATGCTGCTCTTGTTATCTGGCTGCTTATTGGTGTTTAATCACTCCCTAATGAAAATAGCAGCCATGCTGCGCTCAGTGGTGTTGAAAACGGTGGTCTCTGTGCCCTACCAGGTCTGGAGGATGCTACCCTGTAATCAACCCAATATCGGGAGCTGCTGCAAACTCTGATCGACATGGCTGCTGCTTTAAATGGTTGACCAGGCTGCCACTTATGGCCAGCAGTAGTGGCGGATACTCAGGATAGCCGGACATCCAATGTGGGAGTAGACTCTCTGAGGACCAGATACATTTTTTTTTTTTTTTTTTTTTTTTTTACTTAAAAGTCCACTTTCATTGATTTTTCCCATGACCTCAGGTTTATGAGATATCACCAGGCTCCCTGCTTACCTTCCTATAGCACTCCCCTATAGGGTTCCTCAGGGAATACAAAGTGTTGTTGTATGAAAGAAGGCGCGCAAGGAAGTAGGCTGATTTAGCCCATTGTCAGGAATCTCTGGTTGTGTTCCTTCTAACTAGGACATACCAATTTAGGATGGCCTGCCATGTGTATTCCCCTAGATGGCCGGTTAACTTTCCTTGTGTATGGTACCTGCGCAGCCTGTCGGCCAATCACCTGTCCACATTCATTCAGAGCGACAAGCGAAGCTGAATGCAGAGTACATTTTTGTAGCTGCAGTAAGTGGACTATGAATAACGCCAGTTGGTCTTTCAACTGTCCGAGAATGAAACCAGCCAGCTGCAGCCACCAATAGACCTTCATACTTGAACATGAATCATTATGTTGATTTGGGATGTCCTGTTCTTCATACTGAAATTAGACAAAATGACTTGCCTAATTTCCTTTTACACCTGGTCAACTGCACTGCATTACAGCATTGTGTCAGCCTGCACACAGAAGACAAAAAAGCCCCCCTGCCCCAGGCCTTTCCAGTTTAGGATGCCCAACTGCAGCTCAGCAATGTAAACCGAACTATAGAAGACAATCTACTGCCTTTTCTTTGCTTCTGTGTGCAGACTGATAAAATGCTGTAATGCAGCGCAATCGGCCAGGTGTTAACGGGCCATCAGAGCCACTGTAACACTCATGTTGGATGAAGCTTCCTGTCTCCAGCTTTGTCAGAACGCATATCCTGAAAAACATTTTAACAGTTGGGAGTGTGTTTTGGTAACCTCAGTTTGTTGAGGCACACTTCACCTTTTTTGTTTTTCTTCTAAAGAATTGTCCTTCGAAATATGAATGCTTTACCAGCATGTTTCTAAAATGCTGAATTTATAGGTTCCAGACCACCTTGTAGTACGCTGTCCTCTGAGTGAAATGCTGATACCCAAATTCCCCCGTATGCAAACACTAGAATGCAGGATATGTGAAAAATACACGGCTTGCACAACATTAAATTGCCGCAGCGCACAGCTTGGCAGGAAACGGTGTCGTCTTCTGAGGATTTTCCGAATGTATAATTACGGATCAAACATGTCGTCATTTTTTTTGCACTTGGCTCTTGATGGACGCTTCCCTATAGAAAGCCTGTTGAAGCGTTTCATTTTTTGTACAGAAAAGTGAAGCTGCTTTGGTTTAGAGGAAACTAGCCAGGCACATTTGTAATGCAATATATGGCTTTAGTTGGCATATAATCAACCTTGGAAAGGAGATACTGTGGTGTAAAATACCCAATAGATGGTAGCTCCTCTTATTAGTCCTCTTTTTAGGGTGAAAAAAATCATTTAAAACCCACATTTAGGGAACTTGTTTTTCAATAGCTTGTCAAGGGCTGGGAAATTGTAGGAAAATTAGTCATATATGTAATGATTGGCTCCATGCACTGCTTCAGCCATTTTAAAAATGTATTTTATAGAAGTTGGTGTCAGGTACATCAGTAAGGACATGGCCCTTGTTCACTAAGAAATGCGGTGGCAAGCAATTAAAGTGGGCCAACACCCAGGGGTGATCGGCCCGGGAATCTATAAGATTCCCGGGCCGATCACCTCACACACCGCGGGACACCCGAGATCAGGATGTCCCGCGGGGTGTAACCCCCCCCAAACACCCCGAAAAACCTTACCTCTCCAGACGCTGCTTCCGCCGCCGCCGCCTCACTTGCGCTCCTCCAGACGTGCCCGCGCCGGCCGTCTCTGAATGGCCGGCGCGGGCGCGCACACGTCAAGAGTGACGCGCGGGAGGCGGCGGCGGGCGCGATCCCTTGTCCGCCGACGGACATCACTTGTCCGTCGGCGGGCATTGGACAGCGCAGTCACGTGGGATCGTGGAGAGGTGAGTTTTCGGGGTGTTTGGGGGGGTTTTGGGCAGCGGGGCACCCCGATCGGGGGTGGACCAATACCCAGGATAGTCAAAATCCTGGGTGTTGGTCCACTTTAAGGAACGAATGATTGGGTTTGGGTAACGCCCTCTGCTGATTACCTACAATGCTTTTTCTTCTCTAAAATTCCATGCAAGGACCGATTTAATTAGCCCTGCTCCTTTCTGGAGACTTGTTTTCTTCTATTAAAGGGACAGTACAGGAAATATAGTGGAGCACCAGTCTATTTTTTTTCTTTAAAATAAAAAAAATAATTTGCATGCTTATTAATGACTTACTTGCCTTACCTTCCCCGCCAGCTCACAGACATTTTGCTCCCACAACTCCATCTTGCTACACCTGCGAGTATGTGCTCAGACATCTCGCTCCTGAGCGCGCTACCATCTTGCTACACTCGGGAGTATCCTCCCAGACATCTTAGTAAGTGGGGGAATTTACCCCGTCTGTCTTCCAGGCCCCAATATCCCACTGATCTGATAGATCCATTATGCCTCCTCAGGTAAGCTGTTTATGCTGATCAGGGTGGCAGGGGTAAGCGCAGTGGGGTGTCACTTTTGTTTTCTTAAAGTTGTCACTCTAGGGCTGGAATTTTTGCTCCTTAAACCGGACCTTCACCATGATTTATTGAAAAGTCCAAAACCTTAAAAAAACAATTTCCCAGCATCTAAAGTTAATATATTTTAAGTTTTTAGTCACTTACTTATTATTATTCTTTCCCCACTGGGCTGCAACTCTGTTCAGGATTTTAGGATACGGGCGCCGCCATCTTGACTCAGAAGCATCACACTTACTGAGGAGAGGAGAATGGGATAAAGTACAGGCGGCGGGTTATAGCTGTGCTTTGCTCAGGCAGAGCAGAGCTGGTGTCAGGAAAAAGTCAGCAATTCCAGAATGCAGAGCGGCACATTCAGAAGGCACTTCCTGTTTACAGGCTGCCTGATGCTCCATGGGCCGCCATCTTGGATGTTTAAAGGCTCATAACATGCAGTAGATGCAGGTAGGATGATTTTTAATGTGGACAATCTGTATGTACAGGGTGTGGGAAACATATAAGATAGGCTCTTATTCAGCGTAAAGGACCGCTTTAAGGAACAGTCAGCCTTAGGATTTTGTCTGGTGAGCCTGCAAGGGGGGACCAGGGGGGTAATTTTCATCTTTCTTGTTTTTCCCACAATTTTATTATTTTATGTATGGTGCCCTTTTTTGGGGGGCATGACGGTCAAGCAAGGGGGTGGAGCTAGGGGGCGGAGCTAGGGGGCAAGGAAGAGACAGACACTCCTTCTGTGTATGCAGCAAAGACAAGTGGCTGCCTGGTCTGCCGCCTTAGAACCTTATGCGGGCAGAGATAGGAGGCTCATCCACTGCCACCGCTGCTCAGGTACTTGCTGCTCGGACAGTGGGGCCCTTTCCCGCGGCTTGGGGGCCGCTTCCCAAGCCACTGCGGTCGCTGGTATCCATCCTCTGCGACTGCCAGCTATGGTCCTTTGGAGCAAAGCAGGCCAAGCGAGTGTGTGTGTGTATATATATATATATTTGTTATGTTTGTATTGTGGGGAATTAAGGCAATATTGGTGGCTCACCCCTAGGGTCTCGGAGTTGTCATGTGACTATCGAGTACTCTTATATACTTCGGTCTTAGGCCCTCAAGGTTATTTAGACTGTTTAATTCACCATGATGGAGGCATCTGGGGTGATTGGGCCTGGTTCTTTAGCAGACAGGATCGACACATGTCTGGTATGCATGCAAAGGCTTCTGGACGAGGACAGCTCTATTTGTGCAGAGTTGCTACAGTGGTACTCGCTAGGTTTGGGAGACTAATATCCCCCTCAGAGAGTTTTCGTAGAGAGACCTCTGGCATTGGGCCCTCGGAGCTTAAAGCTCCTTTGGCAGCCCAGTCCCACGAGGATAACCAGGGTGTTGGGTCCAGCAGGCTATGGTGGAGAGCTTGGCCCAAATAGAAAGCTTTTTAAAACCACCAGTTCCAAGGAAGGCATTGGAGAAGAGGAAGCATTTAGTTTCCTCTGACACTGAAGAGGATATTTGTTTCCATAGTTTCACATGATTATCAGAGGGTGAGCTTTGTTCCAATAGCCAGGAGAGTTTTTGGGATTCAGGGTCCTCTTCACAGTTTAGAGAGCAGACGGATTGTTTGATCCATTTTAGAGATCTTGGATATCTCGGCTCCTAGGTTCCCAAGAGGAAGAAAGGATCTGTTCAAGTCAGAAAAGCAGAGGTTACGGTTTCCCGAGCAAACAAATTTTTCCAGTCTTATCCAAGAGGAATGGAAGAAGCCGAATAGGACAGATATCTGTTCTATTTATTTCAAAAACCCATTGCTGCGAAGAAACTTATTAGGACTTCCTTGCAGGGGGTCACCCATGTACGTCCTCCCCGTAAGTCTCTTCTGCCTGTTTGAGACTTGAAATTAGTTTTGTCAGCCCTTCAGGGTCCTCCATTTGAACCACTGACGGAAAAGTCACTGAGCTTAATGACCCTTAAAAGTCCTCTTTCTAGTGGCAGTTACTTAGGTACAGCGGGTTTCTGAATTGGCAGCTTTATTGGTTAAGTCCTCTTATTTAGAGTTGCATAACGGCAAGACTGTCTTCTGTTTTAAGCAGGATTTCCTTCCTAAAAAATATATGTATTCTTCTAATCCTTGGTGCTCCTTTATTTTTTGGTTCTGGGATCATGGTTACCTTGTTTATGTGGGTCTTGCTTCCCTGTGTGGCAACTCTCAGAAGGTAAGGTATTAAAATCTTTTACATTTTGGTTTGCTGTTCTTGAAGTGCAAAAGGATCATTAATGTGTCTCTCGGGGGTTTTAATCTCACATTCAGTGTATTCTTTTACTATTTCAAATTACGTTTAATGGCTCTGCGGCAATTATCTCCAACTTCTGCTTCATCAGTTGAGCACATTTTTAGTTTTTTCAGTCCTTTTTGTTTCACGATCATACATTTCTTAAAGTGATTGTTTTGCGAGAAATGGTCTTGCAAGATAAATCCTCATAAATGTACTAGATAGAAAAACAGCGGTTACTTGCATGCCCTGCACAAACAATTCCCACCAACTATGTACCATTCTGCTTAGGAAACACTTAAAGGGTTACTAAATCCCGCAAAAAACTAACGTGCACTCACCTTGGTGCCGCTGGGAAACCTGGCGGTTTTTGAGAATGGCGAGAGGGGGGTGCTCCCTGCTCCTGGATCGGGGACACCGTCCATTCATTGTGAGGGACAGGACTGCCTGCGAGATATCGGAAGCACTGTTCTCTAAAACTGGGAGGTTTCAGAGCGCTGGAAAAGCGCTTTTTTTTTTTTTTTACTTTGACTTTAGTCTTTAAAGACCTGCTCCATACGCTGAGATATTAGCCTGTTGCGCCTGCAGTTCTTCTGTTTGTAGTTGCTTTTACCTATCATGCAATGCTTCGGGCAATAGTTGGAGAATGACCAACCTAAGAGGAGTTGAACAGACTGCTCCCCATCATAATAGAGCATTCCAGCCCAAGAAGAATGAGAAATGTACAAATCTGTTGCACATCTTTGGAAATAGTAAAGAGTTTTCCTCTTTTGGAATGTAAAATAAACATTTATGTTCAGCATGCTGTTTACATGTTTTCTTTATTCATGTGGCTTTCTTGGCCTGGAGTAGATCTCTTTAGTATTGTAGCTTACTACAGATCCCAGAATACTTCCACTGACAGATGAGCCCCCCCCCCCCCCCCCCCCACACACACACAAAGTAGTTCTTGGCTGAAAAAGGCTGAATTAAAGCAGGAGGGGTTAAACTTGTTAGCTTGGGAGTGTGGGACATGATTAGCCATCCAGAGTAAAGAGGTCACTGCTTTATACATCAAATATCAAATATTTTTTTTTATACCTATTCTCTCATAGGGCCAAAAACAGAATGCTCCCCATTAATAAAAAAAAATGTAATAATGGATACACTATCAGCTTGAACATACACACAATGCAAGGGGGGTTGCATTCAAGCGCATTTATCTCCAGCAAAATGTATCAATGTTGCAGAATGTGTCCACTGTCAGTGTAAATATACAAATGTAACAAATAGTCTGTGTAAATGTCTGAAATGTGTCTCATGAATAAATTGCATGTGCAACAGAAAAATTCAAAGGTGACCTAAATGTGGACCCTCATCTATTCAGGAGGAAATGTGCTAAGGGGTCACCTGATCCTCAAAGTATGATTGTTTTGTATAATGTTAGCACTTTAAAGACCCCTTTCAGGCAGTCTCCTTGTTTATTATCTGCACACTGACAGTGGATACATTCTGCAACATTGATACGTTTTGCTGAAGATAAATGAGTTTGACTGCAATCTGCCGACTGATTTTAACCTTGTATTTTGTGTCCGAACTGATGAACTTCATTAATTTAATTTTTCTTTGTTTACGAATCGGAAAACTGTTTTTGGCTACAATTAGGAGGACTATATTCCCACTTTATACTCTTCCTATTATGAAGCCTGTACAAGTGAAGAGACTTGGAAGATGCTTCCATCTGCACTGTCTATAATGGGTTGATTGGATTGGGGAGGAGGGATTCTGCACACTGTCTGTAATGGGGTTGATTGGGAGGGGTGGGATTCTGCACACTGTAATGAGGGGATTAGGGGGGTGGAGTTCTGCAAACTGTAAAGGGATGATTGGGAGAGGCATGCTGCCTGTTATGGGGTGATTAGGATGGGATATTTTAGCACACTATTTGGTTCAGAATATTTTATTTTCTTATTTTTCTCCTCTACACCTTAGGTGCGTCTTATGAGTATAGAACGAAAAATATGGTAATTTGTTCCAAGCTCCTTGCCTGTAATGCCCCCAAAATGAAGCGGTTTCTCTGCTATTTCCCTCAACAGTGTTTTAATGCTTCGAACATTTCCGACCTATCGTGTAGTTATCAGAAACATTCAGCTTCTCTTTAGAAATGCTTCCTTATGGGGCACAGGCCCTCTACTTACATTTGTCTAGACACATTCCTTTAAATAAGCTTGATCTATTTATACCAATGGCAGGAAGCATATCTAGACCTTTAAGTAGAGTAGTGTAGCAGTCTATGTAATGTATTTATACCAATGGCAGGAAGCATATCTAGACCTTTAAGTAGAGTAGTGTAGCAGTCTATGTAATGAATACAACAATGTGTATATTATCTTTGTCTTTGTTCATAAGCTCTTTACAGTACATAAAGCAATTCACTTTGGTCAGGCACCTATACCCAGTTAGGCAGTTCAATCCCCAGCCCAGTTCCCCAAAACAGCCTTTACATTCCTGGGCCGGCTGTGTTGGTTTTTGTTTTGCTTTAAATGTTTGTTAAACATTAAGGCTTTTTAATTGGAGAGATTCGGTGCAATCGTCATGAGATGCAGACCAACGATAAAAATGCCACTTGCGGCATTTTTGGGGCACAATCTCTAGCAATTGCTCTTAAGGGAATGCCTATCACTTTGAAATCACCGGTTTGCCTATCTTTTGTGATAGTGATTTTTAAATTTTCCAATTAATAGCATTAATTAGGAAATTATGGACTATTCTAAGCATGTGATTGGGTCCAGGAGTTACTACTGCATGCTGTAGAATGGTGTGGGGGTTTTTTTTTTTTTTTTTTGGCACCGAAGGTCTACTTTAAAATTCTGCTTTACCACCTGTAGTCTCTAGTTTTGGCTGTTGCGGTTTTTAATCCTTAGCTACTGCTTTTGTCTGCAGTCGCAACAAGTTTAAAACGGGGTTCTCACAATTCAGCACTCTGCCTCTCTACGCAGCTGCAATCTAGACTGAGCTCTCTGCTAATTGTGATTAATTGAAAATTAAGCTGCAAAGTGGCCTGTAATTATAAATGTAATCATAGTAGTGTTGTGCTTCTTATAGGAGTTGAACATGGATAGTGCTCTTTCTAACGACCTTTTCTGACCAGGAAGTCCACATGTCTCTGGCCTGATTACTCCTTCCTAATAGATTCATCGTCCTGTCATGCTTTAAAATGGGTGCGGCTCTTGCCCTGTGATCTGATCTCACCACCTGATGTTGTTAATCTGTGATCTAATGATTGAGCAGATCAAGATAAAATTAATAATTAATTTTAACGGCTGAAGGGCTAAAAAAAGAAATCTGTAGGTTTTACTATTGATTGACAGTGGCTCTTCCCATCTGGAACAGGAAACGCAATCTAGGACAGAGTTAAAATCCCCTCCCACCTAGGTTTTTGTGTTTATTCCCTCTGGAAACGTCTGGAACAAGTGCTTAATCATGTTTGTATATTATGTTCAACTTCACTTTGAGCACTCACCTGACCTAGAGCACTCTCAGCAGGCACATGTTGTTGTGCTCACTGCTGGCTTTGTAGAAGGTTTTAGTAATACCAATAATATCATTCATCACATTTTAGAGCAGTTTTGTATTCTAAAGTTTATCAAGCTACAGTACAATATAGATGCCTGCCATTGGTACCACAAGTGCTCCATAAACCACCAGTCACAAAACACTGGCCTAATGTCGATGGGTTTCCTGAAATCGGGTGGAAATGTAATAGTGGCACAGCCCAAGTGATTTTCCTATGAAGATAAACAGACAAATAAGAGCTTTCTTTTAGATGGTGGGATTGTGGTGTCCTTCAAATCTTAGTGGACCTTCACCCTGAATAAGAGCCTATCTTATGTTTCCCACACCCTGTACATACAGATTGCTCACATTAAAAATCAACATAGCTGCAGCTACTGCATGTTATGAGCCCTTAAACATCCAAGATGGTGGCTCATGGAGCATCAGACAGGAAGTGTCTTCTGACTGTGCCGCTCTGCATTCTGGGACTGTTGTCCTTTCCCTGACTCCAGCTCTGCTCTGTCTGTGCAAAGCACAGCTATATCACACCCTGCACTTTCCTCTCTCCTTTCCTCAGTATGTGATGCTTCTGAGGCAAGATGGTGGTGCCTGTATCCTAGAGTCCTGAACAGAGTTGCAGCCCAGTGGGGAAAAAATAAGAGACTAAAAACTTAAAATATATTAATTTTAGATGCTGTGGAATAGCTTAAGAGTTTGGGCCTTTTCATTAAAACATGCTGAAGGTCCGGTTTAAGGCCCACTAACAGGCCATGTTTTGCAGCTGCACAGGTGAAGTAGAGCTCAGACAGAGCTATAGAACAGTCATGTGGAGGTCCACAAACCAGGACCTGTTTGTGCACCTTGAGAGAGTTGGGGAACACGTTTTCCTGAGAAAATTGATAAATGCTTGTTCGCTGTTGCACCTAACTAGATTTTTTTTCCTGTGTACTCATTGTGTCATAGAAAAGGCACAAAGAAAAAAAAATGAAATGGACAGAGATAGCATGATGCTTAATCATCATGCAATAAATAGGCAGACAAAGCCTTGCATGGGCCCAGGTGATGCAGCCAAATGAAAATTCTGAGCATCTATACAATTCTGATTTGAGCTATTTTGAAGAGTTTGTGAGGGAGATAAATAATAATCGCAGAGTTGTCTGTGCATCTGCATCTCATCGAGGTTTGTTATCATGGCCCTCCGTCTTTTTGTCCACCTGTACAATGACTGAAAATTAGATTTATCCTTAGCGGTAGTAGGTGATTAGCTCCTAATTGCCAAGTACAGATGAGCCATTCTGTCTGATTTTATCTGATTTACTGCTCTCAGGGTTTGAACGACTCCAGCACGAGACATGGAAGTGCGACTCCATTCTGGTCATCTTTCTAGCCATGTCCAGGTGCTGATGCAGCTTTCTTCTTAACTCAACTTGATGTACTGGAGAATCGTTTTTTTTTTTTTTTTTTTTTTTTTTTTTAATTCTTTATTTATTTTCAAGAATATAACAAGTCAATACAAAAGCGAGGGAATAGGAATTAAATTGAAGCCTGACGGAGCCAGCTAGCATACAAACAATTAGGCAGTAAACATGTACTTAAAGCTAAGATCCACCATTACATACTCATATGTCATAAAAATAAAGTGCGACATAGCCGTCTATTGACCATCCGCCCAGGCAGGCAGCAGCCCCCCATGGGAACCAAGCAACTAGCACCCGCGGGGGAGATCGCACCAGGTCCAAACATAGTTATCCTGCTCTGGAGCAGACTGGCTTAGTAGAACTTGAACCATAGAAAGAGAGGAGGAAGAGAAGAAAACAAAAAGGAGAGAGAGTAGGGGAAAGAAGGGGGAGGGATGGGAAGGGGGGGAGGGAAGGGAAGGGGGTGCCACGAGTATAATCCCCATAGAGCGTATTATAGATCGTCACCTAGGACTCCCCAGTTCTACAGAGCACGTCATACAGAAATCAGCGATAGGGTGAGGTGAATAGGATTATCAGAGGAACTAAGGGCCTGTCCGGGACCCATCCATTGTAAGTATCTTGTATCTGTCTGAGTCTTTAAAAAGGAACCACGGTGTCCAGGTCTGTAGAAATTGTTGTGTAGCCCCATGGATAGAGGCGGTGAGCTCCTCCATTTCCATTACACGGTTAATTTCCCCCACCCAGTCCGCCACTGATGGGATCCCCTCCGATCTCCACAATCTCGGGATGACAGCCTTTGCTGCGTTAATGAGATGCCTCAGAAGCGATCTCCTATAGGTCTTCAGGGGGACATCCGCTAGGTGCAGGAGGAGCAGAGAGGGTTCTCCGGGCACCGGACTGCCCACAATCTCCTCTGAAGAATCGTTTTATCTTGAAATCCTTAAATGCTTTACAATGGCTTCTTTGGGAGATATCACAATGGGTTGAGCTTAGGTTGTTGTATCTCTTAAAGTGGACCAACACCGAGAGGTGATCGGCCCGGAAATCTATAAGATTCCTGGGCCGATCACCTTCCACCCCGCGGGACATCCGAGATCGGGATGTCCCGCGGGGTGAAACCCCCCCAGACACCCCAAATCGCTTACCTGATCTTCGGCGGCGGCCGGCCGCCGCCACCTCCCTCGCGCCCCTGTAGGCGTGCCCGCGCCGGCCGTCTGCGAATGGCCGGCGGGGGCGCGCGCGCGCGCCGAAAGTGACGCGAGGGAGGCGGCGGCGGCAGCCGCTTGGACGTTCCTGATCCCCGCCTGGACGTTGGCGGGGATTGGACCGTCCAGTCACGTGGGAGCGGGGACAGGTAAGATTTTGGGGCTTTCTGGGGGGTTTCACACAGCGGGGCACCCCCGATCGGGGTGCCCCGCCGAAGTGGACCAAAACCCAGGATAGTCAAAATCCTGGGTGTTGGTCCACTTTAACGATTGCTACATCTGTACATTCACATTAGCCAGGAAGAGCTGCAGGTATCAGAGGGCCAAGAGAGCAATCAGGTGTCGGAGACGTGATAAATAATTTTTTTCTTTTTTTTTTTTTTTTTTTTGCATTTTTAGCAGCTGGTCAACAAACAGAGTTAGATTATCAGTATTGGCTGCAGAACTTAAGCATCCTCTTCCTGTGGCATGTCAGTGGGCAGTGGATAGTTCCTCTGACTTTGTGGCATGGTCTGCTCACCTAGATCTGTAGCTGTTGGCGGACAACATCTTGTTCAGGTGGATCAGGATGAAAAAGCTCTAGTCCTCAACCCCATTCTTTGTCATATGGATGTTTCTTAAAAAGAGAACATGGATGGTAATAATGTCATGGTACCGGGGATTAGGGAAGCCATAATTTCAGTTTAAAATGCCTTCATTTGAGGTTACTTGTGAGTTGCCAGGCCTTTTGGAGCCTCTTGGTCGTTCTGCTATCCAGGCGTTGGTTGGCCAGTTCTATAGTTGCGCTTCTTGGCTCCCCAAGTGGCCCTTTGCAATGTGTTGAGAAATCGAGTGTTGGCTGATTTAGCTCACTCATTAGAAGAAATACTAACATTGGGTTAGCATAGGCTCCATGTCCTCTGCTTTTTTGTCTTTTCCTTGTTCCTCAGGTTTTTTTATGGGCAAAGTGTCCTTTTTTTTTTGTTTGATCAACCTTGTTTAGGCACACTAGTGAGAAGGGACCTCCAGTTAGGGCAAAGGGGATCCCAACTAGGCCCCTGTATTTTTTTCTTTATTTTTTCTCATTTGATGGCTTGGGGCTATAGCATTTTGATTTGACACAGCTTCTTCTGTGTTTCATTTATTTGTTTATTAGTGACCTTTTTTATGAATTGTTCACAGTAACTTTTTGGTTACTTACCGTAGGTAATTTATGTTGTCCTGCCTTTTTTCATGCCCTAGCTGTATACTGTATGGAACATCTCACTGAGAATATAAATAAGAACTGGGCACCCTGGAAGCAAAAAAATGCAGACACCTTGCACCTTTGTAGTCCTTTTACATTAACCTCTTAGACTTAGAAGGCCCATTTCCACAAACGGATTCATCGACCATTCGTTGTGCGAGCGAGCAACTGTGACACGTATACAAGTAGATGACTTTCATTTGGATGTTGATGATTAGTAGACAAATATTCAGTCAAGCAATTGTAGTTAAGATTGCATTCAAGGTATTTGTATAGTCCTACTTGCAGTCTATTTCTGTGTATACACGCTGACTTTAACACGAAGAATGAGAAATGATACAACATTCGACTAATAAGCGAATTCTGATTGATTGCAGCAGGCATTCCCCCCCCGGAACAATTATCGATAGATTGTGTTCAATAATCGCTACGTACAAATGGACATTTTGCAGTGCAAAGGCCCAATTTAATAAATGCTGTTTTCACATGCCCCCCCCCCCCCTTTTTTTTTGTTTTGTTTTTTTTTTGCTGCCTTGTTTTAGCCCTGATGAGGTGTCTGGATTGCTTTGACCAGGAGACATGTTTGTGGGCTACACACTGCTATAATTAGTGTTATCATTAGGCAATTAGTATAGCCTAGCACGGCGCCATTCTAATGACAGATAAACATGTTTTTATAAAACGGAGATCTTATCTTTATTCACCAGAACACTGCAATCCTATGTACCCCTTTGTAACCTGTTGTATGTTCCAAGTTTTTCCATAATAGAAACCTTTATTAGGGGATACACAAACAACATACGCCTAATTCATCCAAAACCACATCTTGGTTTTTATTCTGGTTAGTAGGCTAAACTATATGATTGAATTGCTTGGATTTTATTTCAGCTCCCACCATATTGAAAGGTGGGCAAGTATAAATAATTGCTGTTCTGGCATGACCCCTACTACAACAGACCGGCCACATTTTCTTTTTACCTATTGCTAGGATTTCCACATTTTCTACAGAAGACCCTAATGGTTGTCTTTTCTACAGCAGCTACTCTTCTTCCCAACATCTGCTTCAGCAGTACCACTTTTTGTTCTGTCCCATGTAGAAGAAAAATGCTCAAAGGACCATTGTGTGTTATACACCTGCTCCAGGCTCATGGACACTCGTTAATAAAGCCATTTCACTCTTAGATATAACAGCCCAAACCATTTTGCTCCAGCTAAAAGGTTTCCAAAGAATGTTACCAACCTGTTTACAGAAAGCTCCATATTTTGTGGTTGTGTGGTATCTTTGCCAGCTGATGCCAGATCTGCTTTATGCATTTTATTTTCACTTTATTACCCTTACCCTTTTGTTTTTTTTTTCAGGACATAGTTGCTTTGTCTTTGGTGCTCTAAAATTACTCTTTCTGTGTTGCTTTTTAATTATGGCTAACTGCTCACTTAAATTATCATTTTGAATTATTGACTATACCTTTTTGGATCGGCTGTCCACAACATTTTGGAAGTCAAGGCTGTAGTTCCCTGCTTGAGCCCTCATTAGTATGCACAACTCCATCAGCTTGCAGTTTAAACGCTTCTGCGTGCATTTGTCTCTGAAGATGATAAAAGGATGTTGCCTGGAAACGCTCAGGAACACGCAAGACAGGAATGATTAATCTGTTCTGTGTATTCACCTCCAGACCGAGCCCCCAAAAAACAATAACTTTAAACAGATCTTATTATAAGGGCTTGTGTGTGTGTGTGTGTGTGTGTGTGTGTTTGAGCTTTCTTATAAGGCAGGGTTTCTTAACCTGTTTTCATGGAGTACCACTACCTATTTTGCAATTATCCCAAGTACCACCACTAAAACAGACTTCCCCGGCAGGGTCAAGGTCCTTTACTGGCCCAACAAGGCAAGATCTGCCAGCAATGCAGGCCTCCCAAGATGCTTCACTCCTGCAGCCTGTTAACTTGACCACTTGGCACATGCTATTGGAGCAGTAGCTTGTCTTCAGTGCTTTAGGTCCCCCACATTTACACCTCCAGTGGCCTTGCGTACGGCCAGAGAGGAACTTGAGTTGTAGTACCATTGGTTGGAAACCGCTGTTCTAAGGATTGAGTTGTCCATTCTGTATTGACACTCTGGCAATCGTGATGGCGATAATCGTTGTTGCATCAGGATTGCCTTCTCCTGACAATTTTTGCTGCGTGCAGAACTTTTGTGATTGTCCTGCAATAACCAGTTAATAATGTTTGAATATGCCCATTGATGTCTATGGGCAGCTTTTTGATGACAATTGCGGGGTGTTCAGAACTGCTCTGCCATAGCGTGTGAACACTGACTGATGTCCTGCCAGGTTATAATTTTTCAGTTTAGAACTATGGGCGGTAGCGATTCACAGGATTCTGTACGTGGTCCTTAATCCAAAATTATAAAATCGCAGGTTCCCCTTTGAGGAAACAGACCTAGCACCATGGGCTAAGGCACCTAGGGTAGATGCTCCCTTAGCCCAGGTCTCTAAAAGATTTGACCTGTCTTTTGAAGACATGGGATCTCTAAAGGTCCCTATGGATAAACGAGCAGATAGTCTGCTTAAGAGAGTCTGGGACACTGATGTCTTTCTTTTAAAGCCTCTGATTGCCACAAACCGTGTCTTGAAGATATCAGTTTACAATCTCATGATTGACCTTATTTGGGGAGCCCCTGGGGAGGACATCTTAGATGCCTTTCCTTTTGTCTCTAAAGCCATATCATTATTGTGGACGCTTCGGCAAATCAATCGGACCAAACTCAAATAGCATGGCGCACTTAGTGCCAGGCGTGCTCTATGGCTTAAAGTGGACCAACACCCAGGATTTTGACTATCCTGGGTCTTGGTCCACTTCGGTGGGGCACCCCCGATCGGGGTGCCCCGCTGTGTGAAACCCCC
Organism: Gastrophryne carolinensis; assembly: GCA_027917425.1. Classification (NCBI taxonomy): domain Eukaryota; kingdom Metazoa; phylum Chordata; class Amphibia; order Anura; family Microhylidae; genus Gastrophryne; species Gastrophryne carolinensis. Next base: position 116,175,563 of record CM051239.1, read on the forward strand.
CCGAACCCCCTGAAAAACTCACCTCTCCCCGCTCCCAGCGCCGACGGACAAGCCGCGGACAAGCGGCTCCTCCGCCGCCGCCTCCCGCGCGTCACTCTTGACGCGCGCGCGCGCCGGCCATTCACAGACGGCCGGCACGGGCGCGCGCACGCCTAGAGGGGCGCGAGGGAGGCGGCGGCGGCCGGCCGCCGCCGAAGCTAAGGTTTGGGGGTTTTGGGGGGGTTTCACCCCGCGGGACATCCCAATCTCGGATGTCCCGCGGGGAGGGAGGTGATCGGCCTGGGAATCTTAGATTCCCGGGCCGATCACCCAAGGGTGATGGTCAACTTTAAGATATGACAGGGAGACCAGGCATCTAAGTCATACCTTTGTAGGCTTCCCTTCAAGGGTAATGTCCTTTTTGATACAGAGTTAAGTTCTTTTCCTGTTCTTCCGAATAAGGAAATATGTTTCCGGTTAAAAGAATGGCACCAATGCCCCCTCAGAGGGCAGTTAATAGGAAACCAAGGTATCAGTGAAAAATTGATAGATTTGAAAGTCCTGAAATCAGAAAACCTTGGCAGACCTGAAGGGGTGCCCCATCATTTAGCTCCTCTCAAGGACGCAAGCCTCAGTCCTGACATCCTGGGGGGACCAGATTTGGCAAGCCAGTGATGTGCTTGATATCAGTAACCCTCTGTTTTGGGTGGGAAACTGAAGTAGAAGTGAGTATGGATGCAGTGGCAAAAAAAATCCAGAGATCAGGTTCGTAAAGAGCCATGGACTTAATGGCCAGAGGAATTTGATAGCACACATAGTAAAAGCCCTGTATCTAGTTATGCGAGACGGCAAGAATGTCCAGATATATATTGGTAGGCAGACTGCATCTAGCGAATGGTGTGATCTCCTAGCCTGCTGCCATATTTCCTTGGCTTTTGGTAGAAACACATTTTAAATTTCTGTCTATTTAGAGACCAATTTTTGAGCAATCTATGTGCCTCTTTTTATTTTCTTTATTTATTTTTCAGTTCATTCACATTAACCACAATGCATAGATGTAGAATCATTAAGCCTTGCAGTCTGCACATTCATTTTATGTTTATGAAAATGAGTTTACTATTTTATTCTTTTCCTCCAGCATTAGTTTTTGGCCCCCCCTCCCCCATTTTCCAGCCGCACAGATTAAAGGACAAACAGGCTGTTGACAAGTTATTACTGAGCTCTCACTTTTTCTCTGCCTTGGGCACCAACACTTTAATTAAAGCCAGCCTTTCAAAATCTTATCCCAAAAGTGTCAGCGAAGGCTAGTAAGCCCTTTTGAGCCAGCCAGATGAATTTTAAAATGATCTGCCATCTTTTTGAGATCAGCCTGACTTTGCTGGTAGGAGCAAAAAGCTGTCAGCTATGAGCTCTTCAAACAGGAGCAGAGTAATTGGCATGTAAAACAGCTATGTGGGGTTCAGCAGCGGCTTGGCTGGTGGGAGAGTGAGGTTCTGAAAATGTGTTATGTTTACATATATTAACCATTGCTAGGTTACGTACATGCAAAACTGTGAAGGGCAGGGGGTAGAGATAGATGACCTCCTCTGCCAGTGTAATCCTCAACAGAACAAATGTGATGTCTGCCTGCCGGAAAGTTTGAAAGCTAAAGCTCTGTTCACTATCATGATTTGGCCACCGGTTGCCTATGTGCATCTGCTGGCAGGTTGGGGGGAGGGGGTTGTGGCTATGGAACAGTTGAATTGGAAACCCTCCTTTAAAGCAGAATATTGGAGGCCCTGGGGTCTAAAAGACTCCAGTGCTGTCTGAGTTCCATTCCTTGGGGGACTGTGTGATACCCCCCCTGAACCCCTGTTCCACTCATCTTCTCCCAGAGCTCTCACCCCGCCTTGGCGCCATGGCCACATCCTTACTCGCTTCTAGCTGTGCGTACATCTGTGCCAGGCCTTTCTGTTTGGGCGCCACAAGCAGGCCACAGCTAGAAGCTGAGCAGGGTATGCGATCGGCACCTCACTTGGCTTCCTCCGGCCCAGCTCGGCAGCCTAGTCGGTGACAGAGCTGAAGGGAGCAGAGCGAAATAGGGCGCATTGATTAGCTGAGTGGGCCGCTCGGGAACACGGGAGAGTGAAATTCCTCTATGTTGTTCCTCTTTAAAGATTGTATCTCGGCAAATATGTACATATTTGTCTGTACATATTCTCAGAAGTGTTTGTGGTGATTTCTTATTTCCTCTTCTAATCGATGAATTGATGTGTAAATCACAGATCAATATTGGTGCATTCAGTCAGTAAATGGAGGGGGACTTTTTTTTGTAAATTAATTACTTCCTCACTATACTCTTTCTTTAGGTTTCCTGGAAAATAATTGTGGCATTCAATATATAAAGAGCGGTCCTTTCCCCAGTCCTACTCTGCATGCACGGGCTTTTGTCCAATCGGAGCTGTTTGCTGTGTATATGCAAACAGCTCTGTCAAAATTAAAATCAGCGACCTCCCCAGCTGGGGATGAGAGTGCGCACGCACAGCCAAAGACGCTCGGGATGTGGCTGCCCAATATTTACATCGACAACAAAGCCAGTAACAAGGTGGTGGGGTTTTACATAGCAGGGCATCCCGATTTGCCATGCCAGCAACCAGCCCTGGAATCTAAAAGACTGGTCAACCGCATTGTGTTTTGCTCTGCTTTAAAATGGTATGCATCCAGGCGGGTTGGGGTTCAATATACTTTCTGGTCTAGTAAAATAATCAAGGCTTTGGCTATAGAAAAGGATCTATAAATCGTCAACAGCCTTATGCAGCAACCTAGAAGGACGGATCAGCTCAATAATTACCAATGTGCTTCAAATATCCCTTTAATTTAGGGCACAGTAGTTGCGTTTCCAAAAAAAAAAAAATTTCAACAGACGCCCCCACACACAGGACAGTCTGCTTATCAGGTTCTCCCCCGATAGCCTTGCTACAGAGACTACAGAGGTTAATGGAGCAAGTTTATTTACAAGTACCGTTTTGCTTTAATAAATAATCCCAAATCTTTTGTTGCCAGCCTTTATATTTGGGTTTGTGTTTCTCTATTTTAGCGATCAGATTCTGCTGTTTTAAGGGCACTCACATGGACGCACAGTAAGAATTACTGGGAGTTCTGCTTGGAGATCGAGCTCCATCTATCAAGATGAAGTGCTGGAAATCAAATGAGTGATACGTTTCATTTTTAGAATGTAGAGGCTCGGGAGTACCAGCGCTAGTATTTCTTTCTAAGCCAGTGCTGGGCAGCAGAGCCATTTATCTTCACTAAACAGTAAATGAATTTGGCTTCTAGTAATGCGCTGAGCGTGGCTGGGAGGCCAAGGGGGGCTTCAACTTTTTCACCTCTTTTCTTACTTGCAGAGAAATTCATAAAGCGGACTAAAACCCCCAAAAATGCATCTAAGAGCAGCGGATCTGAGCGCTCTGGCGGCCACATCCTCCGCTTCCCTCTAACAGGGAGCGTGCCCACGCCGGCCATTCACAAATACTTGACGCGGGTACCTAAAGCGGATGGAAACCCATTTCTGTGTCCACCGCTTTTCCTTTGGGGCCGCCCACTCCACCTCGCCCAAGCAGACACTGCTGTTGGCTAGGTGGTGGCCTGGTTTTCAAAGAAAATTGGGCTTTTCCACCACAGAAGCCATGCCCTACAGCACTTTTTAAAGTTGGCTCTCTCAAAAGAGCCGCTTTGACGAGGTGCAGCCAGCTGGCGCATTCCCGGCACACTGTTTGTACGCGCATGACTGCAGAGAAGCCGGCATGCGGCACCGGCAGAGATTGTGTTCCGGGATCGGGTATGATCACCAGCACCCTGGCTGCAGGGGGGGTGTTCATCCGCTTTAAAGGTTAGGAACCCCTAAACTAGACCTCTTTGAAGTAGACCTATTCCTTCTCCCCCAGGGGACAGCCCTGGTTTCTAAAAGACTCCAGGGCTGGCCCACTAAGTGACCCCCCTCCCCAGATGGCCCAAGAGACCTATCATAAGGATAGTCTAAATCAGCCATACATTATTATGTGCGTTGCTAATAAGTGTGGCTAAGGGATTCTATTCAGCTTTTCCAGCCGTACATTAATATGCGCAGTGGGAGCAACTGTTTGGATGAGTGACTGCACCTGTGCAGTGGGCTCGATGAGAGGTGAGTTAGCACGGTTTACTGGGGGGTACACACAGCGGGGCACCTCAAACTGGTGTGCCCCAGGAGGGAAGGACCAAAACCCAGGATAGTGAAAATCCTTGGTTTTGGTCCACTTTAATGAGGTGCAGTGCGCCTCGTATGCAGGTGGCCCCCCGCTCTTGCCAATTTGTTGGGTTCTCTTCTTACACAGCAGACTTGTCTAACGCATTGCAAAAGCTGCCATTGCTGTTGTCCACAACCAAGAATCTTTTTATAGCCAGACAGTGTTGATTTTTTTTTTAGCCTTTTCATTTTGTTTAAGCCCCTTTTATCTTCCTTTTCTTTTTACCTGAAGGTCAGGAAATCCGTTTTTCCTCTCTATTCAATCGTTTAGAAATTATATTGTGAAACAACACTCGCCATGTTTGGAATGTGGCCACACTAAAAAGATCCACGCACTGAGGCCCGCGGTCTCCTGTCACCGGTTCAGCTCGCTGATTTTACCTGCTCGCGTTTCGCCGGTAGAAGTGTTTTGTTCTCTATAGAATGTCAAATTTGTGGAATGATTGAATTGGCAGCCACTCGATACAATGCTAATTAAACATGAAAAGCACACTATATCGGTTCCCCTGCAGCTGCTTGTGCATCATTATTCCAGAGATTTCCATCTGGCTGCCTTTCAGGCTCACTCTCCATGCTTTTGTTATTGTTATGTATTTTAATGTAGCCTACATTAAACATAAAGAACTCTCCCACTGAACTGCGTTTTCTGCCCAGGGTAATGGATGCAGGACATTTATTTCTTAGATCCACTCTCGTTACTCTATTTAAATTATTAACAGGAAGGAGAAGAGTTAGAACCGATTAATTTTTTTTTCCAAAACCAAATTCTGGCCTCAACTGTGGAGATCGATCTCAGCTTTCACATTAATTGAGTTGATGCAAAGAGTTGTTGTTGAAAAATTGTCATAAAAAATCGATTCTATCAAGTATTGCATATTTCATTCGACGATACTAGAATTGTTTTTTTTTTTTTTCTCTAGAATCTAGACTCAAGCACCTCCAGAGTCTAGAATCTAGACTCAATTGCTCAGCACCTCCAGATTTTAAAGGTTTTTGTTACACTCTATTATCTGTCAAGTCTGGTTGCCATGGCAATTGTGGTTGTTTCCTGATACTGTACATAGCTGACTGCAGGGCGAGTGCGAGACCATGCTACACCCTGGATACAATAGCTTAGCGCCTGCATTTAAAGAATAGCTTTAATTAAATCACTATTTGCAGCGACGGCAATTGGCCTCATAAACGTTTGGCGTGTGCGCATCATGTGTGTGCTTTATTATTTCCGTCACATGCTGTTTTTTTCTGGATCTTATTGTTTGCATTTATTAAATGGGTTTAATAAAGTGTCTCACATAATGCATACTAAATACTTAATCTCATTATCTTTATATACTCAACATGATGAGAAGAAATTTGTTGCAGTCATGCTTATTTAGTTCCTGCATAGATTAAGGCGTTTATGTCAAAACACTATTTACATTTTAATTTTCAGATTACGTTCTTTGTGTTTCCTAATCTTTTGCCGTTTAATGTGGCTTTTTTTTTGGGGGGGGGGGGGAGGGTATTGTAATGATGGGACTGTTAAGAAGGCCGCAGCCAAATATAATCTGCACTTTGTATGGACAGTCGTGGAAATTGGGGCCAACAAGAGCAGCACAGATATGAAATGAATAAAATTGAAAATCTGTGTAAAAGCCTGATGGTGACCTGTTCGATAGCTTTGCCTGTCTGTAGCTTTTCCAGAAGTAGTTAGCTTTGCATAATCTCTCCTAATAATTTTTAGTTGTTTACAGAAGCCATAGCATCTGATGCCGGGCTCTGGCCATGACTGCTGCCATGTTTATTGTGGCTAACAGTATCTATTTCTGCATGCCAAATACAGACTGCCCAAAGAGAAGCCTGTCGCCCAGAGGTATGGGTCTGACTTAAAGTGGAACCAAACCCTTCCCCTCCACGCCCAAGTACTTCAGATGATGCAGCTGGTTCAGATTAAAAACCGGGCCAGCGATTGCTGGGTTACTTCAGGAGTGGCGGGAGACATGACCAGCCCCACTGGCCACATCCCTGTTTAATATGGAGCATTTCTACCCCCCAATCTATCCTAAATCCAGACCTTCAGCATGATTTAATGAAAAGCTCAAACCCTTAAACTATTCCCCAGCATCTAAAATTAATATTTTTAAAGTTTTTAGTCACGTATTATTTTTCCCCCCACCGGGCTGCAACTCTATTCAGGACTATAGGATACGGGCGCCGCCATCTTGCCTCTGAAGCGTTGCACACGGAGGAGAGGGGGGTTAAAAGTACAGAGGGGTGGGTTATATCTGTGCTTTGTACAGACAGAGCAGAGCTGGGGTCAGGAAAAGGATAGCAATCCCACAATGCAGAGCGGCACAATCAGAAGACACTTCCTGTTTGCATGCAGCCTGAGGCTCCATGGGTCGCCATCTGGGAAGTTGAAAGGCTCAGAAAATGCAGTAGATGCAGGTAGGATGATTTTTAATGTGGGCAATCTGTATGTACAGGGTGGGGGAAATATATGTTAGACTCTTGCTCAGGGTGAAGGGCTGCTTTAAAGCGGAACCAAACCCTTCCCGACACGATTACCTCAGACGATGGCAGCTGATTCACCCCTGGCGCAGTTTAAAAACCTGTCCAGGGATTGCTGATTGGCTTACCTCAAGAATGTCAGGAGACATGACCAGCCCCACTGGCCACATCCCTGTTCAATTTGGAGCTTTTCCACCCCCAACCCCAATCTTAATAGCTGGGCTCAGGATTGCACCACAGTTAGAGGGATGCGACCACCATCCTGGTTGACCATCCTGGACCACCATCCTGGTTGACTCAGGACTGGGTTATGCTTTTCTACTGGTGATTCTGAATAGCCTTTGCGCCACATTTTGTTGCTGTTGCAGTTCCTTCGGCAACACCCCCCTTGGCATGAATGTACCCTCAGGGCTGTAGTAGGGTAATGATGCAGTTGGAAGGTTGGCAGCGGCAGCCAGCATGACTTTCATGGTGGGTATCCTCTGAAATACGGGGCTGTGGCTCCAGCAGTTTTCCTATGTACAGAATATCTGTTTCCTCCTGGAAGCCAATTTAGTCACCTTTTATTTCTGTTGTCAGCACGTCTCATCTTTGTCAGCAGCTCTGTCGTAAATGCTAATTTCCTGCATTTCCCTCCACTTTAATCGCTTAATATCTTTTCTTTATCATGTGAATTATGTCTTTCCTGTAACTGCAAACATGTTTGTTAAATATTTACACAATCTGTGAAGTGCTAATTGGCGCGAGAGCTTTCTGATCGGCCATGAAGAGTTGTAAAGTAAATGAACCTAGAGCACACCCACAATGATGGTTCCCGCCAGAGCTCCTCACCTAGGCTTCACGGAACAAGACACTTATCTGGAGGCTTTGCCACACTCTTCTGGGGAGAGCAGACTTTCCAGAGGTTGCAGAAATAATTTAATGCAGGAAGTGCTGGCCATGTTTATTTGCTAATTAAAGTAATTGGGTCAATAAAGCAAATGGTAAAGGGCCTGTTGTCCTGCCTTCTGTATACCTACCCACAGTCTCATTAGAGAGTAATGGTTAAATATAATATTGACAATGATCCCACACCATTGGGTCATTCTTGTGTTAGCTTTAAGATATTGATAATTGTCATGCGGCTGCTGAGTTATTCAACCAAAAGGCCTAATGTGTAATAAAGCTCCCATTAATTATGAATATCTCTTAGACATTTGTGGGTAAATTCAGATAATTTTTAGATAATCTCCCCTGTGCCAGCCATATGCAGGTTACACACCTTAAAATCTTCTGTACAAGCCTACCAAAACTTTATAAGCATAGGAGTCTACACTGATTAGATTTTCTTTTTTGGGCTTCCTCAATAGACCTCAGTTCAGGGGAGACCTAGGTGCATGAGGTGTCAATGGTTTGCCTTTACCTGCTCCTGTGACGTTGCTCTCCCACAGCTCTTGTATCTGAAGTAGTGTGGCGTACAACCAGTTTTAAGCAAGTTAGAGGGGTACAGAGATGTATGGACCTCGGGTGAGGCACACGTAGGATATTTTGTGCCTCGGTCTGGGCTATTCTAACACACATACTGCCTGTGGGAACCGGAGAAGCGGAAGACTTATGCCCCCTTCGGCACCCCTGATCTGAGGAAAGATAGGAAAGTTCATACAAGTGAATCCGTTACCTGGAAGGCTTGGGTTCGTATTTGAAGGCTTCAGTGTACGTGACAACAGGTAAGCCCCTAACGAAATCAATATGCTTGTCTGACTTTTTTTAATGCACTTGGGCATTTAAAAAAAATTTCGGATCCCTGGGGGATGAACCTCAAGCCCACTGTGGGAATGATTACTTTGCTGTCACTTTAAACTAAGACTGTGCTATAAATTGCCAATCACTTTCATTTTCAGCTAATTTGTGTTAGTTTAGTTGTCTTAGTGCTGAAGCAAAACTGTTGGATAGCATTAAAACAAAAAATCACAGAGGAGCAACAGCAGCAGAGCTAGCTCATATGAAATAAAAATAAACTATGGTGATGAACACACAAATAATGGCCGCAGCTTTTCTCTACATTTTGAGTTTTTACGTTGTCACTTATAAATCATTCTAAGGTGTTGACACAATTCACTATTTACCAGTTGCAATGAATTGTACCTTGTGGCCTCGACTAACATAAGTGCCACCGAGATCACGCAGTGCAATCCCTTGATACAGGCCATTAAGACCCTGACAAGCTGCGCGACCCTTTCACTGCCCCCAGTGAACAGAGCCCTGCCAGTCCGGTAGGTATGCCACCAGCTCTTTTTGCTATAGCCCCGGTGGGTTAACGCCATTGTATCGTGCCAAAAGCCAGCCCAGTAGCGTAGAATATACCAGAGAAGAACGGATGGATAGGTAAAAAAAACAGCAGGCCAAGACAGTTATATATTTAATCCCTTTAAGAGCACACCTGAAAAACTATATAAATGCAATGAATGGATAAATATACAAGTCACAAGGGCAGTCAAAATCGAACAGTTAAACTGTATAGCAGTTACCTATCAGTCAGCCACACGGAGCATGTTCCTGTTCCTTTCCATCACAAGCTCAGCATGATGCCCCCTTCCACCAGAAAAAAAAATGAATACACAAGAAAGAAATACACTGGTGGGGCACTCCCCTTGGGATGAGCCTCGATTTGTCGTTTTATAGCAGTGGCTAGCTAAATCTTAAAGGTCTCATAACTTTCAGTTGGAAAGTCATAGGAAGCTTGTTCTGGTGCCAACAGAACAAGTTGGGTGCTGTGCAGTGCACACTATGATACCAAACACAGTCACTGTATTATATGGCTCGTAACCCGAGTTCCTGTCTGGGGGGTGACAGGAGACCCATGTATGCCTGCATTATGATTTTCAGGTTCTAATAATGTGATCGGTTTATGACTAATGGTCACAGTGGCTTCATAATTATTTATGAAATACTGGCTCCAGCATTTCTCAAACTATGTTTTAATGTATGCTAGCCAGCACAGGCTTACGGCAGGGATTTCTTGCCTGTTTATTCCAGGTGTCAATGGTACCAGCGAGATTCTTTGAAGTGGAGGTCCCCTCGCTGGGGAAATTGAACCCAGTTGAGGCTCGCATTTTAATTTAATTTACAGACATGAGCAGGTTATACCTAGAAATTATAGCTATATTTTCCTCACACCAAAATATATATATATATATATATATATATATATTATATATATATATATATATATATATTATATATATATTATATATACAAAAACAAAAGCATTTTTAAATGTGTTTGTTAGTTAAAGGTCTCTAAAACATAAATCCAAACCCTGTTGTCGTAACCTGAGCTAGTTGCTAATTCTGCTTGCGTAATGTCCTAGTTTCCAAGGAGCTGTTCTTGTTTCCCCCCTGAAAGGCTCTTTCTGGCTTGCCTTCGAGACGTAAGGTCTCCATCCAGTAACTGTGCATCTGGACTGGTAATCATAACTGTGTTCGGTATCGGAGAGTTCAAGGCTTGACTGAAGTAATACCTTAAAAAAATATATATAAATACAGGACATGGAAGAAAGCTCAATTGATTCCACAGGAGGTGAAAAAGCAATCTTTCTGCTCCCAGTAGGACTGGGTGGTGGGTTGCCGCTTCTGTTGGCCATTGAGGAATCTGTATGAATTGTTTTGTCCTTGTTTGTTGTTGTTGCATAAAGACCTGTTCAACGGGTGGCTTGCGCTTAATCTGTTTTGCTGTATATTTGCTTATCTCGGTGCCCAGGAGAAGCATGTACTTGCCCCCATGCAGAGCATAAAATAGAGCTGTGCCGTCTGCACATTTTCTCTCCTATTCACTCCTCTCATGTTAATGCCGGCCAGATAAAGCGAGGATGTAACATCCTGATTTACTGCAAAGAATATGCCAGGGCCAGCTGCTGGCATAAAGAGTGCGGGGGCAAATGGTGACATATGTCTTAACTATTTGCTGACAAACAATGTCATTCTTAAGTGCTTTAGGTGAGCTTGTTTGCCATGGTGGCTGCTATATGGACAGTAATAGCAAGAATCATCTCCAACCCTGGGTCGGCCTAGCTACTGAAGTGGAAACTGTTCCTTCCTCTAATCTGGCCCTCTCTGTTAACTGTATAGTAACAGCTATTTCGTGCCTCCACTGGTAAAGGAGGAGACCATGTGGCCTTGGAGTAATATATTATTTGCCATTTCTAAATGATCCTGCCCTTTGATGTTAAACTGCACCTTCATTGTGATTTAATGAAAAGCCCAAACCCTTAAAAACTATTCCCCAGCATCTATAATATATTTTAGTCACTTATTATTCTTTCCCCAACCGGGCTGCAACTCTGTTCAGGACTCCAGGATACTGGCACCGCCATCTTGAATCAGAAGCATCACATACTGAGGAGAGTAGAGCAAGATAAAGTACAGGGGGTGGGGTTATAGCTTTGCTTTTTACAGACAGAGCAGAGCTGGGATCAGGGAAAGGACAGCAATCCCTGATGGCAGAGCGACACAGTCAGAAGACACTTCCTTTTTGAAAGCTGCCTGATGCTCCATGAGCTGCCATCTTAGATGTTTAAATGCTCATAACATGCAGTAGATTAAGGTAGGATGATTTTTAATGAGAGCAATCTGTATGTGCAGGATGTGGGAAACATATAAAATATGCTCTTACTCAGGATGAAGGTCTGCTTTAAAGGGATTGTCCAGGCGAAGTATAGACACAATTTGTTTGCTTACCTGCCAAGCAAATGCTGCTGAATGAAGCTGATCTATACACACACCATTTGCAGTGTCTGCAGGGGAATGCCTTCTCCTTTTACAGCTTGTCTGTCTCTTCGGTGTACACATCTAAAAGGAGCCTTGGCACTCAACCCTGTTAGCTAGCATCCAATTCTATAATTTGTTGCTAAAATCTGGTTAAAAATGGAGGTATCATGTGGCACCCCTCTGCAGAGGTATTTTGAAGCTGCAAACACCAAGTTGCCTCTGTATAGGTACAGTCCTAACTTTTTAATTCAGTGGTCCTCAACCTTTTTATGGCCAAGTCCCCCCTATAAACTAAAGGTTTCAATGGAATACACCCTCAGAAGAGCTCAGTTATAAATATTGCCAAAATACCTAGGATGTGAAGTGGCAAGAATCTTGCAATACGATATGTATCACGAAACACTCATGACAGTACAGTATATCCCGATATATTCCAATTCTGTCTGAGACGATATATTGCGATTTTTTTTTTTTTATGCATATAGCTTTGGAAAACCTAATCTACACATCAATACAACATTCACACATATTTTGAATCAATACTAGTATTGTCTAATGAAATATTGCGCTATTTGGCAGAATCGATTTTATTCTTAGTATAAAATACGTCCTGCTCCAAATCTAATACTTACAGTTGGATATACTCCGCCAGATGGCGCTGGACTGCAGAGACATCGAAAATAGGCTCCTCCCGGCCCCTCAAATACCCAGGGACCTCCCACCATTCCCCAGAATTTCTCTGCAGTCTGGCTGCGAAGGACGAGAAATTGGCTCTCTATTCGCAGGTGAGCGGGATTATTAACCTGCGGCCCTGTAGGACTATTCCCACCCGTTCCACTAGTAATATGCCTCCCAGCCTTGGCTATGCTGGTCGGGTGAAGGTAGGCAGCACCGCCGTTGGCGCAATCCCCCACCAAAGGGTAGGCGGTTCATTCTTATGGTGAGCCTCTATGGGATGCCCCTCCCGCACTATTGCCCCTGCCTATCGGTGGGCCCTATTTAAGTGGCCGCCGTCCTCCCTCCTCCTCCTTGTAGTCTTCGGGGGAAAAGAGGGGGGTGTGTATGTGTATAGATATGTAGGTTATGCAGTCTGTGCTTTAACTTTTCACATGTCTTTATGGCCTTTAAATTTACCGCCGCCGATCGCTGACTTGGTTCCGCGCTTGACGGCGTCATTACCTCAGGCGCTGGTGCGCCATCATTGGCTGTTGGCCTTCTGGCTTTGCGCTCTTCGGGGGGGGGGGGGGGGGGTGATAGGGCCCAGGGGGGCGGGGCCCGTGTTTGGCGCGTTCCGCGTCATCGCTGTTACTGACCCGCCCCTCGAGGTATACCGACGCCATCTTTTCTGACTTGGTTGGCCTATGCGCGACGGACTCCTACCTGCCGCGGTCCGTAAGTGCCGTCGCGGGCGGCTTTATCTGCTTCACTTTTGTTACGATGTACTTAAGGTCTTGTCTGCTTATGTCTTTCAGGCGGGACGAACCCTTCTTGGCTTCTCCCGGCCCTGTTTTTAGGATATTACTTGTAGGCCTTGTAAAAATTATACTCCCATGTCCCTAGCGGGTTATTGGGGCATCCAGGGTTGCTATATAGCGTTATTCCCTATCGGCGTATAGCGCCACTATAATCATTATATGGAGGCATCTCACGATAATGTTACCGGGGTCCTTTTGGGACAAGACTGGCTGTGTGTAGCGTGTGGGCAGCCTCATGCTGACTCTGACAAGGCGCGGGTCTGTGTACCCTGCACTGAGTAGGGGCTTGCATTGCAATCTGGCCTTCCAGTGTCTGCACCTCGTTTCACTTCACCTACTCCCCCAAGCTTAAATCTCACTCCTGCTGAGTTGCATACTAGTGGGGATTCTCAGCTTGATGTGTCTTCTAGACTGGCTACGGTTGAACAGATTATTGCGAAGTATTTAGCGCGTAAGGCCCCTGCTAAGAAGCGGCACTTGACGCCTGATGTTACTTTTTTCCCTATGGGAACTGAGGAGTTTTGGAATCTGTGTGGCTATACCCCATCTGATGAAGGGGAGCTCTTTTCTGATTCAGGCTCATCTGATGAGAGACCAAGGGGTCATGACGATTCTGGCTCTGACCCCTGGGCCCCGGATGACACTGACAGATTATTGACCCAGATTTTTGAGGTTCTGTCTATCTCTCTCCCTGTTGAGGCTCCCAGGCAAAGAGAAGAGCCTTTCCATACAGCAAGATCACGTTTGGAATTTCCAGAGCAGGCACATTTCCATACCCTTGTGCTCAAGGAATGGGAGCGCCCCAGTAAACTTCCCGGGGTTCCAAAGAGTTGGGATAGGAAGTATCCCTTTCCTGCTGAGGTGGTTAAATGTTGGTCATCCCCCCCGAGGTGGATGCCCCGATCCTAGGGCTATCTAACACCTCTGTCATGCATTCCCCTGATTCTACTACCCTGCGGGATGCTGAAGACCGGCGTATTGTTCAGCTGGCATCCCACGCCTTTGCATGTGCGGGGACGGCGCTGCGCCCGGTCTGTGCCTCTGCCATTACTGCTGTGGCCACTAGAACCCTTATCAGAAATATGCTTGCTAGTGCCCCTGATGATTTGCCTTGTGAGGTGTTTAGTGCACTCTCCAGTTGTGATGTTTTTGTAAATTTTGTCCTCTCAGCATTGGATGTCACCATCAGAATGTGTGCCAGAACTTCTGCCCTCGTGGTGGCTATACGCTGCTCGGTTTGGCTGCGCCAGTGGGCAGCTGACAACGCTGCCAAGAAGGCCCTCACTGGTTTTCCCTTTTAAAGGACTGCGTCTGTTTGGAGACCGCCTGGACCTTTTTGCTAAGGGAGGCAGGTTACCCCAGCGCAGGCGGCAACCTCGGCCCTTTCGGGGTCAGGGTTCCTTCTCTGTCTTTCCCTGGGGCCCGGGGAGATTTCTGGGGTAGAGGCAGAGGACGTGGACGTCCTGGCTCCTCCTGGGGTCCCAAAGCTAAATCCTCTCCCAAGCCCCCTCAGGCATGATGGGGCGCCCTCACCCATCCGGGTGGGGGAACGTCTGCAGCACTTCGCTCACGTCTGGAGGCTTCATGTCTCAGACCGGTGGATTCAGGAGGTAGTGTCCTCCGGTTACAAGTTGGAGTTTGCTGCCAATCCCCCTCCAAGGTTCATCAGATTGCGGATTCCTCCGGACCCTGTGTCAGCTCAGGAGCTAGTGCAAACAGTGCAAGGCCTCCTGGAGCTGGGGGCCATCTGCCAGGTCCCTTTAAGAGAAAAAGGCAAGGGCTTTTATTCCAACCTATTCACAGTTCCCAAAATGGATGGTTCTGTCAGGCCCATCCTGGACTTAAAGATTCTCAACAAGTTTGTCAGGGGCAGGCACTTTCGCATGGAAACTCTGCGCTCTGCCATCAGTTCCCTGCGCCAAGGGGATTTCATGACTTCTGTGGACATCAAAGATGCTTATCTTCATATTCCTGTGTTCCCAGGTCATCAAAGATTCCTCAGGTTCGCTCTGATGGATCAACACTACCAATTTGTGGCCTTGCCCTTCGGCCTCACTTCAGCTCCCAGGGTGTTCACCAAGGTGCTGGCTGGCGTGATGTCTCTGCTCAGATGTCAGGGCGTCCGTGTGCTTCCCTATCTGGACGACATCCTCATCACTGCCCAGTCTCTACATCAGGCAGAGTTGGATACTCAGCTGGTGGTGTCCACTCTGGAGTCATTTGGATGGGTGATCAACCACCCCAAGTCCTCACTGTCCCCTTCCTTGGTAACTCCATTCCTAGGAATGAATCTGGATACAGTTCAGGCAAGGATCTTCCTTCCTCAGCAGAAGGTGGACAGTCTGATTGCACAGGCTCAGTCCCTCCTAGCTTGTCCCCATCCCTCCATCAGGCAGGGGATGCAGCTGGTGGGCCTGATGGTGGCGTGCTTCGAAGCGGTCCCTTATGCTCAGTTCCACTTGAGGCCTCTGCAACTTCACCTATTTTCTGTATGGGACAAGGACCCAGCGTCCCTGGACAGGGTCTGTGTGCTCTCCCCCCGGGTCAGGACGTCCCTCTTGTGGTGGATGGACTCAAGGAACCTGTTGGGGGGCAGATCCTTTCTTGCCCCTTCCTGGGAGACGGTCACCACGGATGCCAGTCTGTCAGGTTGGGGGGTTTCTGGAAGTCCCTGCGGTTCCAGGGGAGGTGGGGCCCTCAGGAGGCCCACACACCTATCAATGAGCTGCGAGCGATCAGGTTAGTTCTGGCTCGCTTGACTACTCATCTTCATGGCCTGCCTGTTCAGGCGTGCTCGGACAACCAGACGGCGGTTGCCTACATCAATCATCAGGGAGGGACCCGGAGCAAGGGGGCCCTCCAGGAAGCGTCTCTGATCCTGACCTGGGCGGAGGCCAATGTCCCCTGCATTTCAGCTGTGTACATCCCGGGGGTGGAAAATCACCTGGCGGACTCTCTGAGCAGGGGGACCTCTCGACAGGGAGAATGGTCCCTATGCAGCAGGGTGTTTCAATGTGTCACCGTTGGGGCCAACCAGAGGTGGATCTGTTTGCGTCCTGCCACAATCACAAGCTTCCAGCTTTTGTCTCTCTGTCCAGGGATCCTCTGGCCCTGACTTCGGATGCGCTAGCAATGTCATGGGAGGACTTTCAGTTCCTGTATGTCTTCCCCCCCCCCCAATTCCCCTACTAGGCAGGGTTCTGCGCAAGATTGCTCTGGAAGGGGTGCCAGCAATTCTGGTGGCCCCCAGGTGGCCAAGAAGAGTGTGGTTCGCAGACGTGGTACAGCTGGCAGTAGATCAATACGCTCTGCCCTTGGTGCCAGATCTGCTCACTCAGGGCTCACTACGCCATCCCAATTTACAAACTCTGGCTTTGATGGCTTGGCTGCTGAAACCTCCATCTTGATGGAGAAGGGGCTGTCTTCCTCGGTTGTGGATACTTTGATTAAAGCTAGGAAGAAGTCTTCCTCTTCCATTTATTACAGGGTTTGGCGTGCCTACATTGACTGGTGTGAGTCTAGGTCTCTTCCCTGTCGTGTGTTCTCTATTCCCAGGATTCTGGAGTTCCTGCAGCATGGGTTGGAGATGGGGCTCCAACTCAGTACTCTGAAGGGTCAGGTTTCTGCCCTGGCTATTTTTTTCCAGAAGTCCTTTGCTCAGCACCCTCTGATCAGGACCTTTTTTCCAGGGGGTCACTCATGTGCGTCCACCACGTAAACCTATGGTGCCTGTTTGGGATTTGAACTTCTGTCAGCCTTGCAGGGTGCTCTTTTTGAACCTGTGCGGGATGCTGCCTTGGCCTTTCTTACGCTCAAGGTTGTGTTTCTGGTGGCTATCACTTCTGTCAGGCGTGTGTCTGAGTTGGCGGCGCTTTCCATTCTGCCCCCCCTACTATGAGAGGCACCAGGACAAGGTGGTGTTTCGTTTCAAATCTGATTTTCTGCCTAAGGTAGTGTCTGCCTTTCATTTGAAACAGAATATTGTTCTTCCTTCTTTGTGCCCTAATCCTAGCAATGCTAAGGAGAGAGTTTTGCACTCTTTGGATGTGGTTAGGTGTCTGAAGTACTATCTGGTGGCTACTGCACCTTTCAGGAAAACTGATGCTCTTTTTGTGGTCCCTTCTGGTCCTAGGAAGGGTTTGGCTCTTGCCAAGTCTACTATCAGCAAATGGATTCGTCAGGCTGTGATTCAGGCCTAATCTGCTAAGGGGAAGAATCCTCCCTTCCGCCTTACTGCTCATTCCACTCGTGCTATTGGTGCCTCTTGGGCTTTTCAGCACCAGGCTTCTGTTGAACAAGTTTGCAAGGCTGCTACTTGGTCTTCCGTTCATACCTTTTCAAAGTTTTACAAGGTTGATGTTAGGGCCTCAGCTGACGCTGTTTTTTGGCCAAAAGGTTCTGCAGGCGGCAGTGGTTTAAACTGCCTGCTGATGATTTTTCTTGGGGATCCCACCCTACTTTATGGACACTGCTATTGGATGTCCCAACTGTAAGTATTAGATTTGGAGCAGGACGTACTGTATACTAAGAATAATACAATTCTGTGATTACTCACCTGTAGAATTGGTATTATGAGTATACAGTACGTCCTGCTCCAACCCACCCTTGGTTTGCATTTTCTTGGATTCCCTGTATGGTGATTGTTATCATTGTTATAGTTGACAGTTTGGATTGTTTAATTCTCCCGGCTCTCCTTAACTGCTTTTCAATGCTGGGGATTTGTGGGAGGTCCCTGGGTATTTGAGGGGCTGGGAGGAGCCTATTTTTGATGTGTCTGCAGTGCAGCGCCATCTGGCGGAGTATATCCAACTGTAAGTATTAGATTTGGAGCAGGACGTACTGTATACTCATAATACCAATTCTACAGGTGAGTAATCACAGAATTGTATTTTTCTGACACCCCTAAAAATTCCTTGGGTCCGGGGCCTCGTGGCACTGTTAAAAGGAAGAAAAATATTGTTTAAAGTAATGTTTTGGTGGTTGCGCCCCTGGACATCAATGCATACCCCCGGGGTACGCGGATCAACTGATAGAGAAACTGTGCTCAAGTCTCTATAGAGGCACCAGTCAAAAATGGCTCAGCCTGGGCATACACCACGGGATCGCCAGCTATGTAAGTATATTGGGTGTTTCACACAGGGAATCCTTAATTGATATGCCTCGGGAATGAGACATCCACCTCTCTGAAGTTTTCTTTTTACATAATAAACAGGACTTCAGGTTGGAAGCTAACACAATAAGGGTGGTTTCAACCGGAGACATGCTGTTGTTTGAAAACAGTGCCCTGTGCCTCGTAATTTTATTGGGCAATCTTGCTTGATCAATATGTTTTCCTCCTTCCTCCTTCTGTTCTTCTCTTGCTGATGCTGCTCTTTTTTGGGCTTTTGTGCCCCTCCTGTGAAGGGCATCGTGCCACCTTGACCTCAGTCTAGGCCTGCTTGATGTTGGGGGCTGATCCCACTAATATTTATTGTGCAATATGACAAAGTGCAGGTATTGGCAAACTGCACATTGCTATAATACTCTGCTTGTGATGGGGGGATGGATGTGTTTGGCAAAACTGCTCTCTCCGAAACTGCGATTAGATTCCCATTTACTGTATGTCAAGTTCCCTTTAAAGCATTTTTGTGTGAACTATAATTCCTCTTCTGATGGAAGGCGGCCCCATTGCTTCTTAATGGGATACAGTTCTGTTCCGGGCGCAGCTTTATACCGACTCCGAGGGGATGTTGCCTTTTAGCCTTGGCTATACATTTTCCATATTGAATTCATTGATACGGGAAATGGAATCAGATGATTAATTTTGTCTCTCCCCTTTTAACTCTCTGCCTTATTTTCTTGCCTACCTCGTGAGATTAGTCATAACAGCGAAACCATTAACAGGTTTTCTGGGAACTGCATAGTCTGCTGGGGCCTGCGCCTCGCCTCCCATTAATTAAGAGGCGCTGGGACTTGTAAATGACCCTTACACTTATAACAGTTTCTCATCTATTTCTCCGATCACAGTTTAATTAGGGTATATATTATGCGTGACAAGTGGCATCTAGATTGTTGTTATTTTGTCTTAATATAGCCTAATTTATATTTCTGCGGGGTGACCCAGAGTCACAGCTGGCACTTGCCCAAGTTTAGTTTGTTAATGGAATTTATAGCATTTATTGTGCATGTCTTCTATGGAGATTGTAGTACAGGTGTCGGTGAGAGCCTGTCTCCAGAATCTGCACT
Organism: Gastrophryne carolinensis; assembly: GCA_027917425.1. Taxonomy (NCBI): domain Eukaryota; kingdom Metazoa; phylum Chordata; class Amphibia; order Anura; family Microhylidae; genus Gastrophryne; species Gastrophryne carolinensis. The sequence continues at coordinate 116,194,738 of CM051239.1, forward strand.
GGACACATTTAATACCTTAAATTTCCAGTGACACTGTAGTGTCTAGCCTGTTGTCAATCCGATTTAGGAGGCAGGGCAAAGGATTTAAGCTGTGTGCTAGATATAAGTGGCATATTTGCTTTAGAAATGTTTGTTTGCTTTAAAAAAAATATATGGGATTTGTACTGTGTGCACAATATCTGCACATGACCAGACCAATGACCGCTTTCAGGCTGGGCATTATAACTGTAAATCTGGCAAAGGTTTATTTTATTCTCATCAGTAGAGGGTAGCAAGTCAAAGTTTTAAACTGCTAACCGCTCCTGAAAAGGGTGGTGGTAGAGAGGTATGTGACACAGACATTCGCTTTCCCTCCCAAGCATCAGGTCCCGGCTGCTCCACCACTCAGAAACCTTATGGTTTCCAAGGACAGTCGTCTATTCATTACAATGGATAGTTTCCGAGCGACAGACCTGGATGTAGCTGCTGCATGTGATAAAAGGTAAGTGCTGTTTTTTTGTTTGTTCTGGGTTTAGTAACCCTTTTATAGTTCTTCTTTAATTGGACTCTAATTAGGCCCCACCCCCATACATTTGCATAAATGTTAACCATTTCTTGAAAAAGTTAGACTAGCCTATTGATTCCAATAGGAGCCTGCCTGCAGAGTCATCCTCACAAGCCTCCAACTGCCATCCTGAGCCTTTCCTGGCGACCATTCCAGACCATTCAATGTATTTCATCCTCCCAGCCTCAGTTGATTTTCTTCCTTTATTTTTACTTTTACCCCACCTCTTTTGCAGCTAATAAAATTATTTTAAAATCTGTGGGTTTTGGCAGCCCTTCTCCTTTGAAAAGCTTGGGAGGCTCACAAAGCTTACCAAAGCCTCATATTTTTCTCATGCATCAGATGTGTTAGCAGAAATTACTGCACACAAACAGGGCAGTGGCGCCTCTTCTTATAAAGGGGGGTGGCACTCCAGGGTGTAATGCTGGGTTTACACGATCAGATCGATTCTGTACACATTCCAACCAACAAGAACTAGAACCTTTAGGTCAGGCAAAACGATACAACAGCCGAGCGGTTAACCGATGCTCGTTCATCGCTTAATTGCAGCGCCCGTTTCCACAGAGTGATCGGTAAATTGTGGCTGCTTTAACGTTTTCTCGCTCGATAATAAGGGTTCCCTGGCCTTTGTCATACAGCGCTTTATGATGAAAAAGGTTAATATCTCCTAACTCCTAATTTCCGAGTTTATTGACCGTGGAAATAGATGGGTTGGGGTGCTAGCTTGAAGCTGATTATACCACTATAAATATAAAAGGTGCATCTCCTTGTTCCCCACAGACACAATGGCCTAGGCCAGGGGCTCCAAGACTTTCTTCATCAATTTCCACTTTACATTTTCCAGATATATCAAGTACCACCAGTTTGGTGTGCAGGAGATGCCAGTCACCTAAAGTCTTGTTTAAAAAACAGCCATTTAAAGTGAGAAGTTTTGTACATATCAGGACTGGGTGAAGCATCAATGGCAGCAGATTGGCTTGGGGTATAGATTAGTCTGCAGCCTTTTCAAGTACCACCCGATAGGAACTAGAGTACCTCTAGTGCTAAGCCTTTATAGTTTCATGCCCCAAATGACATGATTGGGCATAAAACTATAAAGGCTGTATCCCTCTTAATGCCAATCTGTTGTCTTGGATTATAAAGGGAGCAATATTTTTACTACCATGTAGATTTCAGGTCTGAGAGCATATTTCAGTCTTCACTGTGACTTTCAGGGCTTTCTTGCTGCAATTTTCTGGAAAATTCTTGCAAAGTACCCTGTCGCACTCTCGGCAGATGTGGCGTTGCCTGGTATAGTCTTTTCTATATGATCCAGGCTTGGTGTATGGCTGCTGATAGCAGAAGATTGCTGGTAGTGAAAACTGCTTCCATAAAACACACATTTACTGTCAAGAAAAAAAAGCTAGATCGGCTTAGTATCTTGAGAACATCCTTTTTGCACAATATTATACACCTTAAAAAATGCCATCAAGAGTGGACTTTCTCTTTTAAGGTCTGGTTTAAATATCGGGCCATTCTCCTTATCCACATAATCTAACTGTAGATACATCTATGTAACTACACAGAAGCAAGAAGTGAATTAAACCCTTACAAGCTGGGAGTGAGTTATGAAGTTTTGGCTGCGTTTTGTGGCACTAGAAATAAATGGCAGCTTTTTAAATCAACGCTCTATCTTCGAAGAAGGTGATTAGATTTTTCTGCAGTTGGCAGAGATAAGGGCATTTAGCTAAGCCGAAGACAGCCGTATAAATTTGGTGGAATGGCATGCAGGGAGATAGGGGGCCAGTCTGCTGGGGTAGATAAAGTGTGAGTGATCATGGCTTGTGGTGGCTTCCTGTTCATTTATTAATGACATCACGTAGTACAGACCTGTAAGTAGATTTGAGAGTCATTGGCTTGATCTGAGTGCCTTCTCCCATGCCAGTAATGCGTTGTATCTCTTAGCATCTGTATTCGGTACAAGTAAAAGCAAACAAAAACCTTTCAGTGTATGTTTAAATTGGACCAAAACCCACGGCCTCCGGACCTGGAATTTTTAAGATTCCAAGGCCGCTTGATTCCTACCCCAGCATCCAGAATCGGGATGCCCCGCTGCATGAAATTCCCCAGGTCACCCAGTATACTCGCCTCTCTTGGTCCAACGCATGTGCGAACGTCACCACATCCCTGCTATTCCTTTAGCATGACGCATGCACGAGCCAGACATTTGTGATTGGCCAGTGCAGGCACGCTCCCTTTTAGAGGGTAGCGGGGATGCGGCCACTGGATCGCTTGGTGGAGCTTGGCAGGTCTTGTCTCCTTAGACGAGTCTAACAGTGTTCACAGAGCATGCCACAGGAGCTAGGACCAAAACCCAGGATATTTAAAATCCTGGGTGGGACAAAATGACCCACTGGTATGCATGACAATTTCCCATGTGCTTTGCATAGAAACGTGTGTTGCATGAGGCTATCCTGTATCTGCGTTCATGCAGATCTTTTCTATTCTCACCCCCCCCCCAGCTGTTATGGATCCATCTGTATAGTTGTGTTTGATATCTTGGTTGCCAGACAGGGAGAAGCTTTTTCTTTCATCCCCTCCAATGCAACTAGATGTGCTAGTGTTTGAAGCCTATGCACCTATAAATGGCAGTGCTAGTGTTTGAAGCCTATGCACCTATGAATGGCAGTGCTGGGGTTTGAAGCCTATGCATCTATGAATGGCAGTGCCTGGGTTTGAAGCCTATGCACCTATTAATGGCAGTGCTAGTGTTTGAAGCCTATGCATCTATGAATGGCAGTGCCTGGGTTTGAAGCCTATGCATCTATTAATGGCAGTGCTAGTGTTTGAAGCCTATGCACCTATGAATGGCAGTGCTAGTGTTTGAAGCCTATGTACCTATGAATGGTAGTGCTAGGGTTTGAAGCCTATGCACCTATGAATGGCAGTGCCTGGGTTTGAAGCCTATGTACCTATGAATGGCAGTGCTAGGGTTTGAAGCCTATGCACCTATAAATGGCAGTGCTAGGGTTTGAAGCCTATGCATCTATGAATGGCAGTGCCTGGGTTTGAAGCCTATGTACCTATGAATGGCAGTGCTAGGGTTTGAAGCCTATGCATCTATGAATGGCAGTGCTAGGGTTTGAAGCCTATGCATCTATGAATGGCAGTGCTAGTGTTTGAAGCCTATGCACCTATAAATGGCAGTGCTAGGGTTTGAAGCCTATGCATTTATGAATGGCAGTGCTAGGGTTTGAAGCCTATGCATCTATGAATGGCAGTGCTAGGGTTTGAAGCCTATGCACCTATGAATGGCAGTGCTAGTGTTTGAAGCCTATGCACCTATAAATGGCAGTGCTAGGGTTTGAAGCCTATGCACCTATGAATGGCAGTGCTAGGGTTTGAAGCCTATGTACCTATGAATGGCAGTGCTAGGGTTTGAAGCCTATGCACCTATGAATGGCAGTGCTAGGGTTTGAAGCCTATGTACCTATGAATGGCAGTGCTAGGGTTTGAAGCCTATGTACCTATGAATGGCAGTGCTAGGGTTTGAAGCCTATGCATCTATGAATGGCAGTGCTAGTGTTTGAAGCCTATGTACCTATGAATGGCAGTGCTAGTGTTTGAAGCCTATGCACCTATAAATGGCAGTGCTAGGGTTTGAAGCCTATGCACCTATGAATGGCAGTGCTAGGGTTTGAAGCCTATGTACCTATGAATGGCAGTGCTAGGGTTTGAAGCCTATGCACCTATGAATGGCAGTGCTAGGGTTTGAAGCCTATGTACCTATGAATGGCAGTGCTAGGGTTTGAAGCCTATGTACCTATGAATGGCAGTGCTAGGGTTTGAAGCCTATGCATCTATGAATGGCAGTGCTAGGGTTTGAAGCCTATGTACCTATGAATGGCAGTGCTAGGGTTTGAAGCCTATGCACCTATGAATGGCAGTGCTAGGGTTTGAAGCCTATGTACCTATGAATGGCAGTGCTAGGGTTTGAAGCCTATGTACCTATGAATGGCAGTGCTAGGGTTTGAAGCCTATGCATCTATGAATGGCAGTGCTAGGGTTTGAAGCCTATGTACCTATGAATGGCAGTGCTAGGGTTTGAAGCCTATGCACCTATGAATGGCAGTGCTAGGGTTTGAAGCCTATGTACCTATGAATGGCAGTGCTAGGGTTTGAAGCCTATGTACCTATGAATGGCAGTGCTAGGGTTTGAAGCCTATGCATTTATGAATGGCAGTGCTAGGGTTTGAAGCCTATGCATCTATGAATGGCAGTGCTAGGGTTTGAAGCCTATGCACCTATGAATGGCAGTGCTAGGGTTTGAAGCCTATGCATCTATGAATGGCAGTGCTAGGGTTTGAAGCCTATGCACCTATGAATGGCAGTGCTAGGGTTTGAAGCCTATGCATCTATGAATGGCAGTGCTAGGGTTTGAAGCCTATGCACCTATGAATGGCAGTGCTAGGGTTTGAAGCCTATGCACCTATGAATGGCAGTGCTAGGGTTTGAAGCCTATGCACCTATGAATGGCAGTGCTGGGGTTTGAAGCCTATGCACCTATGAATGGCAGTGCTGGGGTTTGAAGCCTATGCACCTATGAATGGCAGTGCTGGGGTTTGAAGCCTATGCACCTATGAATGGCAGTGCTAGGGTTTGAAGCCTATGCACCTATGAATGGCAGTGCTAGGGTTTGAAGCCTATGTACCTATGAATGGCAGTGCTAGGGTTTGAAGCCTATGCATTTATGAATGGCAGTGCTAGGGTTTGAAGCCTATGCATCTATGAATGGCAGTGCTAGGGTTTGAAGCCTATGCACCTATGAATGGCAGTGCTAGGGTTTGAAGCCTATGCACCTATGAATGGCAGTGCTAGGGTTTGAAGCCTATGCATCTATGAATGGCAGTGCTAGGGTTTGAAGCCTATGCACCTATGAATGGCAGTGCTAGGGTTTGAAGCCTATGTACCTATGAATGGCAGTGCTAGGGTTTGAAGCCTATGTACCTATGAATGGCAGTGCTAGGGTTTGAAGCCTATGCATCTATGAATGGCAGTGCTAGGGTTTGAAGCCTATGCACCTATGAATGGCAGTGCTAGGGTTTGAAGCCTATGTACCTATGAATGGCAGTGCTAGGGTTTGAAGCCTATGCATCTATGAATGGCAGTGCTAGGGTTTGAAGCCTATGCACCTATGAATGGCAGTGCTAGGGTTTGAAGCCTATGCACCTATGAATGGCAGTGCTAGGGTTTGAAGCCTATGCACCTATGAATGGCAGTGCTAGGGTTTGAAGCCTATGCACCTATGAATGGCAGTGCTAGGGTTTGAAGCCTATGCACCTATGAATGGCAGTGCTGGGGTTTGAAGCCTATTCACCTATGAATAGCAGTGCTAGTGTTTGAAGCCTATGCACCTATGAATGGCAGTGCTAGGGTTTGAAGCCTATGCATCTATGAATGGCAGTGCTGGGGTTTGAAGCCTATGCACCTATGAATGGCAGTGCTAGGGTTGTTTGAAGCCTATGCACCTATGAATGGCAGTGCTAGGGTTTGAAGCCTATGCACCTATGAATGGCAGTGCTAGGGTTTGAAGCCTATGCACCTATGAATGGCAGTGCTAGGGTTTGAAGCCTATGCACCTATGAATGGCAGTGCTAGGGTTTGAAGCCTATGCACCTATGAATGGCAGTGCTGGGGTTTGAAGCCTATTCACCTATGAATAGCAGTGCTAGTGTTTGAAGCCTATGCACCTATGAATGGCAGTGCTAGGGTTTGAAGCCTATGCATCTATGAATGGCAGTGCTGGGGTTTGAAGCCTATGCACCTATGAATGGCAGTGCTAGGGTTTGAAGCCTATGCATCTATGAATGGCAGTGCTGGGGTTTGAAGCCTATGCACCTATGAATGGCAGTGCTAGGGTTTGAAGCCTATGCACCTATGAATGGCAGTGCTAGGGTTTGAAGCCTATGCACCTATGAATGGCAGTGCTAGGGTTTGAAGCCTATGCACCTATGAATGGCAGTGCTGGGGTTTGAAGCCTATTCACCTATGAATAGCAGTGCTAGTGTTTGAAGCCTATGCACCTATGAATGGCAGTGCTAGGGTTTGAAGCCTATGCATCTATGAATGGCAGTGCTGGGGTTTGAAGCCTATGCACCTATGAATGGCAGTGCTAGGGTTTGAAGCCTATGCATCTATGAATGGCAGTGCTGGGGTTTGAAGCCTATGCACCTATGAATGGCAGTGCTGGGGTTTGAAGCCTATGCACCTATGAATGGCAGTGCTAGGGTTGTTTGAAGCCTATGCACCTATGAATGGCAGTGCTAGGGTTTGAAGCCTATGCACCTATGAATGGCAGTGCTAGGGTTTGAAGCCTATGCACCTATGAATGGCAGTGCTAGGGTTTGAAGCCTATGCACCTATAAATGGCAGTGCTAGGGTTTGAAGCCTATGCACCTATGAATGGCAGTGCTAGGGTTTGAAGCCTATGCACCTATGAATGGCAGTGCTAGGGTTTGAAGCCTATGTACCTATGAATGGCAGTGCTAGGGTTTGAAGCCTATGCATCTATGAATGGCAGTGCTAGGGTTTGAAGCCTATGCACCTATGAATGGCAGTGCTAGGGTTTGAAGCCTATGCACCTATGAATGGCAGTGCTAGGGTTTGAAGCCTATGCACCTATGAATGGCAGTGCTAGGGTTTGAAGCCTATGCACCTATGAATGGCAGTGCTAGGGTTTGAAGCCTATGCACCTATGAATGGCAGTGCTGGGGTTTGAAGCCTATTCACCTATGAATAGCAGTGCTAGTGTTTGAAGCCTATGCACCTATGAATGGCAGTGCTAGGGTTTGAAGCCTATGCATCTATGAATGGCAGTGCTGGGGTTTGAAGCCTATGCACCTATGAATGGCAGTGCTAGGGTTGTTTGAAGCCTATGCACCTATGAATGGCAGTGCTAGGGTTTGAAGCCTATGCACCTATGAATGGCAGTGCTAGGGTTTGAAGCCTATGCACCTATGAATGGCAGTGCTAGGGTTTGAAGCCTATGCACCTATGAATGGCAGTGCTAGGGTTTGAAGCCTATGCACCTATGAATGGCAGTGCTGGGGTTTGAAGCCTATTCACCTATGAATAGCAGTGCTAGTGTTTGAAGCCTATGCACCTATGAATGGCAGTGCTAGGGTTTGAAGCCTATGCATCTATGAATGGCAGTGCTGGGGTTTGAAGCCTATGCACCTATGAATGGCAGTGCTAGGGTTTGAAGCCTATGCATCTATGAATGGCAGTGCTGGGGTTTGAAGCCTATGCACCTATGAATGGCAGTGCTAGGGTTTGAAGCCTATGCACCTATGAATGGCAGTGCTAGGGTTTGAAGCCTATGCACCTATGAATGGCAGTGCTAGGGTTTGAAGCCTATGCACCTATGAATGGCAGTGCTGGGGTTTGAAGCCTATTCACCTATGAATAGCAGTGCTAGTGTTTGAAGCCTATGCACCTATGAATGGCAGTGCTAGGGTTTGAAGCCTATGCATCTATGAATGGCAGTGCTGGGGTTTGAAGCCTATGCACCTATGAATGGCAGTGCTAGGGTTTGAAGCCTATGCATCTATGAATGGCAGTGCTGGGGTTTGAAGCCTATGCACCTATGAATGGCAGTGCTAGGGTTGTTTGAAGCCTATGCACCTATGAATGGCAGTGCTAGGGTTTGAAGCCTATGCACCTATGAATGGCAGTGCTAGGGTTTGAAGCCTATGCACCTATGAATGGCAGTGCTAGGGTTTGAAGCCTATGCACCTATGAATGGCAGTGCTAGGGTTTGAAGCCTATGCACCTATAAATGGCAGTGCTAGGGTTTGAAGCCTATGCACCTATGAATGGCAGTGCTAGGGTTTGAAGCCTATTCACCTATGAATGGCAGTGCTAGTGTTTGAAGCCTATGCACCTATGAATGGCAGTGCTAGGGTTTGAAGCCTATGCACCTATGAATGGCAGTGCTAGGGTTTGAAGCCTATGCACCTATGAATGGCAGTGCTAGGGTTTGAAGCCTATGCACCTATGAATGGCAGTGCTAGGGTTTGAAGCCTATGCACCTATGAATGGCAGTGCTAGGGTTTGAAGCCTATTCACCTATGAATGGCAGTGCTAGTGTTTGACGTTCCTTGACAGCTAAAATAGGGAGGTGGGAAATAAGGTTTGGCGTAACTGACAATGGATGAGGGTCTTGCATTGCATGTAGATGGCACATTTTACGAGGATAGTCTGCTAAAAGGGGATCTAACTGCCACCATTGTAGACTGGGCATCTTTTATACTCGGATCTGTAATTAACTCCTGAAGTTAATAAAACACTCCTGTGAAAATGTCAATGCGTTTCTGAATACATTGCATGCTTATGTGACTGTATGGTTCATTTATTTAAATTGGCATCCAGTCACCCGGGCTATAAAGGTCACCAGAAGAACCCAGGAAAACGCCTCCTTTGCATTATAAGTAGATCTACTGTATGCACAGAGAAAGAAAAGTCTTGCTATAGAGCAGGGGATCCCAACTTCTTTCTTTTAAGTACCACTTTACATTTGTCAACAAGTATTTAAAGTGCATGAAATGCACAAAATGCGTATGAATAGCTTTCATTAACTTTTGGAGCAGTTTTGTACTCCCAGAGCATGTCATGCTTTGTCATATTGGCAGTAGATCAGGTTTGCTGTAGAGCATGACTTTTTTTTTTGCTACTCTTTTGCGCGAATTATGTACAGCTTCTCCAGCAGGTGTAAAAATTCTCAGCACGTTCCCTTATGGGTTTTTTTTACCCAAAAAAGCCAGGTTAGCAACTGCCAGCATTTTTTTTTATCATTGTAAAAGACATGTGGAATTAATTTTATATTTTTATTTAAAACTGCCGACACCCCAGGCAGAACCCCAAACCTGGGCCAAAGGCTAAAGGGGTTAGTGAGTTGTCAGGCCTAGTCTGGTGCACTAGCCTGGTAATTTGGAGGGAGGGGCCATGATTTATTTTATTGAAAAAGTAAAAATAAATAAAAAGCTAACTCGAGTAGATTTTCAGGAATAAATCTATTCAATTAAAAGTTTTTTTTTTTTTTTTTTTATACTTTGATATGGTTCACACGTCATCCAGCCACCTTTCCCAATAGGCAATGCTGAATTCACACATACATCCAGTGGGATAAATAAAACATGTGGAGCAAAATAAAACTTTCAGCACCAGAGACTTTCAGAGATTTCCAATTTTTAGCTGGAAAATTTGAGGCAATTTTCCTGAAATTTTCACTTACTATAATTATTTTAGTATGGAAAATTTACAAGTTTAATTAGTCAGCTTTGTTGAATCATTCAAAGTTACTTAAGTTTTTTGCATACGATCCTATTTTCCACCCAAAACATTTGTTTTCTATGTTTATTGAATAAAGCCATAGAGGTTCGATTCAGGGCTTGGTGAGAAAACTCACTACTTTTTTTTTGGAGAGAAAACTGCCATTCACTTTCATTGTCTAGCATGGGGCTGATTCTGAGCCAGGTGAAAATTTACACGCAGTAGACCTAAAGATTGAAAAAAAGTGAAATGGTGAAAAGTGAATGGCAGTTTTCTCACTAAGCTCTGAAATGACCCTTTGATGTCTTATTTCGGGATGTACTGACACTAGTTAATTCACAGTTTAAAGCAAGAGAAACATGATTTTCAGAAAACATTCACAAAAGTAGAACTTCAAACATTTGTGGATTCCCTACAATTCCACTTTAAATTTCAAACGTTTACTACTACAAAGTCAGAGAACCCTTGTGCTTCAAGGTAACATATCTTGAATCCACCCCCACACATAAATGAACCCTTTCATGCCTTTCCCCCAAATGTGGTTATACAGAGGTGAGCTGTAACACATGTACCTATGTATCTAGCATTTCTAGAAAACACTGTACAGCTCATTCTGGCAGAGGAAGTGCCTCAAAGCCCAATAAACAGTTGGTGTCCCTTTTGTGTTGCAAAGCAATAACTAGCTACACAATGCATTCTCTTTAGTATAATCTCATTCACCCTCAAGATTTCCTCTAAAGGAAAGGGCAGGCTCCACCAGTTCTGGCCTTTTACTTATGGAAACACATATTGCTGGATCGATAAATCCACCCTCTGTTATCCGTATTGCTATGACGCCTGTGACCTACCGTATTTTTCGCCCTATAAGACGCACTTATTTTCCCCCAAAAGTGAGGGGAAAATGTCTGTGCGCCTTATCGGGCGAATGTAGAAAGAAAAAAAAAACTCACCCATTCCCAGCGCAGGTCAGGGCAGTGGGTGGGCGTGCAGGCCATCAAGCATCGGGGCAGAAGAGCCTGAAGCGGCCCTGGATGTGGAGCCGGGGATGAGGCGGGGAGCGGCGCTGCCCACGTGCGCCATCGGCCTCCCCGGCGGAGGCACTGAAGTGGAGGAGCGGCCGGGAGGCATGAGCGGCCCTTCACCCAGCACGGGGGCAAGGTGTCCAGCCGCCCCCTGGAGCCAGCAGCCGTCCAGCGTCCGGTCGACTGGGGCAGAAGAGCCCGAAGCTGCAGCCCTGGACGTGGAGCCAGAGGTGAGCCGGGGAGCGTCACTGCCCACATGCGCAGCCGACTTCCGCATCGGCAGGACTGCAGTGGAGGAGCGGCAGGGCAGAGAACCACGGAGCAGGGAGGCCCCCCCCCCCCCCGACAGGCCGGCTGCGGAGGCGACGGCGGGAGAGGATCTCCAGCTCCCACAGCAGAAAAGTGCGGGGGGAGTCGGACTGGGGACCCGGGAATGAGGAGAAGACCCGGCGGCAGGTGAGAGTTGGGCACCACAGAGGGAGGGGAGGCGAGGGAGCCTCTTGGAATTAAGGCCCCAATAAGAGGCAGCAGTTGGAGGAGCGGCGGGGGCGTTGTCTCTGGCCCCGCCGCTGTCTTCGCTGCCAGTAAAAGACAGCGATCGCAGCGGCGGGGCCGGGACAGAGCCCCCGCCGCTGCTTCTTACTGGCCGTCTCTGTGAATAGGGTGGGGGTGGCCTGCGCTGATGCTAATGGGGGGAGGGGGGATGCCACACAGCCTATACTAATGGGGGGAGGGGGTTGCCACACAGCCTATACTAATGGGGGGAGGGGGGATGCCACACAGCCTATACTAATGGGGGGAGGGGGATGCCACACAGCCTATGCTAATGGGGGGAGGGGGGATGCCACACAGCCTATGCTAATGGGGGGAGGGGGGATGCCACACAGCCTATGCTAATGGGGGA